>JAYESA010000018.1:153827716-154410216 GCA_036927795.1 Iris macrosiphon | reverse complement strand
TTGTATTACTTGTCATTCAACGTGGGAACGATTACTTACACTGCATGCTTATTCGTTTGGAATGTTCAACATATGTTTCAATTTTAGTTAGAATACATGTTCTTCTATAAATTGTGCTATGCATTGGAACACACTTTAATTTGGCATAGATTGATCAGTAAGACTATGCAAAACTGTTTGGCTATGGAGCTTGCTCCTATTCGTTCGAAATTCGTTTGTAATTCGTGTGAAATAATTCGAACTAAATGTGCTCGATCACGGACAACTTGTGCACAAGGTATTTTGGCTTTCGCGGACGGCCGCCAGGGCACTGGGGCCTATCCGATCCGGGCGGAAGAGTTCGTATAGTGGTTTGTCATGGACGGGATGCTATGTAGCGAGGCTCGCCACCTGCGTTGCATAACATTCTTGTCCCGAGACTATAAACCGTCCCTTGTGGCATCATGCCAGTAATCCCTGTATATATTTAAACATGTTGCATACTAACTTGTGTCTTCGTGGCAGGGAAGGCAAGGTAAGTATTGTGCAGGTAATTCAGACGGACAGGTAAAATCCACCGAACGGTGGCACGTTCATTTCAGTAAATTCTATATGCTGCTTACTTGTAAATGAACTAAGGCAAGATAGAAACCCACAAATATGCATACTTCATTAAAACAATGTGTTGATTGGTATAGTCAGGCTAGCTCGCCTTCACCAGCATGTTTCGATATGCTGACCCTCGTTGAAACAGGTTCTCCGCACCAAGGCGAACCGAGCGAGGAGCCGAAGTCGTCTTCCCGATCCAGTCCAGCTGTTGGCGCATCTTCACCGTGCCCTTTTGAAGCATTTTGAACCAGGAGCTTGTACTCTTCATACACAATGCAGCTCCGTGGCAAAGCCGTCCTCCAGCCCGGAGGTCTCTATACATTTTAAAGTTATAAAGGGATGTAATGTACAGGACTGCTATCTCATTTTGAGTCATCTCTTTTGTAAGCCGTTCGGCATATTAGCTAACTCGTTCAAGAGTTTGTAATAGATGTTCATTATCAATAAAGAGAACTTTTCCATGTTTCAAATCTGTGTTTCAATTTATCTGCGTACTCTGAATATGTGCTTGCTATGCAAAATACTTTAGCCTTGTGCGGGCGCAACCCCAAGCCCGCACGGCGGTCACGACTCGGGGGACGCATTGGGGCGTGACATAGTGGTATCAGAGCACAGATTCAAGTTCCTTAGACTTCGTGCTGGAAAAGTTCCTTTAACGATCAATTCCCGTGCGAACTCTTGAACTCGCTAGGCCAAAATGAGATACGTTCATGCAATAAGTCCATAATACATTATGATCCTAATATAATTTACCTTCTTTTGAAGGAATGGTACCAGCGCAATCTGCAGCGCAACCACCGAACGAAACACAGAAAAGTAGTTCGGGTGCTTCGGGAAGCTCTCGGAGCCAGCGAGGCATGTCTCAAGTCGACCCGCTAGAGCGGGTGATGCAAATGTTAGAATCGCAACGACAAAGAGACGATGCTCGCCAAGCCAGGTTCGAGAGCAATCTAGAGAACCGATTCTCAGTCCAACAGAAGCAGGTAGATACCCTGCAACAAATCGTTCAGACTTTGGCTGCCAACCATTCCGCCGCAACAGCAACGACTCCGGTGGAACAGCCCGTGCTTGAAGTGGAGACGCCTCAAATCCCAAGGCCGAGGGACGTGACTGCCTTCAACTTGGGCCATTTCAAGAAAGTCTGCAACACTCCATTCAACGGGACCGAGGACCCAGTGGTAGCTCTAGATTGGCTAGCCGAGCTTGAAGATCACTTCGCTCTGCTAGAGGTCCCCGAAGATAAGCGCGTCGCCTGCGCCCAACTACAGCTCCGCCTCAACGCACACGATTGGTGGGACGTGCATCGACGATCTCTCCAATTTGATCACGAAGAGGAGGCGATCTCGTGGACGACCTTTTGTGCCGCATTCGAAGAGGAGTTCATACCCCCTCCAGTGCAACGTAAGATGTAAAACAATTTCGTGCAGCTGCGGCAGGGCAGTATGACTGTAAAGCAGTACTCCGCTGAATTCAACCGACTCTCTAAATTTGCTAGGGCCTATTTACCTGATGCAGCGAGTCGAGCCAGAAGGTTTAAAGGTGGACTACGCTCTGCTATCCATTCGCACGTGGCCAATAATCAGTATGGAACCATGCGTGAAGTCATGAATCACGCCCTATCGCTCGAGCCACAGTATCCTCACGTTTCCACCGGCGTTGTGCATACCTACAATCACAAACGCCAAGGCAACGATAGAGGAAACAACGCTGCTAAGCGACAAAATAACAGTGGTCGGAATAAGACAAATGTAGGAGTGCGTTGTGAGCACTGCCACAGACCGGGGCACACCATCGTTAATTGTTACTTGAAGAATGGGTCTTGTTATAATTGTGGCGGAAATGGACACCTGATTCGAAACTGTCCTCTCCCAGATCGCCGCCAGCAATAAAATAATCCCTAACGGTTGGTTCTATTCCTAAGTTTTGGGACGAAACTTCCAATTAGTTGGGTAGGATGTAGCGCCCCGTTCCTCCTATTCGAGGAGCGCGGCTAAGAAACACAAGACGGTATCGTTCGATCGGGATAGATTGAATTAAGAACTCATCCTCGTTATGGATTTGTTTCTTCGGAATCGATTCCCATATTCAGTGGACCGCGCCCCAAGGATCGGCTTAGCGGCAGAGTTAGGAGGGACCTCTCCGCTGCTATCTTTTATTGCCTCGGTTTTCGATGTCGCTTGTTGCTTTCGTGCTTTGAGTTGGTTTTGGGATTTGCTTGTTTTCCTTGAACGGTTTCGATGGTTTTCATTGTTTTCGTTCATTGACTTGCACTTCTATTCCGAGATTGGAAAAAGGAAGAAGTATTAATCGAGCTGTTCGTGTGCAGGTGAACGAGCAGTAGGCGGCTTACGAACGGAGTCGTGAAGCGCCTCTTTCCTTCTCCTTTCCTTTCAACCAAGTGAGTGGCTACCAACCCGATTAGCTAGCCCTGCTTCCAAGCTTCGCGCCCTAAAAATCTGCATTCTTCTTGCCCCGATCAAACGATACTGTAAACCCCCTCGACCAGAAATTAGGGTTTACTAGTTTAATTAGCCTGATTAGGGTTAACCTAAATTAATTAAGATTTAATATTTAGTATTATATTACTTGTGCAATGATTGATTGTTTTAGGATACTACCTTAGCTGTTGCCCTAAAACAAATTCCATATATTTGACCTAGACCTGTAAACCCCTCGTATTGAACCTAGAACAAACCCCGGATACCGATTTTTGTGCCTGATTTTAGCCGCAAAAAAGTCGTTACAAACGTCCGTGCGCAAATTAATTAAATTGCGTAATTACGTTCGCTGCCCGTTTCAATTGAAATTAGACCCAACCTCAGCCAGTTTTGACCAACCCAGATCACGATATTATTGTACACTGAGCCTACTATACCAATGACCCTTGTCCAACCAAATTTAGGCTCCCGGTTTTTAATTAAATTAAATTAGAAACACCCGTCACATTAATCATGAATTAATTAATGTGGCTACCCAACCTCAATGAAATTAGACCCAACTCCAACCCAAACCCACATCCACACCCACAAGCCTCATACAAAACACCAAACACCATCATAGTCCAATGAGGAACACCAAACATAGTGTTTGTTTGCATTAAATCCCCGATCCTAGTTTTTGTGCAAATACTAAATTGTACAGGGGCCTAATTGCAAAATTGCAATATGGTGTCCCCCTCTCATTGGCCCAAACCATCATGGAGAAAAGTAATGCTCATAACCAACCGTAGGCATTTGGTTCCCCCCATTTTTCATGTCCTTACACCACCTTTTTGGGAACCCATCTTGACCCTACAATTTGAATGGCCTATTCCTAGCCCTCCACTCATCTTGATGGACAACCCCACTCCCCAAGAATGTTTGTCCAGCCGGCCCTAATCCCTAGGCAGCCCCCCCACACTCTCTCTCCTACATATACTTACATATTTGCATTGTAAATGAGAACCAAAACCAAATATACCTAAAACCCTAACTCTAACTCAACCAACAGCCGACCCCAACACCTCATCCCCGAGCTCCACCACCGCCACCAGCCACCACCAGTCGCCGCCACCCTAACCCGACCCCTTCGCCGGACCCTCCCCTACCTTCGGCCACCGCTACCCGGCCACTACGCCGCCGGCAGCCACCTCCCCACCGACATCCCCAACCCGACTGCTCCCTCCCCCGCGTCCACAGCCGACCACCCCCTCGTCTCGTACTCCTCCACCCCCGCACCTCCGACCACCAAACTTCACCGAAGCCTCCCCCAGCCAGTCCTCTTCCTTCCCATAAAATTTCAGCCGACGACGTCGACGCACCGGAGAGATCTCGTCCCCGCAGTGCTGGAGCTGTGCTGAACTGCTGCTGCTGCCCATCTCCTCCCCGCGCGACGCCGGAGCGCCGTCCGGCCACCCCCGTCGGCGACGACCGACCAACTCGACCCCCTCGACCTGTCGAGCATTAAGGTACAATAGTTTATGTGTAATTATTAAGATTTATACATGTAATTTCAGTTGCAAGTTTATATATGTGAATATCGTATAATCCGTATTTTAATACGTATACGATACTATTTACTGTATTTTAGGTATTTAACAGTATATATATTTATAATATTCCTGTATAATTCCATAATATATATTTATAATCATTTTAATTTATATTATGTATAATAGAGTTATGTATTTATGTATGTATGTATGTATGTATGTATGTATGAATGTATGTTATTTTTAAAATACAAAGAATATTAAATATCTAATTATTTATAGTATTAAATACATTTCTAGAAAAATCAAGTATTATTTTTGTATATACTGTATTTCTATTTTCTGGGTATATTTTGTAGATAACATAAATATATAGGTACGTATTTTTATAAATAAAAATGTATATACATAGTATATATATACATGAGTTTAAATACCCTATTTTTATTTGAATACCTAATATGTATATATATTAATATTAATGTATATAAATGTATATACTTCAAGTTACCATACTATATATGAATATGTATAAATAAATGATGTTATGGATATTATCTATTATATACATATATATGAATTTATTGAATATAACATAATTACCAGTGTATTACTAAATAATACAAATATTATTTTTGTACTACTAAACATAAATATTATTTAATATATTTAGATATGATTAGTGTGTATATAAATAAATAGTGTTAGCTATATATACATACAGCCCCGACCCTGTGTCAGTTGTAGATATGGACAGTGTATCCTAGTCGTGCTATTGTAGCGACTAATTTTGGACATTACTACATCCTATATAGGATTGCTGGACACTACTGCCGAGGCATCAGGAGCAGGGCTTTGGATTTCGCAGCTACCCGGGGCAGGCAAGTATACCTTGCTGATTTACTGCTTTAAATTTAAATGTTGAATATTTCAAATATACATGAACTGTGCGCATCCGAGATTGACTCGGGTGTAGTCGACATTGCGTCGATGAGTAGTGTACTTGACCTAGTTGCTAGTTGACTCAACCACTACTGCGAGGATATTCTGATATCCTCCTAGACCATGGCACTATACACGTACCACGATGGTACATTCATATTGGGATGCGGGTCCGCGTACCCGATTCGCTATCGGTACGTACGACATGCATCACGGACTAGCATGTATTCTAGAGTAACATAGTTAGTTGAGACTTGGCATCTAGATACGGTACACTCAAGTCGTATATTCGACTTGCGTATCTACATTGGGCGGGAAGGACAACTGACAGACGTATGGGATACCCCCATCGGACTCCGTGGTATCCAGAGGAACCACAGACCCGGTGACTCCCTATATTCAGACACCGCGCTCTTCGGAGTGTTACGGACGTATATACATTGCAGATACCACGTCCCTTAGAGTGTGGACGTTATATATATACAGATACCTCATTCTTCGGAATGATGGACGTTGCAGATACCACACTCTAGAGGATGTTGGACGTTATGCCTACACCTACTTATACGTTCCTAGGTTGTCCTTATATTGCATTCACTTAGATGGTTAGCACACCCCCTCTTTACTTTCATTTCAGTACTATATCCAGCATGCATATTGTATCTTGTTACGTCCCTCTGAGGACCTGGTTATCTTTCAGATCTGGACGAGGCCTTTTATCCCACAGTTTACGGGCCAGGCATAGAGACGAGGTTTGCTCTGGACGAGGAGCTAGAGGTCTTTCCATCAGAGTACCCCTGATCAGATTGGTAGGCCTTCCGTCTATGACTGAAGCTCCTTACCTAGCTAGCCGTTGTTCCAGTCACTCTTCTTATCAGCACTTTTATTTCAGATATTCAGTATATTTTGTAGTGGGTTTGTTCCCACCAGACTTATTTCGGTTGTATTATGTCATTCGACTATGTCCTTATATTCCAGTCTTTCATTCAGTCATATTACTTGTTGTTTGTGGATGAGATTAGACACTGTCTGTTGATATATTAGACTTGTTAGATTTTAGGACAGCGTAGCATACTTTGCCAGGATCCATCAAATTGGGATATCCTCGAAGACGTGTCAGCTGGCCAATGCCACGTGGCCTAGTCCCATAATATTTTGGGACTGGGGCGTGACATGGTTTTAGTGGTGGCCCATGCAGGTCTGAAACACCAAACATCTATCGCTTGTGGTATGGAAACATGCCCAGCGAGCCTGCAATAGGATAGAAATTACTAGGTCTCATCCACTTGATTACGCCTTGAACCTCTTCCGAACTGTAAAATATCTGCATCCTGTTTGATTGATTCTATACTCTTCTAAATATCATTCTATCTCTTACAGCGAGATGAACCTTCGGAGCCGACGTGAGATACTCGGTGCCATAGCACCACCTGCAGCACCGAGAGAGGATACGACTCGAGGACCACCCAGAGAGCATCCTCAGCCAGAGGCAGAGGTGATCCCTCAGGCCCCGATGATGCACTGGCATCAGGTCTCTCCCGACGAGGAGATGCAGCAGCCAGAGGGCCAGGCATCACAGACGATTCCGAGACAGTACTTCGAGGGGTAGACCTCGAGGGCGACACCGATGCCGCAGTACGAGAGGCCGGCACCCGAGGAGACACCGAGGAGACATCAGGAGGTACCGCTTCCACCACCTCCACCGTTTCCACCTCAGATGCCACCAGCGGAGGGACAGACACAGATGATGCAGTTCTTCCAAATGATGATGCAGGCCCAGATGCAGCAGACGGAGACTCTGAGACAGGGTCTGATGGCCGTACTAGAGAGGGCACCTGCCCAAGCACCAGCACTGGCACCTGCACCTGACCGGCTAGCGGGCACTGTAAAAGGCTTCAGAACGATGGGCCCGAAAACCTTCTCGGGTAAGGAGACGGCTGAGGAGATCTCAGACTGGGTCTCCAACACTGAGATGCTGCTAGAGGGTTCGCAGCTACACCCCGATCTCTGGATGACCGCGGTGAGGGCCCAACTCACAGGCAACGCCCATCACTGGTCGGACTCTATGGAGCGCAGCATTGGCCGACAGCAGACTTGGGAGGAATTTCTAGAGCACTTCAACAAGAAGTATTTCCCAGCTACGGTGAGGAACGCCCTGTACTCTCAGTTCCTGCACCTGGAGCAAGGGAACCTGACTGTGGACGCCTATGACGGAGAGTTCAGCAGACTCGGCCGATTCGGAGCAGCCCTGATCCCCAATGACCTGGAGAAAGCCAGAAGATTCCACCATGGCCTCACTCAAGAGCTGCAGAGGTACACTACTACCCAGGCGAGGATCTCTTATGAAGAGGTCCTATCAGAGGCGAGGATCCAAGAGGCTATAGGAGGAGGAGGAGCGAGACGTTCCAGCACGAACGTTCCAGCCAGGAGCCGGAGGACCGATCCGCCGTCCAGGAGCGCAGGCACAGCAGAGGGCAGTGCCGTACCAGCAGAAGGAGCTTCCGACCTGTCACTTCTGTGGCAAGAGGGGACACGTCATCCGAGACTGCAGGAAGAAGCTCGGGCTCTGCATAGTCTGTGGAGCCAGCCAGCACCTTGCTAGAGACTGCCCCCAGCGCAGAGACGCAGCACCCCAGACTGGACAGAGGCCACCAGCAGCACCACTGAGGATACCACCCCCAGCAGGAGGACAGCGTCCCCCACCTACCGAAGGACAGCAGAGAGGACCACCCTTGGTCACACAGGAGGCACACTTCAACCAGGCCCGACAGCAGGCAGGAGGGCAGAGGCGCGGGCAAGCCTTTGCTTTAGCATCTATTGAGGAGGAATCAGAGGCAGAGGCTATAGCAGGTACAATTCTAGTTGCCTCATTACCTGCGACTGCACTGTTTGATTCTGGAGCTACATTGTCATTTATATCTAGTAGATTTGTAGCAATGCATAGAGTAGCAACTTCCCCCTTACCTAAGAGTTGGAGAATACTTACCGGAGGAGGCATCGTACCGGTTACCAGCACCATTAGAACGTGCTCGGTAGTAGTTTGTGGTAGGGAGATGAGAGCGCGATTGTTGGTACTCCCAATGCCAGCTTTCGACGTTGTTCTGGGCATGGACTGGTTAAGCCAGTACAATGTCGTACTAGATTGCCGGAAGGGTAGCGTTACTTTTAGACTGCCAGGACAACCGGAGTTCGAGTTCATGCGAGGCACCATCGAGCGAGGAGTAGGACATGCAGCTGGAGCTTACATGGCGATGGAGACGGCACCCCCAGAGATCGTTGCAGAATTCGAGGATGTTTTCCCAGATGAGTTGCCAGGCCTACCGCCTGATAGAGAGGTGGAGTTCACCATTGAGCTAATACCTGGAGCAGCACCGGTATCATCAAATATGTACCGGTTGGCGAAGAAGGAGCTTGACGAGCTGAAGCTACAGCTAGAGGAGTTGCAGATCAAAGGATTCGTTCGTCCTAGTGCATCACCCTGGGGAGCACCAGTGCTGTTTGTACCGAAGAAGGATGGAACGTTCCGGATGTACATTGATTACAGAGCCCTTAATGCTCTGACTATCAAGAATAAGTACCCTCTACCACGAATCGACGATCTGTTCGACCAGCTGACAGGAGTAGTGGTGTTCACGAAGATCGACTTGAGATCGGGCTACCATCAGGTGAAGGTGCGAAGGGAGGACATTCCAAAGACAGCATTTAGGACTCGTTACGGTCATTACGAGTTCCTAGTGATGCCTTTCGGATTGACGAATGCGCCTGCTGTATTTATGAACCTGATGAACCGAGTCTTCCATGAGTATCTGGACCAGTTCGTGGTAGTCTTCATCGACGACATCTTGGTGTATTCGAAGAGCCACGAGGAGCACGGGGAGCATTTGAGGCTAGTGCTAGAGACGCTGAGACGAGAGAGGCTTTATGCCAAGCTGAGCAAGTACGAGTTTCTCCTAGATCATGTCGCATTTCTTGGACACGTTATCTCGGGAGATGGCATCTCAGTAGATCCTGCGAAGATTTTATCAGTAGAGACGTGGCCGACCCCTACCAACGTCACAGAGGTAAGGAGTTTCCTAGGACTTGCCGGATATTACCGGAGGTTCGTGGAGAACTTCGCAAGGATCGCAGAGCCGATGACCCGCTTGACCCGCAAGGATCAGGAGTTCACCTGGACAGAGGAGTGTCAGACGGCGTTCGACGAACTGAAGAAGCGTCTGACTACAGCACCCATCTTGACCATACCTTCTGGACCCGGAGGAATCGTGATCTATAGCGATGCGTCCAGGAAAGGATTAGGATGCGTCTTGATGCAGCATGGGAAGGTTGTGGCCTATGCCTCTAGGCAGCTGAGGACCCATGAGAAGAACTATCCCACCCACGACTTGGAGCTTGCCGCAGTGATCTTTGCTTTGAAGCTTTGGAGGCACTACCTGTACGAAGAGCGCGTGGAGATATTTACCGATCACAAGAGCCTTAAATACGTTTACACACAGAAGGACCTGAACCAGAGGCAGAGACGTTGGCTCGAAGTGATGGCGGACTTCGAGATTGAGCTGCAGTACCATCCAAAAAAGGCTAATGTGGTAGCCGATGCTTTAAGCAGGAAGCCCATAGCATTTTTCCTGACTACCCAACAACATCTATTGAGAGATCTAGAACAGTTGGGTATCGAAGTCGTCATGCCCGGAGTAGACGGCCAGATGTCGAGTTTCCAAGTGCAATCGACATTGGTGGAGAGAATCAAGGCTGCTTTGTCGACGGACGCCAGATTTCAGAGGCTTCGACAGAGGACAGAGGCTGGAATACAGACGGGACTGCGTATACACGAGGACGGGACCTTGAGATGTGGAGATCGTCTCTATGTTCCGAATGGAGAGCTACGCCAGGAGCTGATGACGGAGGCCCACAGTTCGACCTATTCTATACATCCAGGAGGCACGAAAATGTACCGAGACCTGAGGCAGTACTACTGGTGGCACGAGATGAAGAGAGAGATAGCCCGCTTCGTGGCTAAGTGCCTGGTGTGTCAGCAAGTCAAGGCTGAGCATCAGAGGTCTGCCGGATTGCTTCAACCGCTCCCGATACCGGAGTGGAAATGGGAGCACATCACCATGGACTTCATCACGGGTTTCCCGAGGAGTCCTAGTGGTCGCAATGCCGTATGGGTAATCGTAGATAGACTCACCAAGTCTTCCCACTTCTTACCTTTCAGAGTAGGGCAATCTACGGAAGTCTTGGCAGACATGTACATGAGGGAGATTGTACGCTTGCATGGAGTGCCAGTCAGTATCGTGTCTGACCGGGATACGAGGTTTACATCGTACTTTTGGAGGAGTATGCAAGAGAGTCTTGGTACCCATCTTAAGTTCAGTACTTCGTACCACCCGCAGACAGATGGCCAGTCCGAGCGCACCATTCAGACGCTGGAGGATATGTTGAGGGCTTGCATGCTTGACTTCAGCGGTTCATGGGAGGACCACTTGCACTTGGTCGAATTTTCCTACAACAATAGCTATCAGGCGAGCATTCAGATGGCTCCCTATGAGGCATTGTATGGTAGGAAATATCGTTCCCCCGTATGTTGGAGCGATGTAGGCGAGAGGCAGATTCTAGGACCAGAGTTGATCGTCCATACAGTGGAGAAGGTGAAGAAGATTCAGGGGCATCTACGAGCAGCACAGGACAGGCAGAAGCATTGGGCTAATGCGCATCGACGACCCTTAGAGTTCCAGGTTGGAGAACATGTGTTCCTGAAGATTTCACCTACCAGAGGAACCATCAGATTTGGAGGCAGAGGGAAGCTGAGTCCGAGGTACATCGGACCCTTCGATGTGCTAGAGCGCGTCGGAGAAGTTGCTTACAGATTGGCCTTGCCGCAGACACTGAAAGGAGTTCACGACGTCTTCCATGTATCTCAGCTGAGGAGGTACATACCGGATCCGAGTCATGTGCTTGACCACTCGGAGATCACCGTCGGTCCCAGCTTGTCATACCAAGAGGAGCCGGTAGAGATCCTAGACCGAAGCGAGAAGGTACTGCGAGGCCAGACTATCCCTCTAGTTCGTGTCGCATGGAGGCATCATGCACCAGGTGAATCAACCTGGGAACGAGAGGACGATATTCGGCAACGTTTTCCCCATCTCTTCGAAGGCCTAGGTATGTGATAGTATTTTTTTTCATTCAACAGTTGTTCTATATGTCTGTTTTTAATTTCGAGGACGAAATGCTCTAAGGAGGGTATGTTGTAAACCCCCTCGACCAGAAATTAGGGTTTACTAGTTTAATTAGCCTGATTAGGGTTAACCTAAATTAATTAAGATTTAATATTTAGTATTATATTACTTGTGCAATGATTGATTGTTTTAGGATACTACCTTAGCTGTTGCCCTAAAACAAATTCCACATATTTGACCTAGACCTGTAAACCCCTCGTATTGAACCTAGAACAAACCCCGGATACCGATTTTTGTGCCTGATTTTAGCCACAAAAAAGTCGTTACAAACGTCCGTGCGCAAATTAATTAAATTGCGTAATTACGTTCGCTGCCCGTTCCAATTGAAATTAGACCCAACCTCAGCCAGTTTTGACCAACCCAGATCACGATATTATTGTACACTGAGCCTAATACACCAATGACCCTTGTTCAACCAAATTTAGGCTCCCAGTTTTTAATTAAATTAAATTAGAAACACCCGTCACATTAATCATGAATTAATTAATGTGGCTACCCAACCTCAATGAAATTGGACCCAACTCCAACCCAAACCCACATCCACACCCACAAGCCTCATACAAAACACCAAACACCATCATAGTCCAATGAGGAACACCAAATATGGTGTTTGTTTGCATTAAATCCCCAATCCTAGTTTTTGTGCAAATACTAAATTGTACAGGGGCCTAATTGCAAAATTGTAATGTGGTGTCCCCCTCTCATTGGCCCAAACCATCATGGAGAAAAGTAATGCTCATAACCAACCGTAGGCATTTGGTTCCCCCCATTTTTTATGTCCTTACACCACCTTTTTGGGAACCCATCTTGACCCTACAATTTGAATGGCCTATTCCTAGCCCTCCACTCATCTTGATGGACAACCCCACTCCCCAAGAATGTTTGTCCAGCCGGCCCTAATCCCTAGGCAGCCCCCCCACACTCTCTCTCCTACATATACTTACATATTTGCATTGTAAATGAGAACCAAACCAAATATACCTAAAACCCTAACTCTAACTCAACCAACAGCCGACCCCAACACCTCATCCCCGAGCTCCACCACCGCCACCAGCCACCACCAGTCGCCGCCACCCTAACCCGACCCCTTCGCCGGACCCTCCCCTACCTTCGGCCACCGCTACCCTGCCACTACGCCGCCGACAGCCACCTCCCCACCGACATCCCCAACCCGACTGCTCCCTCCCCCGCGTCCACAGCCGACCACCCCCTCGTCTCGTACTCCTCCACCCCCGCACCTCCGACCACCAAACTTCACCGAAGCCTCCCCCAGCCAGTCCTCTTCCTTCCCATAAAATTTTAGCCGACGACGTCGACGCACCGGAGAGATCTCGTCCCCGCAGCGCTGGAGCTGTGCTGAACTGTTGCTGCTGCCCATCTCCTCCTCGCGCGACGCCGGAGCGCCGTCCGGCCACCCCCGTCGGCGACGACCGACCAACTCGACCCCCTCGACCTGTCGAGCATTAAGGTACAATAGTTTATGTGTAATTATTAAGATTTATACATGTAATTTCAGTTGCAAGTTTATATATGTGAATATCGTATAATCCGTATTTTAATACGTATACGATACTATTTACTGTATTTTAGGTATTTAACAGTATATATATTTATAATATTCCTGTATAATTCCATAATATATATTTATAATCATTTTAATTTATATTATGTATAATAGAGTTATGTATTTATGTATGTATGTATGTATGTATGTATGTATGTATGTATGAATGTATGTTATTTTTAAAATACAAAGAATGTTAAATATCTAATTATTTATAGTATTAAATACATTTCTAGAAAAATCAAGTATTATTTTTGTATATACTGTATTTCTATTTTCTGGGTATATTTTGTAGATAACATAAATATATAGGTACGTATTTTTATAAATAAAAATGTATATACATAGTATATATATACATGAGTTTAAATACCCTATTTTTATTTGAATACCTAATATGTATATATATTAATGTATATAAATGTATATACTTCAAGTTACCATACTATATATGAATATATATAAATAAATGATGTTATGGATATTATCTATTATATACATATATATGAATTTATTGAATATAACATAATTACCAGTGTATTACTAAATAATACAAATATTATTTTTGTACTACTAAACATAAATATTATTTAATATATTTAGATATGATTAGTGTGTATATAAATAAATAGTGTTAGCTATATATACATACAGTCCCGACCCTGTGTCAGTTGTAGATACGGACAGTGTGTCCTAGTCGTGCTATTGTAGCGACTAATTTTGGACATTACTACATCCTATATAGGATTGCTGGACACTACTGCCGAGGCATCAGGAGCAGGACTTTGGATTTCGCAGCTACCCGGGGCAGGCAAGTATACCTTGCTGATTTACTGCTTTAAATTTAAATGTTGAATATTTCAAATATACATGAACTGTGCGCATCCGAGATTGACTCGGGTGTAGTCGACATTGCGTCGATGAGTAGTGTACTTGACCTAGTTGCTAGTTGACTCAACCACTACTGCGAGGATATTCTGATATCCTCCTAGACCATGGCACTATACACGTACCACGATGGTACATTCATATTGGGATGCGGGTCTGCGTACCCGATTCGCTATCGGTACGTACGACATGCATCACGGACTAGCATGTATTCTAGAGTAACATAGTTAGTTGAGACTTGGCATCTAGATACGGTACACTCAAGTCGTATATTCGACTTGCGTATCTACATTGGGCGGGAAGGACAACTGACAGACGTATGGGATACCCCCATCGGACTCCGTGGTATCCAGAGGAACCACAGACCCGGTGACTCCCTATATTCAGACACCGCGCTCTTCGGAGTGTTACGGACGTATATACATTGCAGATACCACGTCCCTTAGAGTGTGGACGTTATATATATACAGATACCTCATTCTTCGGAATGATGGACGTTGCAGATACCACACTCTAGAGGATGTTGGACGTTATGCCTACACCTACTTATACGTTCCTAGGTTGTCCTTATATTGCATTCACTTAGATGGTTAGCACATCCCCTCTTTACTTTTATTTCAGTACTATATCCAGCATGCATATTGTATCTTGTTACGTCCCTCTGAGGACCTGGTTATCTTCCAGATCTGGACGAGGCCTTTTATCCCACAGTTTACGGGCCAGGCATAGAGACGAGGTTTGCTCTGGATGAGGAGCTAGAGGTCTTTCCATCAGAGTACCCCTGATCAGATTGGTAGGCCTTCCGCCTATGACTGGAGCTCCTTACCTAGCTAGCCGTTGTTCCAGTCACTCTTCTTATCAGCACTTTCATTTCAGATATTCAGTACATTTTGTAGTGGGTTTGTTCCCACCAGACTTATTTCGGTTGTATTATGTCATTCGACTATGTCCTTATATTCCAGTCTTTCATTCAGTCATATTACTTGTTGTTTGTGGATGAGATTAGACACTGCCTGTTGATATATTAGACTTGTTAGATTTTAGGACAGCGTAGCATACTTTGCCAGGATCCATCAAATTGGGATATCCTCGAAGACGTGTCAGCTGGCCAATGCCACGTGGCCTAGTCCCATAATATTTTGGGACTGGGGCGTGACAGATACCAAGTAATAATAAAACATACCAAGATAAAATGGGAATAGACTTGGTTTGTATTGCTTGTCATTCAACGTGGGAACGATTACTTACACTGCATGCTTATTCGTTTGGAATGTTCAATATATGTTTCAATTTTAGTTAGAATACATGTTCTTCTATAAATTGTGCTATGCATTGGAACACACTTTAATTTGGCATAGATTGATCAGTAAGACTATGCAAAACTGTTTGGCTATGGAGCTTGCTCCTATTCGTTCGAAATTCGTTTGTAATTCGTGTAAAATAATTTGAACTAAATGTGCTCGATCACGGACAACTTGTGCACAAGGTATTTTGGCTTCCGCGGACGGCCGCCAGGGCACTGGGGCCGATCCGATCCGGGCGGAAGAGTTCGTATAGTCGTTTGTCATGGACGGGATGCTATGTAGCGAGGCTCGCCACCTGCGTTGCATAACATTCTTGTCCCGAGACTATAAACCGTCCCTTGTGGCATCATGCCAGTGATCCCTGTGTATATTTAAACCTGTTGCATACTAACTTGTGTCTTCGTGGCAGGGAAGGCAAGGTAAGTATTGTGCAGGTAATTCAGACGGGCAGGTAAAATCCACCGAACGGTGGCACGTTCATTTCAGTAAATTCTATATGCTGCTTACTTGTAAATGAACTAAGGCAAGATAGAAACCCACAAATATGCATGCTTCATTAAAACAATGTGTTGATTGGTATAGTCAGGCTAGCTCGCCTTCACCAGCATGTTTCGATATGCTGACCCTCGTTGAAACAGGTTCTCCGCACCAAGGCGAACCGAGCGAGGAGCCGAAGTCGTCTTCCCGATCCAGTCCAGTTGTTGGCGCATCTTCACCGCGCCCTTTTGAAGTATTTTGAACCAGGAGCTTGTTCTCTTCATACACAATGCAGCTCCGTGGCAAAGCCGTCCTCCAGCCCGGAGGTCTCTATACATTTTGAAGTTATAAAGGGATGTAATGTACAGGACTGCTATCTCATTTTGAGTCATCTCTTTTGTAAGCCGTTCGGCATATTAGCTAACTCGTTCAAGAGTTTGTAATAGATGTTCATTATCAATAAAGAGAACTTTTCCATGTTTCAAATCTGTGTTTCAATTTATCTGCGTACTCTGAATATGTGCTTGCTATGCAAAATACTTTAGCCTTGTGCGGGCGCAACCCCAGGCCCGCACGGCGGTCACGACTCGGGGACGCCTCGGGGCGTGACAGTTTTGACCTAGAGTTGACTTTTTGGACCCCGATTGACTTTTTGATCCAAATTTTACCGGTTTGACCCGTTTGACCTAGAACAACCCTAGAATCTTGTCTTTAGTCATTTTATATCTGTTTAACTCTTTAGAACCCCGTTTAACCTTGCTTTTCGCAGTAGGTCCTTGCGACGCCAGTTCGGACCTCGATCCTCGCCAGTTGTTCAGGACGTCAGGCGAGTACATTCTCTGATAGTTTTCATTATCTGATAATTATTATGATTCAGCTTCTAGTATAGTATTATCTGATTTTCTGGCACGACACTGACTAGTATTTCTGGATTCATTCACTTGCGACACGTATATTTCATGTTTCTGACCTCTATTTCTGGAATCACCTACTGACATCACATCAGGACTCACTACAGGCATCACTCATGTTTTTGGCTGGACTCATACTTGATTTGCGTGTAGGGTCTTGGATTCACTTATACTAGTCGGGTCGGAAAAATACTCGAGTAGACATGTAAATATTCCCAAATCTGGAATTACTGGAATCACTCTCCCTGGTCCAATCTGGAATGATAGCAGCCGCACACCCTGTGTGCGGTGAGCCGTACTTACCCCTAGCCGTTTACATGTCGAAACATGTATTTTAGAGACATGAGTTCATTCTTTCTAGTCTGGTCTCACTTATACTTTCTAGACTGGACTCATTACATTTACTCTTGCTGGACTCACTTCACGTTATTGTGCACACAATTGCTCTTAGTTTAGATTTCTTGTATCCTGTAGTCATTATTATCTTGCTTCTGATTTTCATGCATCCTTACCTTTATGCACCAGTTGATAGATATATATGTATATTTTCTTGTTCATACTTCATTTTCTTCACCTCGTGCTACTTGCTACAACTGCTTTATAGTTTTTATCATTTAATTGAAACTGTTGTTAGAGGTGTACTTGTTCCAATCCTGACTAGATATATTTTTCAGAGGATCCGGAGGATTGGTGTCCGACATTTTATGGACCTCAGCCTGTCGATGGTGCAGACAGGGACCCCTTAGTTCAGGAGTGATTTCCGGGTTGGTAGCCGGGATCACTAGGACCTCAGTTGTATTTATTAGCTTTTGGTACCAGATTTGTCCCCGGCTTTTGGTTTGAGACCTTGTATTGTATTTGATTCATGATATATTATGTTATTATTATTATTGTTGCTGTTTTTAGTAGTAGTTATTGTTTAGACTTTGGAGTTGTTAGACTTCCTTGTTATCTTATCGTGCTTAGATCGTGATTGAGTATTTGTATTATCTTTATCATATAGTTCCTCCGTTTGGAGTTGAGATCTTGACAGGTACTTATATTGTTGTGTGAGATTGTTAGCTAGATAGTAGACCTAGACAACATTCTACCGCTGATGCTGCGGCGTAGGCTGGACGTACCTACGACTCATGTCCGATTTTTTGGGTGCGGGTCGTGACAAGTACTAGCTTGATTAGAAGCACGTATACTACTTACAATATTAATTATAGGTGGTGGTGAAGTTACATAAATATTAATGTACGTTGCTTGTACATTAACTTTGAGAATAAATTTTCATGCTTGTTCACTAACTAACTTTATACAATTAGTTAAAAAAATATGTACCAATATAAATTCATAATCAATAGAACATTGCTCAATAATTTGATTACGTAAACTATCAAACGAAATATTCTATCAATTAAAAAAATTTCTGTAAAACCTCCTTCATATACTAACCCATTTAGCACACCTCCAATCGAACATAGTATTGTTAGACTTTGATCCATGACAAGAGAGTGAGCTTCTAAATACAGTGAGTCAGCTGAACTAGCTTATGTTGAGTAAGAAATCACCTTCTGTTGAGTGAGAAAAAAATAGAAGATCTTTTTTTTTTTTAAGTATGTGTGGGTGGAGTAAGAAATGAATAGAATGAAAGAAATTTACAGACATGAAAAAGAAAGAGCCGTTGTAAAACTATAAACGTTACAATATAAACGTTATAAAAAAAACTTTGATAAGGGATCCAAAAAAAAAACCAAAAAAAAAAAAACAAACCCACTATCAAAAAATAAAAAAAACTATAAACATAAAATCCCAAAACAAACCAAAACCTAAAAAACCGATCAGCCAAACTTTCGTAACTTCAAAATTATCAAAAGTTATTTCATTTTAGCAAATTATTTAAAACATATTATCGGTACAGTAAATTTTTTGTACCATCTAAAGCTAATTTCCGGTAGGGTTTAAGGTTTATGTAAATCACAAATTCAGTTCAGAGAGTTTATATTTTATATATAAATTTAACCCAAAATAAACTTAGGTTCTATTTGTGAAATCCAAAATTTGTTTTTCATTAAAAAAAAGTTAAGGTCAGATGAGCATGTCACATATAGGAAAAATATTTCTTAGGTCTAGAAAAAGAAATCGAGTCTATTTGTTGTGAAAATCAAAATTATTTAGTTGTGGTCCGGATAAGGAAAATGGATAAGTAGCAGCAAGCCAGCACCCCCAGCTAGCAATTCTTCTCCTCCTCCAAACAACCGTCCTCCAACTCCTCCTAGTTAACTAGTTAGTACAAGTAGAAAGAATTAAGAAGAAAATGTCCATGATTTTCTCTTCCACAGCATCATCTCTCTCCTTCTTCTCCTCCTCCCTCTTCCTTCCCCCTAATTCTCTCTCTCCCCACCTCAAATCCCCCACCCCTTCCATTCTCCACCTCCACTGCAGCAGCGGCGGCGGCGGCATAAAGTCAGAACTGAGTCCCTCTGGCTCTGGCGGCGGCAGCGCCACTCTCCCCGTCCTCTCCTTCACCGGAGAGAAGGTCGACTCCGCCACCCTCTCCCTCAAGTCCGCCCCTATCTCCACCGCTCGAGCGGTGGTCCACAGGGGGATCATCGCCGACCAGCAGAACAGCCGTCGGGGAACTGCATCCACCCTGACCCGAGCCGAGGTCCGAGGTGGAGGCAAGAAACCCTACCCGCAGAAGAAGACCGGAAGGGCGCGCAGGGGATCCCAGAGGACCCCGCTGCGACCCGGGGGAGGGGTCGTCTTCGGCCCCAAGCCCAGGGACTGGTCCATCAAGATCAACCGCAAGGAGAAACGCCTCGCCGTCTCCACGGCCATAGCCAGCGCCGCCGCCTCTGAAGACGCTCTAGTCGTGGAGGACTTCCAAGGGGAGTTTGCGGAGGGACCCAAGACCAGCGAGTTCGTGGCGGCCATGAGGAGGTGGGGCCTGGACCCCAACGAGAAGGCCATGTTCCTCATGACGGAGGAGGACGTAACCGATAATGTCCGCCTCAGCTGTCGGAATATAGGCACGCTGAAGCTGCTCACGCCCAGGACGCTCAATCTCTTTGACATTCTGGATTCAGGGAAGTTGGTGTTCACCAGATCGGCCGTCGACTACTTGAATTCCATGTACGGGGAGGAGGAGCTTCTTCCAGGTTGGTTAGCTAACTTACTTGCCACATTTTCAATTGAATTCATTTTAATTTTAATTGATAGATTACCGTTTCTATGTTGCAACTCACTACCACTAAAAATTTTGTTTTTAGTAAAGACAAATATATATCACTCACTAATATATATTAATACTGGCCGAATTCCGTCATAAATGATACTAGTGACGGAGTTAGTGTCAGTCACTACTACCAGCGACGTATATAATTGGCTGGCCACGAGACCTTTTCGTGATAATGTTGTGGGAGCAATTTGGATTTTGGACCCAAGGTAGCTGATGAGGTGTCACACTAAGCCCCTCACCACGTACTTGATTTCGTGTCTCCGGTCCCCTTGCTTGGACATAAGCTCTTTGTCGCAATTCCAACGTGCCGTGTCCCTCAACTGTAACCAGAGTTGCATGTAACAAAAGCTAGCAAAGTGGTAGTTAAAGCAAGAGGCAATACTGCTTGATAAAAGGTTTTCTTGATGGAAAGAAAATGTTTTCTTGATAGAAGCTAAAAGATAATCGTTATTATACTGGAAGGGGCATAAAAGATGATTAATTTTCTGCTTGATAAAACGTTATATGCAGGATAAGAAACAGACCGGGACTGAATATCAGCATGAATTTAGGTCATGCCTTGCCTTCATGATTTCTATGAAATTATCATGCATAGTTAAAGTGAAATATGGATTGGGCCTTTAAAAATATGATCAGGAAATCATAGTAGCAAGCAAAGCAGCAGACTGAATATACCTCTATCCCAACATATCTGTTGGGAAATCCGAAGAAAGTGGTATCACTGAGTATCCAACATGCCTGGAACATCAAAATATATCATTACTATGAGTCAATAAAATCTGTGATCAAACCCTTCGACTATCATTTAGGCCAGAGTTTCATGAGCTTTATTGAAATAACTGAGAGCATTAATATAACTTTTCATAAGCTAATACACAAACTATTATTTCAGAAAAGATTTCAGCTAACCTCTGTTTCAAAAAAGCCTGAGAGATCGAAGTATGAGGACATTTCAATCAGTTCAAAGGCATTTATAAGGGTGGGTGTCTGATTTCCATGCTTATCTCCCTTATTCAGCTTCAGAAAAATGAAGTTAAATCAATTTTAATATCAAACTGCAGTTAGAAGTAGTACAACAAGAAAGTAGCATGTATGACGACACCTCTTCAACTGCAATAGCCATATTATCAAATCTTGTATCTTCTTCATCATCGTCGGGAGTTACTGGAGAATAGTCTTGTCTAACCAACTGTCTACCCCGATTCCTTCTACATTTATCTGGTTTTAGGGTTAGGATCCAGAATCCTGTGAATCAAATTCTGAGCTCCATGAGAGAGCCCTTTCGGTTTCCTGAAGACTCCTTTCAAGATCTGTGCCAAACAAACCCTATAACCAGGAGGGAATGTAGTACTTAATAGACAAGTGAGAAATTAAACTGAAGATATTAACTAACGAAATAGTATGCGTGGCATAACTTTTCAGATGAAGCAAAAGAACACTAACATGTATCTAGCAATATGCTTATAGGATGTTCATTCCAAAGTCAATACCTTGTGGCAAGGTTAGCCAAAAACTCTTGTAGCTAGATCAAATCACACCCATATAAGAAGCTTAGGGCTTATGCTTCGCTAGAACTTTTGTCATGGGGCCATGCCTGTTTCAGAGAATTTAAAATACTACTCCTTGTACGCTCCTCTTACATGTATTAGACACTTGTTGTACATGTGTCCTGTTCTGTTAATATGTTTATCTTTTTAGGATACTTAATGGAAACTTATCTGACACATAATAACACTTTTGGGAGTCCCTTAATATGTTTTATAAAGGTTAAGTCTTCGTGCAGGTTAAACTAGAGATTATGAATAAGAATGTGCCGTCCCCATAAATTTAGGATAAAGGCTTTGTTGTTGTCGTTGTAGATTGTTAATACTACAAGTGTTTACATATTACATTAAAACATAAACTTGAACACTGGGCATGCTTGCACAAGATATATTAGGTTCTTCTATGGAAGGATTAAGAGGAAGAACAGAAACTTATTTCTCACATGAAGTGATACCAATCACAGAAAAGTTTATATATAAATTATATAAGATTTAAACAAATTACTGATGTACTTCAGTGTTTGTATCACTTTTACGTTTCATGATAAATCTATGCTATTTCTGTGTCCAGTAAGTCTTGTTGGACTCGTATCAGAGTTATGTTGTAGTGATTGTGTTGCCGTCTGAGTTATCATTTTGAATCGTATATTGATAAGGACACAGCTACGTACTATTTTGGCAGCAAAATACTGAGGATGGTTTCTAACCTGATGTATATATTAGATCAGAAGTAAGTCCGTGACTTTGTTAAGCACATAAAATCTACTAAATGACCAGTACTCTTATGTATCTTCTGATAAAGAACAGCAAGGTTCCGGTCCTCAAATGGAAGAGATCCTGTAAGAATAACATATAGGATGACACCACATGGCCGTATATCTGACAAAGCACCATCATAACCTCTGTTGGCAAGGACCTAAAAATTGGTATAGGTAGAACTTCACGGTTAAGTAATACCTTACTGACTGATTAATCTTTATCCCTGAATAAAAAAAAAATCAAAGTTCTCATCTCTGGAGCAATATAGTTAGGGCTTCCACATGTTGTGTGCAGTAACCCATCATTCTGAAATAATTGGCCAGAAGTAAACATAAAACAGTAGTCGCATCATTCAGGCACTTGTGATTAAAAGTAGTTGTACAACAACATACCCCTAGATGTTGAGGCGAAGCACTTAGGCCAAAATCTGATATCTTGATATTACCTTTTGCATCAATAAGAACATTTTCTGGCTGGAGAGAAAAATAAACAAATTGTAAGAACCATATAGAACAGTGATTTTAATAACGCAACTAAAATTGGTACCCTTTCACAATAAACAAAAATAAGTTCTATAGTAATAAAAGCAGGACTGGTTACCTTAACTCAATAGAAGTTTAAAAACTCAAAATTTGGAATACTCGAAGAAAATTACTCCTATAGGAAAAAACTTAGCAAGATATCGATAACATCAAACCAATGGCCCTATATGACCAATATTGCATTATTGTTTCTGTCTCATTAACCCCTTTATCATGAGAATTACCCTCATACCACAAACACCACCATGTTTCTGTTTTAAACACAAATATTGAAGTTGGGACATTAATGATAGCTTACTAGCTAAGTATGTTGCCATTGATATGTTCAACTCCTATCCATTAGCCA
This sequence comes from Iris macrosiphon, assembly GCA_036927795.1. NCBI lineage: Eukaryota > Viridiplantae > Streptophyta > Magnoliopsida > Asparagales > Iridaceae > Iris > Iris macrosiphon. The sequence continues at coordinate 154,386,922 of JAYESA010000018.1, read as the reverse complement.
ACAGATCAAAAAATAGTGCAACCATCTTAATCATTCTCTTAATGGAGTATTGTAGTTCTACATTCAACTCCCTATGGTAAACACCTTTGTCATGACAATAGCTTATAGCATCAATCAGCTGCTGCAAAAGCCTCCGACCTTGATTCTGAAAGTTTTCCCTTCAATTCCTATCAAACATTTGGAAATAGTAGTATTGCACTTCAACTCTATGTAATCATGTTTTTGCCTAATCTTTCAAGTGCATATATATGCTATGGAAGAACAAAAGGTACAGACGAGAAAATGGTTTGCGTTCTCTATCAATCGATTGACTGTTTTCTGTATATAGACCGTCGCTTTTGATAAATTAGAACATGGAACTCACTGTTTCTATTTCAGGTTGTGCTCTAAATTGCACAGTCAATTGCATTTTTGACTCTACTGTCAACTGGTTCAGCATATTTAGGTTGTTGAGGTTTATTAAAGCCTTTGTAATATTTATTTGGAATACACTAAGGAAAAATATATATTATCTAATATGATTTTTATACACACACAATATATATATATATATATATATATATATATATATATATATATATATTCTCCTCTCTTCCTCTCTCCAAAATCCCAAAATCATCAAGGTCGAGAATAGGAAATCAATGTGTCAACACAAAAAATTAACCAATTAAAATAGCAGACAGACATGAAACAATCTTCAAATAAGGGTATAGTGGTCCAATACACAGGCTAACCCATTGCATATGAGTCAAATATGGCCCTATACGAGCTCAAAATGATCCAAAAAATAGGCACTCGGGAGAACATTACCCCTTCTGTAAGTTCTTCTTCATCGGCCTTTGTAGGTTGAAACTGAGAAATATTCTCCTTCATCGGCCAATCACTTCTGTTGTCTTACTGAAACTGATGCTGGAGATTATATCGTAACTGAAGATCTGCCTGGATTCATAGATGATGTTGTAGGTAAAGCAGTAAAGCTCCTGCTAGAAATTAGAAAATGATAAATAGATGACTTCAAAGTAAAACAACCATATCAAATGAAATAAACAACATAAAAAATGAAGTTACTCCTTAGTCATTCCTACCACTGTAGTGTTTGTTCTTGATTTTCTTAAAATAGAACTAGATTTCAGGATATAGTAATTTTCCAAATGATATAACCATAGATGCAAAAATGCAATCCTATTCAAGTGTCCTCATGCCAATGTCTCGAAGGGTTTCCGAGTCAGACACCTAAACTTGTGTTTGTGTCAAGTGTGACATCCATGTTCCTGTCCACTAATCATTGCAACTACATGCATGGAAGTACACATATTTGTATTAGCACATTTTTGTATTAATTAAGTTCCTTAGGGTTTCCGAGTAATTTGCTTATTTGATATAGTAGGTGATTTTATCAGGTTGGTGCTGGCTAACCTACGGCATTGTATGAAAAAAAAAAATTTCTTATACAGATACCAAGTAAAAATACGATCTAGAAATTGGTAGTTGGATTATTCTACATCATCGCAAGATGCATCCTGTAGTAGAAATGGTTGAGGGGCTGTTAACGCTGTCGCTTGGAAAATAGGACAACATTTTGGTTATTCCCTGAAATTGAGTCACATATAGATACTAAATATTTATCAATGAAGATGAACATTTCCTCATTTGCTCACCCACAAGACTAATTTAAGCAATCAACAATTAATGTACCATGGCGTGTTTACTATCTTGAATGTATTTTGGTGGAGGATTTTGCATACTGACTGGATAATATGTACCTAAATACTACTAGTTAGATGTGATTACCATCTTATTTGATTTTATTTGGAATTATATTTGTAGTACAATTACATATTTCTGATACGATCTCCTAGACATGCGACATCAAAGCATTCTTAGAAGAGCCTGTTTGGTTGCTGTGGAATTCCCAGAAAATCGGAAATCTTGGAATCATTATTCTGTTATTCCTGGAATAACAAATAAAATTTTTGATGTTTGGGTGACATGCTGGGAGTTATGGAATTCCAATTCAAGAATTGGTAATACAACAAGATAGTTCCATTTTTGTTGTTGGCCAAATTGTTATTATAATTACATTTTTAGGTTGGGGTATAAGCATAGAAGCACGGGTACTCCATCCAGGAAGGCGTACCCGTACCGTGTACTTATCGGAGTACGTACTCCTTGGTACTTATCCGAATTACCCAGAAATATATTTATTTGTATTTTCAATTTTAAGTTTGTTACTTTCAAGTGATTGGATAATGAATCTCTTTTAAAGTATAGTTTTGGTACTTTTGTGTCAGAAATCAAGTTCCCTATTTTAAAACTTAAACTACATACTTTTTAGACTAAAATTCATTTGATGACTATGATGAAAAAAATAGAAAAATCTTAGTTTTACTCTTATTAAGTCTTGAAGGTGCATTAATAGTAATTGGTCAATATACTAACAGTACCTATACCATGGACGTTTAAAAGTTACTGTATTGGTGCCAGATACGTACCATACCGGTACCTATGCTTCATAGGGTATAAGTGGTGACCCCCAATGATATCTTCACGATAATGGAAGTTTCTAAATAATTCATTTGGGATAGGGTTCACAAATTAATCTTATGACGGTTTGATGGGTTTATATCAAATGGCGATGGTCTCGAGTTGTTCTTATCTATGATGAACTGAATAAACTTGCTTCACTCAAGTTGGCAGATTGTACGTTCATCAAACTATATGGAAGTTGCCAAGTTGGTGTCCTATCTATATTTCTAAACATGTTTCCCAGGAAAAGGGAAATATACACCACCTTGCAACAGTATGGGAGTTGGTGTCCTATCTATATTAGAACTTATTCGGTCAATCGAGTGATGAATGAAAGGAGGACTTGTAATCTGATTGTGGAAGTATAAAGAAGATGAATCTGATTTAAGATTAGAGAAAACAATAGAAACAACAAAATGGCTTCAACCCAAATTTGTAGGTCTGCTATTTGAATCCTTTTCTCTGCCGATTCTCCTTTGTATATTAACAGAAGTCATATCCTTTCTAACAGCATCAATCAAAGTTTGTTTGGACATGTCCCTAGTTCTAGCAGCTTTGACTAGTATCTTCTCACTCCTTATGGGTGGATATGTTGTTATCTAAGATTCAAAAAAGTGGCCTTAAAAGTAAGGGACGCCATCAGGATGCCACATAACTGCAAATTTCATCTTTTGTTAGGTAAATTCTGAGTAACTGCAATTTGGATGAAGAGTTCTTTGCTAATTTGCAACTAAATATCCGAACTTTTTCGGATTTGCATCCCCTACACCATTAACAATGATATCATTCCTATTATCATTACTATCTCCCAACAAATATTCTTGGTAATGCATTTTTTTGTCACAGGCAGCAAGGCCACATGAATGACTGCTTTATGTTCTTGGACTCTATTTTTCATATAAATATCTTCACATAATTAGATATTTCATATCTTTTGTACAGAATAAATGAGGATTTGAAGAGTCATCGTCCTTTCAATTGATCATAATATTTTCATTATCATTTACCTTATGAAAACCCAGATGAAAGGAATATTTTTCTAATAATTTGTGTTCTTTGTTGGATTTATGAAGGTGATGAGGAGGTTGAGGGAGGCGATAGTTCATAGAACATGTGGAGGCTTTTAACCTCCAGTTATCACTTTTCTTCTCTTGATGTAGCTCATCATTCAAGTTTTTGCTTTATGAAATTTCATCCGGTTCAAGGACCAGACTACATAAATCTTTCACCATGAGACAACTGTTGTTACTCTATTGTGTTATCTCCGAGATGGCTTTTTGTAACACTGATTTTTAACTGATAATTCCAGAAGGGATAAAAAAGAATGAAACTGTCAAAATTGTGGACCGCATAATATTTTCTTTCCTGATGGAAAACTTTGCTATCAAAAGATGCATAGCTAGTATCAAAGTTCTACTCGGAAGGAAGGTGGAAGGGTGTTTTTTCTCTTTGGAGCTTGTGGTTGTTTTATTCATGTTTAAAGGATGCAATGATTTAATTCATGTTCAAAGTTTTACTCCGACACAGTAGGCTGTATCAAAACTTGATACAGCCTATGTATGACATGTGGACTTTCCTCTTTTTTCGTAATGTGTGCAAAGTTTATATATATAAATACTTTGAGGTGGGGCCTACATGTCATACATAGGCTGTATCAAAACATTGATACAAAATACTGTATCAAAGTTTTACTCATTTCAAATAAAACTTTGATACAGTAGGTTGTATCAAAGTTTTTATACAGCTTATGTATGACATGTGGAGTCCCCTCTCTCTTCGTAATCCGTGCAAGCTTATATATATAAAAACTTTGAGATGAGGTTCACATGTCATACATAGGGTGTATCAAAACTTTTATATAGCCTACTATATCAAAGTTTTACTCCTTCCATTAATTAATATTATTGTTTAGTTATTGAAGTCTATACTAAAATTTTCATATTTAATAGGCTAATTTTTACTTGAATATTCTCAACTTTCACCATTGTTTACTTGAATACTTTGTATTATTTTTGTGGACAAATAAATACGTAGGATTTTATTATATTATTTAAACATTCTAACTATCACTCTTTTTTAACTTGGTCTTAACTATTGGTCCTAAACGTAAACACAAAAGGATCACAAGTGCCTGACTTCTCTTTTCGTAATAATAAAAGTTAATACCAAACTCGAGTGACCCTTGTGGTTATTAGGGAGAAGTATAAGACCCTTATGGTTGGGTGGCGGAAGATCAGTGGACCGAATCATGGAGGTAAATTATTCCTTTCATTTATTTGGTGGGAGTTGGAAGAAAGTGGATCTAAAAGACATGCAACGCAGCGTACACAAAGTCTCGAACGTTACATCGGACATCTTTATAAACCTATCTAAAAAATAATTCCTAAAAAAATCCTAATTTTTAAAAAACTAATTTAAGAAACCCCAAACTATAATTCCTCGTCACCTGTTGGGGATGCCTCCTCCAGTAGTAAACATCAGTTTTATGTCAAACCCTTCTCCATTTTTTGGTTGATGATATTATCCTGATGAGCCGAGGCAACAACAAATTTTCGCAGCCAACAACAACATCTTATGTTGCCAAAAGTAGTTTCAGCTCGTCAGGGCAGCATTAACCACTACATAACAAAAATCAGCATTGGGTCGGTTGCTAGTGGAGGTAACATCGTTAGCTGTGTGGGTTTGTGGTGAGGGGGTGAGGGTTAAGGTTACTTTTTTTTTAATTGTTTTTCATTTTTATTTTCTTTCACTTTCTTCTTCTTCTTTTTTTTGGGTCGTCTGGATTTGGGAACAACATATGTATGTGCTTTTCAAATCTGCATCAAATATTTGATTAGATATGTATGTGCTTTTCAAATCTGCATCAAATATTTGATTGGATTAAAATTGGGCATTCATAATTAATGTTGGACTATTTTAGAATTTTCTATTACCTAAAATATGGTCGCTTAATTTAGTAATACGATTTTCTATTTTAGGATTTTCTATGACCTAAAATAGGATTTCTCAACTATATATATATATATATATATATATATGTGTGTGTGTGTGTGTGTGTGTGTGTGTGAAGCAAGTCCACAGAAAATCTAAGAGAAACTCTGTACTTTGCTCTTAGAGCTCACCGTCCATGACAGTTGGAAGAGAAGCTATGTACGGGGAATCGTCGTCTTCGTACATGAAGATCGCTACTGATAGGGTGAGTGATTTCGAGTTGTAATATTCTACTTTCTTCTTGAGTTTGGTGAGGGGGTTGAATCTTTGGGCAAATGATTCGACATAGTTTATTAAATCTTGTAATTCCTCTTGAAGTTATATAGATTGTTATTTGTCCAGGTGACGTAGTCACCGAACATATACTATGTTTAGTCTGTCCTGGTATTCTGGTTAGATGGGAGTTGGTTATCGCAGGTGGGTTCGACTAGTTTTTGCTGCGGTCAGTTTCAGACACGTGATATTAGAGCGCGGTATCGACGCTTTCGGTCCCATCATCTGGTATCAGAGCTCTCATATTTTCTAGAGAAAAGATTTGAGCTAAGGATGGAGGATCTACTATGGTGGTCCGTTGGAGGGCGATAGCGCCAAGCCATCGGATAAAACTGCTGATAACTGCAAACGTTGGATCGGAAGGTCGTTGGATTCATCCGCCAATGGTTGGACCATTCGGTGTTTCACAACATGTCCATGGAGAGTTCAAAAAAAGTATTGTCGGAGAAGTTGCATTCGTTATACGAAAGGAAGATAACTAGTAACAAAATATTTTTTTTGCCAACTCGTCAACTCGAAGTACACGGAGGGTACCTCGGTGGCACAATACCTGAACGAGGTTCAAAGTATCATCAATTAGCTATCTGCAATGAATATTGTGATTAATGATGAGTTTTAGGTATCATGCCCCGATCTCCCGCAGGTAATTAACCGTCCCCGTTAGCCGCGAATCACCGCGCCAGCGCTCCCGCGGGACGATCACTTGACGCATCTGGGCATGATGCCGCACGAGCGTAAGCCGCGTCCGTGCAAGGCGTGATCCGAACAGGCGGTAAGAGGTATAAGCCACAGAGTCGCACAGATTGTCCGAGTGCAGCGGAATATGAAATGCACAGGCGATTGGTAACAAGTTCACAGAGTCGTCAATAGCGGAAACATTGAATAACACAAGTATAGAAGTAAAACAAGCTCTTTATTGAAGTTGAACAAGTGTTACAAACAGCGCTAGACCGAGATTACAAGTCACTCAAGTCTCTCTCTCTGAAACAATAAAAGCGTGCCAAGTGGCTACATTTGTGGAATGATACATAGGCGATGTTCCAACATTATATCTTGTATATGTGCTTCAGTTTCGGATGCAATGCTCCAAGGCTCCAAAGTGAACTCCACGTCTTAGCACGCACGAAGGAGGCATCTGCACCGAACGAGGTTCTCTCGTACCCTGCAAGCAATCTGGTGGGTTATCAGTACATGAATGTACTGGTGGGGAGGCTTCTCGCCCGCTCGATGAATCCAAACACGTTATATAGGTTCTGTGCACCATCTATTCAGTTATCTTTCTAGTCTTTTCTTAGGATCAGTTTCATGGCAATGATATAAAGCCTAACTCGTGTGGGAGTGCGTCGTACGATATAAAGGAACATGACAAGACTTACCAACTTACCATCCGTCTTTCCCTGTCCAAGAAAAACTAAGTTAAATCAAGCACGAGTATATATAATGAAATCCAGGGGCAATTGCATATGCAAACACAAGTGTCATGAGCAAGTTTATGTTTCGGGTGCACGAGTATACAGGTTATCCAGAAGTATTGCAGAGGATGTTCAAGTGTTCAAATATGTACGAGTGTGTTATAATCATATCCGTTCAAGTGTTTTAGTTTATTGGATGCGATGCAATAACTCGCACGCGGATTGCCGCTAAGCGAGGATGTCTTATCTATATGGAGGGTCACTGGCATAGCCATAAGGACGATGTCTCACTAGCGGAATGGGAGTAACGCATTGAGCATGGCATCACAGGCCATTTTGTCGAACAATTAGAGACTGCCTCTTTAATGAGAATGGGGCAAACGTAAAATAAATGGGCGTTGCACACCATCGCCACAAACAAGGAAGAGGACAACATGGAGTCAGTCTAGACCGGATCGGTCCCAGTGCCCCAAGACCGTCTGCGGAATGGGATGCTGTAATCCCTCTTGTGCACAAGTTGTCTGTGACATACAAGTCTTGGATCTCAGGTTCACAAGATTCTTGACATGACATATAAATTCTCGATTTTGTTCAGAAAAAGTATGCTCCACGAGCTGTGATTCTTTCGATACTTGACATGATTCTCGTTTAGTGTTCAATTTGACTTGATACATTCCCCTGGTTCAGAGATGCCTTGGCGACCTAACGGTCCCGAATGCTTTCAGGTTCATACTTGTACGAAAATGACTATTAGATAGTCTTCCGGTGGGTTGGATGAATGCAAGGCAAGATAGTGTTTACTTGATTGTGTCATGAATTATGTGACAAGCATTGAATCAAGGCAATGAGTACAAGTTACAGTAAACAAGCATGCATTCATATGAAACATAAGCATTTACGTTGGCATGTGTCTAAGGGTAAAGCGAGGAGTGAAACCGTAAAGGGATATACCGAGCGACATGATCTTGGGACGTGTAGTGTAAACAAGTAAAGTGTGCACTACGAAGAGTGTATATCGTTCTACTTGAGGCATAGCGGGGTCTAGTTGCACAAGGCAAAGGTAGCATGCGAGGGTCCATTTATAAGCAAAGTTTCATTTTCATGTTCTAACACAAGCAATACAAGTTGGGATTATTCCCTTAGCTATGTGCGTTATATTCTTTATTAGCATACAGTGGGTGATTCACCTAGCGACTAGCATGTATCGTCCATATTTTAAGTGTGCTGGCTAAGCAAAGACAAGTTTATCATAGTCACCCACCTTAGCGATGATTCGTCTCGGTCGAGCGATACTACAAGCTAGCCTCTGAAAGTCTAAGTTTCGAACTCCTGAAGGGTCAAGTCTGGAAATTTTTTACCTCAAACGAGTCTTCTCGCTGAGCAAAGCGGGTCGGGTCGTTGCACTTGCGCCGTTTAAGTCGGATGTCCGCTTGAACGGAACGGGTCGTTACATTATACACCACTCAAAAAAAGTCTCATCCTCGAGACTTCCTAAGCGCAGGTCGTTCTATCGCACTATCGAATCTATCCGAAGCGTAGCAATCAGTACTACTAGATCCGTTCGAACACAATTTTCTACTCGTTTCTTATATCGTGTCGTGTGTATGCTAGGTCATCTCATTGAATGACTCTTATCATTCAATCCAAGTTCTAACTCGGTCTTTATTGAATCTTAGCGCAGAATATTTTGCTTAATGTGGGGTCCGTTATAATCTATCTTGAATGATGATCAAGGCTGAGGCATACTTATACAAGTCGTTGTACTTGTCCAGGAGAGTCTAACATTTTTACTTGCACTAGCATTCGAGATCAGCATACCGTGAGTCTGGATCGTGCACATATTCAAAGCGTCCCTCAAACATATGCATGTCAACTAACTTAGGATAACGGAGTCTTTGCACTCGAGTTCAACGTATCACTGGATCTTGGATCGTGCACACGTTCAAGGTGTCCCTCAAACACATACATTCAACCAAACTTAGAGATAGTAAAATCGGACAAGCTACTTGCAAAAATCTCAAGGGTTCTCGTCTTACAAATTATAGGGATACTTCCAATAGGGTCAATAAAATCTAAGTCATTTTTTATTCCAACTTAAATCAAGTTTTGCACTACTGTTAAGCACGATCTATCTGATTTAACCGACTAGCGTCCATCCATTTGGGTCAAACATAGCACACACTTACCGTTCCAAGTCTAACTCTAAGTCTTGCTGCCCTAGTTCTATGGCTTTGTTCAAGCAATGTTCTAAAGTCGGTTACACAAGTTTTTTTACTCGGCACAGGGTCGTCTGCCTAATTACTAAGTCAGCTCACAAGGTCATAGGTACAAGTTCAAGCACACGATTAATCGTGCAAATTTGTCGCACGATGCTCGCCCCAATTCCTAAGGTCAAACCATTGTTCATTTGTACGAGATATTCTACCCAAGCTCGTTTCACTCAGATTTCTAAACATCGAGCACAAATCATTCTACTCTCATTAGCACGTTTGTTTCACAGGGGTCGAGTCCGTTCAGTAAAATCTATGATATATCCAAGTTACAGGACATGCCTAGCAATTCACATAGTTTATCTCCTTAAGTATATGTTTGATAGAATCCATGTATCCATTCCAAGTCTAGACCACCAAGCCAAGATTCAGTTCTAAACCTTAGTTTATAACTCAAAGGCGTCCAACAAGATTCATGTATCCGTTCACGAAACCATCAAGCGTGATTTACTCCAGGTTCTAGGCTAACTTATCCCTGAAATATTTTCGATTCACTTGTATTTCTAAATTTGTTTTATCGTGTCGAACCAAAAGTCAAGATGATCCATTAGTTATCACGTTCAGGTCTTCCACAAGTTTGATCATCCTCGTTGGACGTGAGATCACCACGCTAACGCTTCCGCTGGATAATCGTCCTAATCCGGGTGTGACGCATGTACGCGCATAAAGTTACGCTCGCATAAGACAAGAACGTCGAATATTATGGTTATCATCGAAATGATCGAGATACCTTATCATTTTATCTTGCTCCATCCAAGTTATATATAAAATCCATCAAGTCATGTCCATTCATGCAGTGATTATAATTTGTCTAGTAAAATCATCCAACTTTAATATTTTCATTCGATAAATCCATAGTCTACTTCTTGGCATTCCTCAAACAACTAAGTTTTAAATATTCAAGCCAAAGTCTATCCCATTCTTGATACGTTGTATTCATCGAGTTCGTTTAAAATAATCACCGAACATATTCCCGTGAGTTCGATTATCTCCGTCGTACGTGAAATCACCAGGCCGGCGCTCCCGCAGGATAATCGTTCTCGGTCAAGACTGATTTTGAAGGTTATCTTTTCGAACTAGATTCAAGATCGTTCTTCCAAACTCTAGGTCAAATCCATTATCGCTTATTTCTTTCATCGAACCACAATATTCATTATCGGCTAACTTTTATTCGAGCGATATTATATTCAAGTTCAGTCCATTTGATTCAATCCGAAATCGCTCGCACAATCCTCCAAGTTTCCAACAAGTTATCTAACCAAGATATCAATTTCCACTTCCATGAATCCCTATTCGATATAAGCCTTATCATTTATTCAAGACATTCTCCAATCGTTCAATCCGACTATCGCACGAGACTTATGAGTCCGTTTGGATATTTCTAAATGATCCATACACCACTTGGAATCGAGTTACCCCATTAAATCCTCAATCGGTGTGTGCATCAATCGCTTAGCATATTCCCAAGTCATTCCTTAGAATTCCTGCACGATACTTAAGCATCGCCTGATAAATCTTAGTCTCGTATATATCCTGTTGATAGTCATCCAAGTAAACAATATTTGATTTGCATCTTCCGACACGAAATACTGTTCGAGCTATTTTCCCAAATCCAAGCACGATTCTCTATGTTCGCCTAAACGATAAATTTGATAATATTTCTATCGGTTGCCATTCTATGTCTGACTTATTTCTTATCTGAACGATATTCCATTGTCGCTTGCAAACTAGCTTGGACCAAAAGGGTTCCGGCACGCGATACTCAACACAACTTAACCGAAAGGCTGTGTGCATAGCTAACCGTTCGAACGATATTATATTTTGCACATTAACCAGTTGGGTAATCATGTATAGGTATTCAGGTTCGCACATAACTTAAAATTTATTGCACGATTCTATTCCTATAAAGTCTAGCACAGGTCGACACAAAGGCCTTCGCATCACAAATTCGTACAAGCAATCACATTATTCACATGCACTTTTGAAAGTATTTAGACTCATTGTTTGGAACATCCCACCGGGTCAACGAGAGAGAGTGTATGCACAAAATCCACGAACAAGATTTCAAAACTGAAAAGATCGATAAGAAATCCAAAGGCGTAAAGCCATACTCTGATACCAATATGTCACGCCCTGATCTCCCGTAGGTAATCGGCCTTCCCCGCTAGGCGTGAATCACCATGCCAGCACTCCCGCGGGATGATCGCTTGACCCATCTGGGCATGATACTGCACGAGCGTAAGCCGTGCCCGTGCAAGGTCGTGATTCGAATAGGCGGTAAGAGGTCTAAGCCACAGAGTGGCACAGATTGTCTGAGTGCAGCAGAATATGAAATGCACAAGCGATTGGTAATAAGTTCATAGAGTCGTCAATAACAGAAGCATTGAATAACAAAAGTATAGAAGTAAAACAAGCTCTTTATTGATGTTGAATAAGTGTTACAAACGGTGCTAGGCCGAGATTACAAGTCGCTCAAGCCTCTCTCTCTGAAATAGTAAAAGCGTGCCAAGTGGCTATATTTATGGAATAATACATAGGCGATATTCTAACATTATGTCTTGTATATGTACTTCAGTTCCGGATGCAACACTCCAAGTCTCCAGAGTGAAATCCACGCCTTAGCATGCATGAAGGAGGCATCAATACCGAACGAGGTTCTTCCGCACCCTGCAAGTAATCTGGTGGCTTATCAGTACATGAATGCACTAGTGGGGAGGCTTCTCGCCCACTCGACGAATCCAAATACGTTATATAGGTTCCGTGCACCATCTATTCAGTTATCTTTCTAGTCTTTCCTTAGGATCAGTTTTATGGTAATGATATAAAGCCTAACTCGTGTGGCAGTGCGCCGTGCGATATAAAAGAATACGACGAGACTTACCAACTTATCATCCATCCTTTCCTGTCTAAGAAAAACTAAGTTAAATCAAGCACGAGCATATATATAATAAAATCCAGGGGCAATTGCATATGCAAACACAAATATCATGAGCAAGATTCTGTTTCGGGTGCACGAGTATACAGGTTATCCAGAAGTGTTGCAGAGGATGTTCAAGTGTTCAAATATGTACGAGTGTGTCATAATCATATCCGTTTAAGTATTTTAGTTTATTAGATGCGATGCAATGACTCGCACGCGGATTTCCGCTAAGCGAGGATGTCTTATCTATATGGAGGGTCACTGGCATAGCCATAATGGACGATGTCTTACTAGAGGAATGGGAGTAACGCATTGAGCAGGGCATCGTAGGCCATTCCACCGAACAATTAGAGACTGCCTCTTCAATGGGAATGGGGCAAATGTAAAATAAATAGGCGTTGTGCACCATCCCCACAAACAAGGAAGAGGACAACATGGAGTCCGTCTAGACCGAATCGGTCCCAGTGCCCCGAGATAGTCCACGGAATGGGATACAGTAATCCTTCTTGTGCATAAGTTGTCCGTGACATAAAAGTCTCTCAGGTTCACATGATTCTTGACATGACATGACATTTAAATTCTTGATTTTGTTCAGAACGAGTATGCTCCACGAGCTATGATTCTTTTTATACTTGACATGATTCTCGTTCAGTGTTCAATTTGACTTGATGCATTCCCCTGGTTCGGAGATGCCTTGGTGACCTAACGGTCCCGGATGCTTTCAGGTTCATACTTGCACGAAAATGACTATTAGATAGTCTTTCGGTGGTTTGGATGAATGCAAGATAAGATAGTGTTTACTTGATTGTGTCATAAATTATGCGACAAGCATTGAATCAAAGCAACGAATACAAGTTACAATAAACAAGCATGCATTCATATAAAACATAAGCATTTACGTTGGCATGGGTCTAAGGGTAAAGCGAGGAGTAAAACCGTAAAGGGACATACCGAGAGACATGATCTTGGGACTGCAGTGTAAACAAGTGAACTGTGCACTACGAAGAGTGTATATCGTTCTATTTGAGGCATAGCGGGGTCTAGTTGCATAAGACAAATGTAGCATGTGAGGGTCCATTTATAAGCAAAGTTTTATTTCCATGTTCTAACACAAGCAATACAAGTTGGGATTATTTCCTTAGCTAGGTGTGTTGTATTCTTTATTAGCATGCAATGGATGATTCACCTAGCGACTAGCATGTATCATCCATATTTTAAGTGTGCTGACAAAGCAAAGACAAGTTCATCGTAGCCACCTACCTTAGCGATAATTCGCCTTGGACGAGCGATACTCCGAGCGAGCCTCTAAAAGTCCAAGTTTCGAACTCCTGAAGGGCCAAGTCTAGAAATCTTTTGCCTTAAACGAGTCTTCTTGCTGAGCAAAGCGGGTCAGGTCATTGTACCTATGCCGTTTGAATCGGCTTTCCGCTTGAACGGAATGGGCCGTTACATTAGGCCCTACTTTTTAAGTTCTCTACCGGAAAGCTGTGAGACATTGGTGGTATCGGTGAGCAAATCTACGCCTGATAGAATTTTCATGATGGATGCAGTCGACTTAAGCAAGTTGAATCATCGCAATAGTCTATTCTAGTTACTTCCTGCAGGAAGAAAAAACTCAAGTCACAAATGAGGACAGGAGAGAGGGGGGTGGTTCTTGGGATCTTGCTACTGTGGACAACAAGGAGGCTATTATCACTGTGGAAAAAGGGGTCATTTTAAGAAGAACTACATAAATCTAAAAAATAAGAAGACTAAAGGCAAGGATGATCAGGTAGATCTTACAGCTATGAGAGTTCTCATCATCGTAGCAACCGACGTAGAGGAATATTGTGTCATGTGTCATGAAGCCGATTGGATCTTTGACACGGGAATGTCGTATCACTGCACTTCGCATAGAAGAATATTCACGTCATACAGAGGCGGTATGTTTGGACATGTGAATATGAGCGACAAGGTAACGACTGCAGTTGTGGGCATCTGTAATGTGCACTTAACAATGGAGCTTGGCGAGAAATTCATTCTTAAGGGGGTGCGACATGTACTAAGTTTGCGCTACAACTTGGTTTTGGTAGAAAATCTGGCAGATGATGGCTTTCGTAATATGTTTGGGGACAAAGATTGGAAGCTTACAAAGGGTTCCTATCTGTTGGATTGAGAAGATATATGTTGTGGTATATACAGACTCAAACCACTGAGTTGTATAGTCATGCCACAAATGTAATGTCCCGCTCTGCGGAAAGGCATTACGCTAGAATTATAGATGGATCAGACCGATGGAATACAAGTGGTACGGAAAATCGAGATGCTTGGTGTGATGATGCTTGGTGTGATGATGCAACATGGCATAGAAACAATATTTATATAAGTGAGTGTATTTGTCCCTTTTTCTCTACTCCTTCATGCCCTAAAAAAATGAATGCTAATGTTGCTTTGTTGTATTTCATAACTATATATTTCTCTATTCCACAGAATGATAAGGATGCCTTATGTTTAATGCTGCTGTAATTAATGAAACACATGAATAATGAACTGCTAGTACTATTGATTCAAGAATGCTATAAAGTAAGTCTGCCATGAGAAAGAAGTAATATTATGCAATCTACTTCACATGCTAGTAACACTGAGAATGGAATATTGAACATCTATACATGTATAAGTACATCAGTGCA
The DNA here is from genome assembly GCA_036927795.1 of Iris macrosiphon. Classification (NCBI taxonomy): domain Eukaryota; kingdom Viridiplantae; phylum Streptophyta; class Magnoliopsida; order Asparagales; family Iridaceae; genus Iris; species Iris macrosiphon. The sequence continues at coordinate 154,371,861 of JAYESA010000018.1, read as the reverse complement.
CAGTAACTATGAAGGAAACGCTTCATATGCGAGTATAATTGTGGTTTGGTACCACCGGGCCACGAGAAGGTCTGTAAGTTGGGATCTACGGGTCACCAACCGATATGAGAATGAGAAAAACAAGAATGATTAATAATGCGAGGCTTTACTTATTTTTTTTACCATGTAATTTATGCCTAGATTTTATTTGCATAGTCGTTGCATGGTCAGTGATAACTTGTGCACAAGGTTTTGTAAGTTTTCTCGAATGAGATACACTGGGGCACCGGGATCGTTCGGCCTAGGAGAAAACATAGTGCTTTGGTAGCACCGGGTATAAACGAGACATTCATTGGGGATTGAAACCTCATGAATGGTGCTTCATACGCCCTTTGAAGTCCTATATGGCATGTCCCTCTTGGTGCGAAAGTATATTACCAATGACCATCATGCAGTTAGACTGCATACTAACGAGAATATTTATGCAGGCTTAACATTATCTCTGTAAGAATGATTGGTATTAATTCTCTGTAAGAATGATTGGTATTAATTATGCTGTGGATAATCCTTGTTTTGCAGGGATACGATGAGTGGGATGTTGGTAAGAATCGTTGTTAAGCGATATGTACATATTTCACATATTTCATATATATTCAATATAAACTGTTGTTTTCAAAGTATATTTCATTATGCTGCTGAATACTTTGATCATTGAAATGAACCTAGTTCCTAAAAGAAAGATCACTAAGTCAATATGCATGCTTTTCACATGAATACTTAATGTCGATTTAGGCGAGTGAGCTAGTTTCTGTTCATCAGTACATGATATATACTGACCCACGTTTGTGGGCATCCCCAAGTACTCAGCATTAGAGAGTGGCTAAAATGGTTCCGAGGCATCGAAGCATTGTTGGAGCACGCATAAGCTCTTCTTCCATTGGAGGCATCTTCGGTTATAAAGGGCATAATGTATGGAACAGTATAATTCATTTGTGTCAGTGAGATTGTAAGCCAAGACGACAAATATCAATGTAAGCTAATTAGCCAACTATCAGTTGTATTTGAGAGCTTTATAAATATTTTGTAAGCAATATACTCAATTATCATTATCAATAAAGAGAAGCTTTTTATTATATTCATTGTGACTTTAATTTGTTTGCCTAATTTTGTTGCGATGTCATTATTTCTAAGATATACCATGCCTTGTCTATCTTCTTGTCTTGTAAAAGTGCAATCTAGGCTTGTACGATATCATGCCCGTGGCTACTTTCGGTTCTTCGGAATCGGGGCATGAAAAATTGGTATCAGAGCACGATTTATGCGTCTTTGGACTCGACAAATTCTAAATCAAAATTTGCTTCCACGATTACTCAATGATGCCTCTGCGGATACTCAAAGTTGTGCAAGTGACTATTCAAAGTCTCTTCCGTGATTAGTCACAGTCACCTCAGTACGTATTCAAAGTTGCCTTCTGCGAGTAATCAAAGTCGCTTCTGCGATTATCGAATTTGCATCTGTGATCATTCTGTGTTACTTTCGTTATTGTTCAAAAGTGTTTCCGCAATCGAGGATATTTGACTGCTTGGTTACACTCACTGGTGTAGAAGCATAAAAAATATGGATCCATGCGTCCAATAACCATGCGTCCCAAAGTAAAGCTCAGAAGAGATCATGCCCCAGAGTTACCCTGCAGCCTAGAAAGACGAAAATCATGGGTCCCAAACAACCAAAGCAGCTTGGGCTACAAATGGACTTGACATGGCATCATGACAGCAAGACCATCTCTGACACAGAATCCTGACAATGAGAATTTTTTAAATGCCTTGAAAGACGTGAATACGTTAAACGATAGAAGTCTCACATCAGCATAAACTTTACTCTTGATGGGTGTGCGGTACCACGTGTATAGTGCAAACAAGGATCCCATACGTCTCTGGACCCATGTGTCCAATACTCCATGCGCCCCATGTGTCTCTGGCCCAATGCGTCCCAGACTCCATGCGCCCCATGTATCTCTGGCCCCATTCATCCCAGACTCCATGCTCCACATGCGTCTCTGGCCCCATGCGTCCCAGACTCCATGCAGACCAAATCTTGTTGTTATAACTAAAGCAATTTTCTCCAACGAAGTACGAACCACATGTCAAGATGACCAAGTCACGCCCACAAAGGACGAGAACTACCCAGATCTTCAACAACAGAAAATCTCAACAAGCGCCCCACGTGGCAGCTTGGCCTGTTCACGGTTACAGCTGTACCCTTTTAAGAAGGTATACGTGTCACCCTCTAATATCAATGAGGCCAAAAACACATCTTGTCACGTCCCAGTCCCAAAATACGTAGGACTAGGAATACGTAATACGCCAGCCGTATGTATATGAACTCCAATATATGGAAACCATATACACACGTACGCTGTACATGAATATCCAATCCACAGTGGTAAATATATGTCACAACAAGTCACACGCAGTTCTATATCTCATCCACAGCACAAATAATAGAATAATGAAAATCAATAACTGAATATCAAAGAAGTAGTCTCAAATAGTAATCTCAAAGTGCAATAGTCGGGTGGAAACAAATCCACTGCAAATCGACTATAATAAACTACTAAAGAGAGAAGAGAATAAACTCTAATATAAGAATAAATGTCTCGAAAAGAATAACAACTAAAATCTCTAAACTGCTACAATGAATCACATGTAATCAGAAGATAAGATCGTCTCAGACTGATAGGTAGCGTCAGGTCCAGGCCCATACTCCTGCGGGTACTCCTGCTCACCTATATCTGGAAGGGACCAGGTCCTCAGAGGGACGTAACAAGATACAAAAAATACATGCCAATAAAGTACTGAAAGTAAACATCCATTGGGGTCGCCTAACCATCTATGTGAATGCAGTTAAGAACACCTTTCCCCACAAGTGAGCTATCTGGCTGAAAACTGGGATTTGGCATGGTTCTCTTTTGAAGATCCAGGGGCCTAAAAGGCACGTCGTCTTTTGAACGCCGGTGGCCCGCCTGATAGTACATAATATATAGTGGTCATCATGACCCGTATCTCCAGCGGAGAATCCGGGCGTACAGGAGAAAGTGCAAAGGAGCTCAAATGCGGTACTTGTTGTTCTCCCCACCCAATGCTCTAAGCATGTCATGTCCATGACACAATAAACCTCTAATAACCGTCAGGTCTACTAGCATGCAAAGTTTCTATTGGCAGTTATCCCTATCCGTCGTACGGCCTATACGTACCGGGGGCCAGCCGAGTACGCAAGTCCGTGTCCTACATGTGACTCACACTCGTGTAAGAAATAGTGTCATGGCCAATGAAACATAAATGCCTCATGAAAATGGGGTAGTCTCATAAAGTAGGTCCAATGCATATACATAAATAAAAACATAGTACGACGACACCGTCGTTGCACCCAAGTTTCCTTGGACGCGCAGTTTATATAGCAGTTAAAATAAATGAACTAAATAAACAGAAAATAAACATGCATGCCTCATATGGAATGTAAATACAGTACAATGGCAAGGTATACTTGCCTGGCAAGAATCTGTAAAGTGTACGCGCCCAAATGTCAAGGACACTGAACCTGGAACTAAGGACTCCGAACAAATGTCTCCGGATGCTGAAATAAACATCACCAACGTTTCCGGAATGAGCAAAATAGCTAAAAAGCACATCCCTTTCGTCCAATTTGGACACAGGGGCAAAACGGTAATTTCGAACAAAAGTGGGGTCCACGTGTGGCCCACTTTGCACCGAAAAATGTGCCAAGGGTAACAGTCTCTAAATGGGACAAACTATGGGTCAAACAACTCTAGATGTCAATACGAACCCAACGGTATGTCCAAATTTGGATTCCGATGAGCCGAACATAATTTGGTCCAAAAATTCAACTATGGGGCCCGCCAATTGGCGATCTGGTCAACCGTCTCAGAAATGCGTGAAAATTGGGTCACAGGACCAGCGCATTACCACGAGTCCAGTGGCGCAAGTTTTGTCGTAATCTGACAAGCGTGCACAAAATACGTGCGAGTTCCACAAAAGTGGCGACACGAAATGTGTCCGCGGATACGGTCTGATTACGGCGCGCACACGCGTCCGAATCAGTCCCCACAAATTTTCACGTGTCCCGTTATGCTGCGTGCACCATTCGGTACACTTGGCACACGGCGGGGCGGTCCCGTTTGGTGGGGCGCGCTCCGATCTCCAACTTTTGGAAAACCGGAAAAAGTGGATGCGCGCAGTTTTGTGACGACTACAATTATGTCCACAGCAACTAATAGCACAAAGTTATTATACAGAAAATAAACTAGGTCATGTAATCTACAGGTATCAAAAAGAATCACCGAATTCGGATCTCTGTGGTGGGAGATACGAACTCGCAATATGGACGGTCATTCTGGAATTCTGCGATTGCAGAATTCTGTCTGCTCGCGCTGACTTGGGCGCTATTTTTTACCTAGGGGCACACATTTTCCGAGATAGGCTATAAAATAAATATTGGAGAGGGTTGAGGGAAGATCATACCTATGAAAACGGAACAGCGTTTGGTCGAGCGAGTCAACGGAAAATCACGCCGGAGCGAAGGTGCCTCGAGTGGGAGACTGCAGTTCGCGATATCGGCGTCGACGGGATGGTTGGATGGCTTGGTGAGGCTTCTCTGGCTGTGGTGACGGCTCTAGATGGGAAGAGAAAGTCTGGAGTTTTAGGTTAGGGTTTTAGAGAGCTATTATATATATATATATATATTATATATATTAGGAGAGAGAGGGGGTGCGGATGGGTTTCCACGGGTGAGGAGTAAGCCGCTGAAGATTAGGTGCTATGGGTCTGGGAAGTCAATAGGCGGGTCTTCAGCAACTAAGGAGCAAATTTCTAGAGCCAAATTAATTCCTAAGTTGCTTAGGCGGTCCACAGCAAATATGCTGAAGGGGGTAGAAATTCTTAAGAGGGGAAAAGTTGCTTATTATTATTAATATTATTATTATTACTCTTATTATTAAATATCTTTTACTTTCTTTTCTTTTCTTTTATAAAATATATATACACATATATATATTTGTATATACATATATATATATATATACTCATAAAAAATTTTATAGATTAGGGTATTGCACAACGTTAGGCTAGCAACAGCTTAAGGGGTCTCCTACATGGAATAAATTCCGAAAAATTCTTGATAGTCCCATAAGTCATCTAAGTGCCCGAACACCTAACATAAAAATTATTAAAAATCTATTTCTCCTATTTAGCTCTAATTACTATAATTTAATTAATAATTAATTAATAACAGGGTTTATACGATTTTCTAGGAAGGGGTTTTACATTCTACCCAACTTGTAAAAATTTCGTCCTCGAAATTAAAATTAAGCCACGATAGAATGCAAGGATGGTATAAGATATAAATTAACAATGTAAATTCATACCTTGGTCTGCGAATAGGTTTGGAAAATGCTTGCGCATGTCGTCCTCGCGCTCCCAAGTTGATTCTCCTGGCGCGCCATGCCTCCATGCTACGCGAACCAAGGGAATAGACTGGTTCCTCAATACCTTCTCTCGATGATCAAGGATTCCTACGGGTTGCTCTTGGTATGACAAGCTCGGCCCAATGGTGTTCTCTGAATGGTCGAGAACATGACTGCTGTCTGCCACATATCGCCTGAGCTGCGACACATGGAATACGTCATGTACTCCCTCCAGTGAAGGTGGTAGCGCAAGACGATATGCCACCTCTCCAACTCTCTCGAGCACGTCAAATGGTCCAATATACCTTGGACTCAACTTGCCGCGCCCTCCGAATCGGATGGTGCCTCTGGTCGGTAATATCCTCAAGAAGACGTGATCGCCCTCTTTGAACTCCAAGGGACGACGATGAAGGTCTGCCCACTGCTTCTGCCTGTCTTGCGCTGCTCGCAAGTGTCCCTGAATCTTCTTGACTGTCTCTACGGTGTTGACCACCAACTCGGGTCCCAAAATCTGACGTTCTCCTACATCACTCAAACACACAGGAGACCTACATTTTCTTCCATACAATGCTTCAAACGGAGCCATCTGAATACTCGCTTGATAGCTATTGTTGTAAGAAAACTCTACAAGATGTAGGTGGTCCTCCCATGATCCTCCGAAGTCTAACATGCAAGCTCTCAACATGTCCTCCAAGGTCTGAATAGTACGCTCCGACTGCCCATCTGTCTGCGGGTGGTAAGATGTACTGAACTTCAGACGAGTACCAAGACTCTCCTGCATGCTCCTCCAAAAGTGCGATGTGAAGCGTGAATCTCTGTCCGACACAATGCTGACTGGTATACCGTGCAATCTCACGATCTGCCTCATATATAAGTCAGCTAAAGTTTCTGTAGACTGACCCACTCTAAAAGGTATAAAATGGGCTGACTTGGTGAGTCGGTCCACTATTACCCACACTGCATCTCTCCCACTTGGACTCCTGGGAAAACCCGTGATGAAGTCCATAGTGATGTGCTCCCACTTCCACTCTGGAATCGGAAGTGGTTGCAATAATCCTGCTGTCCTCTGGTGCTCCGCCTTCACTTGTTGACATACCAGACATTTAGCTACAAAGCGAGCTATCTCTCTCTTCATCCCATGCCACCAAAAGTGTTGTCGTAAGTCACGATACATCTTGGTGCCTCCAGGATGAATAGAGTAGATCGAACTATGAGCCTCTGCCATCAGCTCCTGTCGAATCTCTCCATTTGGAACATAAAGACGATCACCACATCGTAATGTCCCATCCTCATGAATGCGCAATTCGGTCTGCTCTCCGGCCTCTGTCCTTTCCTTTAGTCTCCTGAATCTGGCATCTGTAGGCAAAGCTTCCTTAATCCTCTCTACCAATGATGATTGTACTTGCAAGTTGGCTAGTGTCCCATCTGCTCCGGGTAGTATCACTTCAATGCCAAGCTCTTGCAAGTCCTCCAAAAGTTCCCTCTGTGCTGTCAAGAAGTAAGCTGCTGGCTTCCGGCTTAACGCGTCTGCTACCACGTTAGCCTTGCCTGGATGATAATGTAGCTCTATCTCAAAATCTTTTATCAACTCGAGCCATCGACGTTGCCTCATATTTAACTCCTTCTGCGTGAAGACGTACTTGAGGCTTTTGTGATCTGTATAGATTTCCACTCGTTCCCCATATAAGTAATGTCTCCATAGCTTCAGAGCAAATACAACGGCTGCAAGTTCCAAGGCATGAGTCGGATAATTCTTCTCATGCACTCGTAACTGCCTAGATGCATATGCAATCACCTTGCCATGCTGCATCAATACGCATCCTAAGCCCTTTCCTGATGCGTCACTGTAGATCACATATCCTCCTGAGCCTGATGGAATCGTCAATACTGGTGGTGTAGTCAGTCGTTTCTTCAACTCTTCAAAGGCTGCTTGACACTCGTCAGTCCATATAAATTCTTGATCTTTACAAGTCAGACGAGTCATAGGTGCCGCTATCCTTGAGAAGTTTTTCACGAACCGTCGGTAATATCCTGTAAGTCCAAGGAAACTCCTCACATCTGCTGCTGATTTAGGAACATGCCATGTCTCAACTGCTGAGATCTTCTCTGGATCAACAGAAATACCATCTCCTGTAACAACATGTCCAAGAAATGAAACTCTGTCCAAGAAGAACTCACATTTGCTGAGTTTAGCATATAACTGCTCTCTCCTCAAAGTCTCTAGAACAATCCGCAGGTGCTCCTCGTGCTCCTCGTGGCTCTTCGAATAGACAAGTATATCATCTATGAAGACGACCACGAACTGGTCCAAGTACTGGTGGAAGACTCGATTCATCAAGTCCATGAAGATCGCTGGAGCATTGGTCAATCCAAATGGCATGACCAAAAACTCGTAGTGCCCATATCTTGTTCTGAATGCGGTCTTCGGAATGTCCTGCTTCCGTACCTTCACTTGGTGATATCCCGATCTCAAATCTATCTTCGAGAATACCTTAGCTCCACTGAGTTGATCAAACAGGTCATCAATGCATGGCAATGGATATTTGTTCTTCACTGTCACTGCATTCAAGGCTCTGTAGTCAATGCACATACGCACTGACCCATCCTTCTTCGGTACAAACAATACTGGTGCTCCCCAGGATGATGCACTCGGTCGGATGAAACCTTTCTCCTCTAGCTCTTTTAACTGTGCCTTCAGCTCGTCCATCTCCTTCTTCGCCAGTCTGTAAACATGCGATGCTATAGGTGCTGCTCCGGGTGCTAGTTCAATTGAAAACTCTATGTCTCTGTCTGGGGGTAGTCCTGGCAAATCCTCTGAAAAGACGTCTAGAAATTCCGAAATAATAGGGTGATAGACAACATCGTCCATTGCAAGCTGCATACCATCAAGGATTTCTGTGGATCCTCGGGCAAACTCAAGTTCAGGCTGGCCTGGTACCTTAAAAAGAATGCTTCCTCCAAAGCAATCGAAGAAAGCGTGGTTCTTGCTCAGCCAGTCCATTCCAAGCATAATATCAAAAGATGGCATAGGAAGGACTAAGAGTTGGGCATTCATCTCCCTGCCACGAATCACTATAGGGCCCGATCTACAAACTCGACTAACTGGTACAACTCCTCCTCCGGTAAGAATTCTAACACAACTAGATAATGGTGTAGAAGCAATGTTGTGTTTGACAATAAAACTAGATGATATGAATGAGTGGGTGGCTCCCGTATCAAATAATGTTACCGCAGGTAAAGTAAAAGCAAGGGTAATACCTGCTATGACATCCACCTCATGATCCATATCATCTACCTCCAATACGAAAGCTCGCCCGTTCCTCTGCGGTTGTCCATGTCCAGTCCTCATATACTGCTCCTCCTGAGTAGGTAGCGGTGGTCCTCTCTGAAATCCTCCTGCTGCTGGGGGTCGAGGTGCTCCCGGTCCAGTCATCTGCTGGGCTGGCTTCGATGCTGGAAGCGCTAGTCTCTGTGCTGGAGGTGGTAGTGTCAATATCTGCGGTTTTGGACAGTCTCTCGCCATGTGCTGTCCAGAGCCATATCTCATACACTGACCCAAGCGAGTCCGACAATCTCTCAAAATATGTCCGATTTTCCCACAATAATTACATTGGGGTTTTTCCGGAATCCGGTACGGTCCGGCTCTGTGTTACTGATGCTGTTGTGCCAAGGGACGTCTGATAGGTCCCCCTTGTTGTGTCCTGGCTGGTCCTTGCTGTATCCTTGCTGTTCCTTGTTGTGTCCTCAGCTGACCTCCCTTTCCTCTGCTAATGGTTTCCTGAAATCTGGCCTCTGTCAGTAGCCCAGCATAAGAGACTCGGGACTGCGAGCTTGTATAATATTGTAGCTCCTGGTTCAGTCCTCGATAAAATCTCTTAGCCTTAGCCAAGTCATTTGGTATCAAAGCAGCGCCATATTTGCTGAGTCGACTAAACTCGGCATCATACTCGTCCACGGTTCGGTTCCCTTGCTCTAATGCCAGCCGCATGGATATGGCAACTCCAATATATGGAAACCAAATCCATACGTACGCTGTAATATGAATATAAATTCACAAGTGGTAAATAATGTAATACAAGTCACAGGGTAAAATCTAAATCTCATCCACCAAAATCATATAGAAATAAATAACCAGTATCTATGAAACTAGATCTCAACAGTAGTATCTAAAGATGATAGTTGGATGGAAACAAATCCACTACCAACTCAAATAAAAAAAAATAAATACAATATAAGTACAACTCACTCAAACAATATAAGTACCAGCTACCAATCACGGCTCGAAGAGAAGACATCCACGGAGCATCTATATCCTTCCAAATCTGTGCTCCTGCAAATACTCAAGAACAGGTACACCTGGCAGCGGACCAGGTCCTCAGAGGGACATAACAAGTATACTTAAACACATGCCAATAAAGCACTGAAATAAATATCCAATGGGTCGCCTAACCATCTAAAGTGAATGCAGTTAAGAACAACTTTCCCCACAAGTGAGCTATCTGGCTGAAAACTGGGATTTGGCATAGTTCTCTTTTGAAGATCCAGGGGCCTAAAAGGCACGTCGTCTTTTGAACGCTGGTGGCCCGCCTGATAGTACATAATATATAGTGATCATCATCACCCGTATCTCCAGCGGAGAATCTGGGCTTCACAGAAAAAGTGTAAAGGAGCTCAAATGCGGTACTTGTTGTTCTCTCCACCCAATGCTCTAAGCATGTCATGTCCATGACACGATAAACCTCTAATAACTGCCAAGTCTACTAGCATGCAAAGTTTCTAACGGCAGTTATTCCTAACGCACGGCCCATACGTACAGGAGGCCAGACCTGTCACGCAGTCCGTGATCTATATGAGACTCACACTCGTGTAACCACTGTGTCACGACCAATGAACCTAATGGTGCTACATGATAATGGGGTAGTCTCATGAACAAGGTCAATGCAATACATAAATAAAACCTATCGCGACGTCACCGTCGCGAGCATTTTATATAACAGTTAAAATATATGAAAAGACAGAAAATAAATATGCATGCAACATATGGAATAAAAATAACAGTACAATGGCAAGGTATACTTGCCTGGCAAGAAACCGCAAAATGTCACATCCAGATGTCCAATACACAGGACCAGAAGCTATGGCCTCAGAACAAATATCTCCGGATGCTGAAATAAATATCACCAACGTTTCCGGAATGAGCAAAATAGCTAAAATGCACATCCCTTTCGTCCAATTTGGACACAGGGGCAAAACGGTAATTTCGAGCAAAAGTGGGATCCACGTGTGGCCCACTTTGCACCGAAAAGCGTGCCGAGGGTAACAGTCTCTAAATGGGACAAACTATGGGTCAAACAACTCTAGATGTCAATACGAACCCAACGGTATGTCCAAATTTGGATTCCGATGAGCCGAACAAAATTTGGTCCAAAAAGTCAACTGTGGGGCCCGCCAATTAGCGATCTGGTCAACTGTCTCAGAAATGAGTGAAAATTGGATCACAGGACCAGCGCGTTACCACAAGTCCAGTGGCGCAAGTTTCGTCACAATCTGTCAAGCGTGCACAAAATACTCGCGAGTTCCACAAAAGTGGCGACACGAAATGTGTCCGCGGATACGGCCTGATTCCGGCGCGCACACGCGTCCGAATCAGTCCCCACAAATTTTCACATGTCCCGTTATGCTGCGTGTACCATTTGGTACACTTGGCACACGGCGGGGCGGTCCCATTTGGAGGGGCGCGCTCCTATCTCCAACTTTTGGAAAACCGGAAAAAGTGGGTGCGTGCAGTTTTGTGACAAATATAATTCTGTCCACAGCGACTAATAGCACAAAGTTATTATACAGAAAATAAACTAGGTCATGTAATCTACAGGTATAAAAAAGAATCACCGAATTCGGATCTCTGTGGTGGGAGATACGAACTCGGCAATATGGGTGATCATTTTGGAATTCTGCGATTGCAGAATTCTGTCTGCTCGTGCTGACTTGGGCGCTGTTTTTCACCTAGGGGCACACGTTTTCCGAGGTTGACTATAAAACAAGTATGGAAAAGGGTTGAGGGGAGATCATACCTATAAAAATGGAACAGCGTTTGGATGAGCGAGTCAATGGAAAAACACGCCGGAGCGAAGGTGCCTCGAGTGGGAGACTGCAGTTCGCGATGTCGGCGTCGACGGGATGATTGGATGGCTTGGGGAGGCTTCTCTAGCTGTGGTGACGGCTCTAGATGGGAAGAATAAGTCTGGAGTTTCTAGTTTAGGGTTTTAGAGAGCTTATTATATATATATATATATATATATTTTATATATTAAGAGAGAGAGAGAAACGGGTTGGAATATCCGCCGAAGCTACAGGGGTCGGCTCCTTGGTGTATTTGCTAAGGGACGGAAAAGTGTGGCCAAGGAAATAAGGCTGTTGCTGCAAGTAATCTAAGAGTTGTTACTATACTATTACTATTAGTTAGTATTATTATTATTATACTATTACTATTAGTTAGTATTATTATTATTATACTATTACTATTAACTATTCTTTTTCTTTCTTTAAATATATATATACATATATATATATGAATATATATATATATATATTCACACATAAGAAAATTTATATAATAGGGTATTGCACATCGTTAGGCTAGCAACAGCTCAAGGGGTCTCCTACATGGAATAAAATCCGAAAAATTCCTGATGGTCCCACAAGTCCTCTAAGTGCCCGAACACCTAACATAAAAATTATTAAAAATCTATTTCTCCTATTTAGACCTAATTACTATAATTTAATTAATAATAAATAAATAAAAGGGTATTTATGATTTTCTAGGAAGGGGGTTTTATATTCTACCCAACTTATAAAAATTTCGTCCTCGAAATTAAAATTAAGCCACGATAGAATGCAATGATGATATAAGATTTGTATTGTTTAAAATGCAAGGCTAGGTTTAAAGGGGTGGACGATGTTGCACGTTGCACATCCCGAAGAAAAAAAAAATCATGGAAAAATCCATATGAGCGAAAAATAGGTTTCTTCATATGTCATGTCCCATGGTGTGGACACATTAATGCTCTATTGCATAAAAGCGTCCAACAATTGGAAAATTGCACAAAGATGAGAATTGGATGATAGGCATGTCTAGGATAAGGGTGTAGAATTTGTAGGAAGGCAGTGGCTAGTGTAGTGCTCCAATTATCGGAGCACGGTAAGGCGTGTCAAGTGATATCATGTTGTAAACTAAATAAAAATACCGTGTTCTATTTCTAAGTGGATTCGTGCTAGCCTCAGTCTCACTATCTAAGCCGAGTGGGTCAAATTCTTAGGTGAGGGGTTCACAATCTGCCGAGCTTAAAACAATGTCGTCCTCAAAATTGAAATAAGGCAGAATCGGTTAATCCTTTATGTACAATAAGGCAAGTCAATCGCAATCTTCTTGCGATAACTAAAATCCTAATCATATCCATTGCAATCATTTCTAGGTTAGGATGACCATTGCTCCAATCAAAATTTAACCTATGGTTATCTCTTCTCCCCTTGTTTCAAATTATCCATATCCACATAACATCTCCAAGATTTACATACTCATATAACTTTTACCTCACGATCTCTAACTATCATAATCTCCTTTAGAAGTGGTTTGAGTCCAATATATTTCCATTTTCACTTATAAAATTTTGTATGCCTCAACTCTTTAATTCCATTCACATCCTCATTATTTCAAATAGGTCGTCCAACCAAAATTTTAATTCTTAATTCAATTCACCAAATTGAAAAATAATTTAAATGCAGTCCACCAATATTCAAGTCTAAAATTCTATATTTATCCTCTAAATTCAAATTGCTGATTCTACCTTCATTGTTCAAAAACTTAACTCATGCACTTAAGGTATAAATATTGGGTCCTCAATATCAATTCATTGATCCTCATCATCTTAGTCATCCTTCTAAATTTCTCAAAATTACAATGGCTTGAACCTCTCCCAATCTAGTCTTACTCGATCATAATCTAAAAGAAATTCCTCCCGAGTTGACAATGCACTACTACCCCACTTAGAATTTACCCACCTATCACCTAAGGCTATATACTTTAAGAAAAATATTCTTTAATTTATTTACTCATGTCATTCAATCCTCAAAACGTCAACGCCGATTATATCATATATGATATGTCCTTAATTACAAAAGAATAATCCTCAAGCATGTGATCGGCCTACGGGGTATATCTAGTACTCTCTGTGTATTAAACTTATACCAAGCATGAGGTTTCGTCTTTCCGAAGTAAGGGAAGGCGGAGATCAATAATAAAGAGTTCAAGGGCGAGGTAATAGAATAGAAGTATCGGGATCAAGGCGTTTAAAGAATTCAAATAGGAATTGTCAAAGCAGTTGTGGATTGAAGTTCTATTTTGGTAATGCCTATCCACATGCTCGCATCGGTACAGTTATGTAACGGATACGATATGCTTAGACATATCTAGAGGGCAAGTACATGTGTCTACTAGTCAACTATATATCTCAATCCACGTAAAGTATTATTGCAAAGGGCGAATCAAGCGCACTATGGTTGATCAGACCGTAATACACTGATTCTGAATTGTATTATTGTGGGCCTCCCCAATAATACATATGTCATGAACAAGCTCGATAAGGAATAAGCTTACAAAAACTAGGCTATACTAGCCGCATAATTCAAGGTAGCACAGAAAATATAACGCTGGATTATGATGAGAGAAGTTATAAATAATTCAAGTTGCAAAAATAAAACAACATAAGCAACAATAACAAAAGACTCCACAATCTCTACAGCTATCATATTAATTCCTTGTCTAAGTCGATAGTCGACAAAGTAGGGGTATGAGCCTCTAAGTTCTATAGTCTGAATAAACACTATCATCTTATGTTAGCATACCATTAATGTCATTCAGTTACTCTTCATCAATGGATCACAAGGGCTATATGATACTAGGTGGTGAGGTATACTACCCAACTTATAAGAATTAAACTAATACGGTGACAGTCTTAAGAGGGTCCTACACAATAATCTTACACATGTAAATAAAACAGAAACTCTTTATTAGGGTGAATGAGGAAAATCTTGTACTTATTAGGGTCTCCTATTTATGTAGGTAATGGTCATCCTAAGTCTTAGTCATAGCACTTACAAGCAAGTGTCAATGGTAAGGATAGAAGAGTTACTGGCCGTCAAGGAGGAAGGGTCTAACTTGTATCGAGGTGAGGGTACAAATTACACGATTTAAAACTAAGGGTTAATCGTTGGTCATAATCTACAAAACAACTTAAACTTATCAAGTTCTAACTACCAAGCATAAAAATTTTCACATCCAAGGCTAAAACTATAATCCTAGTAAACTGTGAGCCCTTAACAAGAATAAATTTACTTGGCCTACTATCCGAAGTGTCAGATGGCACGAGTTGAAAGATGAAGAGAAGAAACGTACTTAGCCGTCGCAAAATAGCGAGCGCTATGGTCGCAGGAAAATAATATAAAAATAAAGATAGAGGGCTCTAGATAGCATCATGGTTCTCTAAGGGGAGTGGGGTGTTAGTTGCTATGTTCGGGGTATGAACAAGGGAGAAGTGTTGATTACATTCCTCTAGACTTCCTAGGGTGCTGTCTACTAATAATAAGATAATGATATAAGTTTATAGTTCCAATATCATCTAACTATGAAGGTTAGGTTCAGTCCAAATATTAAGTTTTGGTTTTCTATGGGTTCCTCAATGCTAGGGGCAAACATTATGGTAACCTTCTAACTAACTCTAGTAGTGTCTATACTACTCTCAAGTCCTCATAATACATCCGGGTAATGGTAAACCAATTATAGGGATAAGGGATTCTAGGGTTCGCTAGATTTTCTAAACTTAGTGGTGTATCTATAATCTCGTTGTATTCTAAATATGTGTGCTACTCTAATTATCATCCTAATAACAGGGGTTCCTATATTCTAGCAGAAGGCTATACTCAAAGAATTATTAGGAAAGTACAGGAATCAAGCAAGATACAATTGTTCAAATAGAACAGATAGGAGAAAGATGAATCATAGTCAATTGTGGATGAGATCCTATGCTCTAGTCCTATTTGCAGGCTTGCTCGGTACAGTAACGTAACCGAGACAATATGCTCTCGACCTGCATGGGCCACCACAAAAACATGTCACGCCCCAGTCCCAAAAATACGTAGGACTAGGACACGTAATCATGCCAGCCGCATGGATATGGCAACTCCAATATATGGAAACCAAATCCATACGTACGCTGTAATATGAATATAAATCCACAAGTGGTAAAGAATGTAATACAAGTCACAGGGTAAAATCTAAATCTCATCCACCAAAATCATATAGAAATAAATAACCAGTATCTATGAAACTAGATCTCAACAGTAGTATCTAAAGATGATAGTTGGATGGAAACAAATCCACTACCAACTCAAATGGAAAAAAATAAATACAATATAAGTACAACTCACTCAAACAATATAAGTACCAGCTACCAATTACGGCTCGAAGAGAAGACATCCACGGAGCATCTATATCCTTCCAAATCTGTGCTCCTGCAAATACTTAAGAACAGGTACACCTGGCAGCGGACCAGGTCCTCAGAGGGACATAACAAGTATACTTAAACACATGCCAATAAAGTACTGAAATAAATATCCAATGGGTCGCCTAACCATCTAAAGTGAATGCAGTTAAGAACAACTTTCCCCACAAGTGAGCTATCTGGCTGAAAACTGGGATTTGGCATAGTTCTCTTTTGAAGATCCAGGGGCCTAAAAGGCACGTCGTCTTTTGAACGCCGGTGGCCCGCCTGATAGTACATAATATATAGTGGTCATCATCACCCGTATCTCCAGCGGAGAATCTGGGCTTCACAGAAAAAGTGTAAATGAGCTCAAATGCGGTACTTGTTGTTCTCCCCACCCAATGCTCTAAGCATGTCATGTCCATGACACGATAAACCTCTAATAACTGCCAAGTCTACTAGCATGCAAAGTTTCTAACGGCAGTTATTCCTAATGTACAGCCCATACGTACAGGAGGCCAGACCTGTCACGCAGTCCGTGATCTATATGAGACTCACACTCGTGTAACCACTGTGTCACGGCCAATGAACCTAATGGTGCTACATGATAATGGGGTAGTCTCATGAACAAGGTCAATGCAATACATAAATAAAACCTATCGCGACGTCACCGTCGCGAGCATTTTATATAACAGTTAAAATATATGAAAAGACAGAAAATAAATATGCATGCAACATATGGAATAAAAATAACAGTACAATGGCAAGGTATACTTGCCTGGCAAGAAACCGCAAAATGTCACATCCAGATGTCCAATACACAGGACCAGAAGCTATGGCCTCAGAACAAATGTCTCCGGATGCTGAAATAAATATCACCAACGTTTCTGGAATAAGCAAAATAGCTAAAACGCACATCCCTTTCGTCCAATTTGGACACAGGGGCAAAACGGTAATTTTGGGCAAAAGTGGGATCCACGTGTGGCCCATTTTGTACCGAAAAGTGTGCCGAGGGTAACAGTCTCTAAATAGGACAAACTATGGGTCAAACAACTCTAGATGTCAATACGAACCCAACGGTATGTCCAAATTTGGATTCCGATGAGCCGAACAAAATTTGGTCCAAAAAGTCAACTGTGGGGCCCGTCAATTGGCGATCTGGTCAACCATCTCAGAAATGCGTGAAAATTGGGTCACAGGACCAGTGCGTTACCACGAGTCCAGTGGCGCAAGTTTTGTCACAATCTGTCAAGCGTGCACAAAATACTCGCGAGTTCCACAAAAGTGGCGACACGAAATGTGTCCGCGGATACGGCCTGATTCCGGCGCGCACACGCGTCCGAATCAGTCCCCACAAATTTTCACGTGTCCCGTTATGCTGTATGCACCATTTGGTACACTTGGCACACGGCGGGGCGGTCCCGTTTGGCGGGGCGCGCTCCGATCTCCAACTTTTGGAAAACCCGAAAAAGTGGGTGCGCGCAGTTTTGTGACGAATATAATTCTGTCCACAGCGACTAATAGCACAAAGTTATTATACAGAAAATAAACTAGGTCATGTAATCTACAGGTATAAAAAAGAATCACCGAATTCGGATCTCTGTGGTGGGAGATACGAACTCGGCAATATGGGTGGTCATTTTGGAATTCTGCGATTGCAGAATTCTGTCTGCTCGCGCTGACTTGGGCGCTGTTTTTCACCTAGGGGCACACGTTTTCCGAGGTTGACTATAAAACAAGTATGGAAAAGGGTTGAGGGAAGATCATACCTATGAAAACGGAACAGCGTTTGGATGAGCGAGTCAACGGGAAAATACGCCGGAGCGAAGGTGCCTCGAGTGGGAGACTGCAGTTCGCGATGTCGGCGTCGACGGGATGATTGGATGGCTTGGGGAGGCTTCTCTAGCTGTGGTGACGGCTCTAGATGGGAAGAAGAAGTCTGGAGTTTCTAGTTTAGGGTTTTAGAGAGCTTATTATATATATATATATATTTTATATATTAAGAGAGAGAGAGAGAAACGGGTTGGAATATCCGCCGAAGCTACAGGGGTCGGCTCCTTGGTGTATTTGCTAAGGGACGGAAAAGTGCGGTCAAGGAAATAAGGCTGTTGCTGCAAGTAATCTAAGAGTTTTTACTATACTATTACTATTAGTTAGTATTATTATTATTATACTATTACTATTAGTTAGTATTATTATTATTATACTATTACTATTAACTATTCTTTTCCTTTCTTTAAATATATATATACATATATATATATGAATATATATATATATATATATATATATATATATATTCACACATAAGAAAATTTATATAATAGGGTATTGCACATCGTTAGGCTAGCAACAGCTCAAGGGTTCTCCTACATGGAATAAAATCCGAAAAATTCCTGATGGTCCCACAAGTCCTCTAAGTGCCCGAACACCTAACATAAAAATTATTAAAAATCTATTTCTCCTATTTAGACCTAATTACTATAATTTAATTAATAATAAATAAATAAAAGGGTATTTATGATTTTCTAGGAAGGGGGTTTTACAGCTGAGTCGACTAAACTCGGCATCATACTCGTCCACGGTTCGGTTCCCTTGCTCTAAGTGAAGAAACTGATCATACAAGGTGTCCCTGACAGTGTCCGGAAAGTACTTTCCCTCGAAGAACTCCAAGAACTGCTCCCAAGTCTGGTAAGTACCCAACTGGCGCTCCATGGATTCCCACCAGTGATGAGCATTACCATCTAGAAGCGTCCGTACACCCGTCATCCATAGGTCCGTCGGTAACTGTGATGCCTCCAGTAGCTTCTGTGTGTGAGTGATCCAGTTGGTAGTCTCCTCCGGGCTCTCAGTGCCCTTGTACTGCCTTGCACCCATCTGAACAAAATTCTTTACTGATCCAACCCTAGCTCGAGGTACTGGAGCTAGTGCTTGGGCTGGTACAGTAGCATGTGCAGCCATCCTCTCCAGTGCTGCCAAAAATTCTTGCCTCTGCTCGACTGCCTGCTGCCTCTGCTCGGCTGCCTGCTGCCTCTGTTCCTGTATCATCATCTGAAAGAATTGGAACATCTGCGCTTGGCCATCTTGCGGTACTGGGACAGCTGGAGGGTTCCCAATAGGTGAAGCGGGAAGATCAGATGGAACTGGGGTGTGGGTCTGTCCATCTGGTCCCGGAAGCCTAGGAATCGTTGGGGTCCCTCCTTGAGTCTGACCATTGACTCCAGAAGTTGCGTCGCCATCGGCGGCAGTACATCCATTCTGCAAATCCATCTCTCTGCAGTTGATGTACGAAACGATTAGAAAAAGTACAGGAATCAAACAGGATGCAAGTATTAAATAGGAAGGATGAATTTCAATCAAGCGTGGATGAGATCCTTATACTCTATTCCTATTACGCAGGCTTGTTCGGTATAGTTACGTAACCGAGACAATATATTCAAGAGCTGCATGGGCCACCACAAAAACATGTCACGCCCCAGTCCCAAAATACGTAGGACTAGGAATACGTAACACGCCAGCCGTATGTATACGAACTCCAATATATGGAAACCATATACACACGTACGCTGTACATGAATATCCAATCCACAGTGGTAAATATATGTCACAACAAGTCACACGCAGTTCTATATCTCATCCACAACACAAATAATAGAATAATGGAAATCAATAACTGAATATCAAAGAAGTAGTCTCAAATAGTAATCTCAAAGTGCAATAGTCGGGTGGAAATAAATCCACTGCAAATCGACTATAATAAACTACTAAAGAGAGAAGAGAATAAACTCTAATATAAGAATAAATGTCTCGAAAAGAATAGCAACTAAAATCTCTAAACTGCTGCAATGAATCACATGTAATCAGAAGATAAGATCGTCTCAGACTGATAGGTAGCGTCAGGTCCAGGCCCATACTCCTGCGGGTACTCCTGCTCACCTATATCTGGAAGGGACCAGGTCCTCAGAGGGACGTAACAAGATACAAAAAACACATGCCAATAAAGTACTGAAAGTAAACATCCATTGGGGTCGCCTAACCATCTATGTGAATGCAGTTAAGAACACCTTTCCCCACAAGTGAGCTATCTGGCTGAAAACTGGGATTTGGCATGGTTCTCTTTTGAAGATCCAGGGGCCTAAAAGGCACGTCGTCTTTTGAACGCCGGTGGCCCGCCTGATAGTACATAATATATAGTGGTCATCATGACCCGTATCTCCAGCGGAAAATCCGGACGTACAGGAGAAAGTGCAAAGGAGCTCAAATGCGGTACTTGTTGTTCTCTCCACCCAATGCTCTAAGCATGTCATGTTCATGACACAATAAACCTCTAATAACCGTCAGGTCTACTAGCATGCAAAGTTTCTATTGGCAGTTATCCCTATCCGTCGCACGGCCTATACGTACCGGGGGCCAGCCGAGTACGCAAGTCCGTGTCCTACATGTGACTCACACTCGTGTAAGAAATAGTGTCATGGCCAATAAAACATAAATGCCTCATGAAAATGGGGTAGTCTCATAAAGTAGGTCCAATGCATATACATAAATAAAAATATAGTACGACGACACCGTCGTTGCACCCAAGTTTCCTTGGACGCGCAGTTTATATAGCAGTTAAAATAAATGAACTAAATAAACAGAAAATAAACATGCATGCCTCATATGGAATGTAAATACAGTACAATGGCAAGGTATACTTGCCTGGCAAGAATCTGTAAAGTGTACGCGCCCAAATGTCAAGGACACTGAACCTGGAACTAAGGACTCCGAACAAACATCTCCGGATGCTGAAATAAATATCACCAACGTTTCCGGAATGAGCAAAATAGCTAAAAAGCACATCCCTTTCGTCCAATTTGGACACGTGGGCAAAACGGTAATTTCGGACAAAAGTGGGGTCCACGTGTGGCCCACTTTGCACCGAAAAACATGCCAAGGATAACAGTCTCTAAATGGGACAAACTATGGGTCAAACAACTCTAGATGTCAATACGAACCCAACGGTATGTCCAAATTTGGATTTCGATGAGCCGAACAAAATTTGGTCCAAAAAGTCAACTGTGGGGCCTGCCAATTGGCGATCTGGTCAACCGTCTCAAAAATGCGTGAAAATTGGGTCACAGGACCAGTGCATTACCATGAGTCCAGTGGCGCAAGTTTCGTCGCAATCTGACAAGCGTGCACAAAATATGTGCGAGTTCCACAAAAGTGGCGACACAAAATGTGTCCGCGGATACGGTCTGATTTCGGAGCGCACACGCGTCCGAATCAGTCCCCACAAATTTTCACATGTCCCGTTATGTTGCGTTCACCATTTGGTACACTTGGCACACGGCGGGGCGGTCCCGTTTGGCGGGGCGCGCTCCGATCTCCAACTTTTGGAAAACCGGAAAAAGTGGATGCGCGCAGTTTTATGACGACTACAATTATGTCCACAGCAACTAATAGCACAAAGTTATTATACAAAAAATAAACTAGGTCATGTAATCTACAGGTATAAAAAAGAATCACCGAATTCGGATCTCTGTGGTGGGAGATACGAACTCGGCAATATGGGCGGTCATTCTGGAATTCTGCGATTGCAGAATTCTGTCTGCTCGCGCTGACTTGGGCGCTGTTTTTCACCTAGGGACACACGTTTTCCGAGGTAGGCTATAAAACAAATATTGGAGAGGGTTGAGGGAAGATCATACCTATTAAAACGGAATAGCGTTTGGTCGAGCGAGTCAACGGAAAATCATGCCGGAGCGAAGGTGCCTCGAGTGGGAGACTGCAGTTCGCGATGTCGGCGTCGACGGGATGGTTGGATGGCTTGGGGAGGCTTCTCTGGCTGTGGTGACGGCTCTAGATGGGAAGAGGAAGTCTAGAGTTTTAGGTTAGGGTTTTAGAGAGCTATTATATATATATATTATATATATTAGGAGAGAGAGGGGGTGCGGATGGGTTTCCACGGGTGAGGAGTAAGCCGCTGAAGATTAGGTGCTACGGGTCTGGGAAGTCAATAGGCGGGTCTTCAGCAACTAAGGAGCAAATTGCTAGAGCCAAATTAATTCCTAAGTTGCTTAGGCGGTCCACAGCAAATATGCTGAAGGGGGTAGAAATTCTTAAGAGGGGAAAAGTTGCTTATTATTATTAATATTATTATTATTACTCTTATTATTAAATATCTTTTACTTTCTTTTCTTTTCTTTTATAAAATATATATACACATATATATATTTGTATATACATATATATATATATATATACTCATAAGAAAATTTATTGATTAGGGTATTGCACAACGTTAGGCTAGCAACAGCTTAAGGGGTCTCCTACATGGAATAAATTTCGAAAAATTCCTGATGGTCCCATAAGTCATCTAAGTGCCCGAACACCTAACATAAAAATTATTTAAAATATATTTCTCCTATTTAGCTCTAATTACTACAATTTAATTAATAATTAATAAATAACAGGGTTTATACGATTTTCTAGGAAGGGGATTTTACATTCTACCCAACTTGTAAAAATTTCGTCCTCGAAATTAAAATTAAGCCACGATAGAATGCAAGGATGGTATAAGATATAAATTAACAATGTAAATTCATACCTTGGTCTGCGAATAGGTTTGGAAAATGCTTGCGCATGTCGTCCTCGCGCTCCCAAGTTGATTCTCCTGGCGCGCCATGCCTCCATGCTACGCGAACCAAGAGAATAGACTGGTTCCTCAATACCTTCTCTCGATGATCAAGGATTCCCACGGGTTGCTCTTGGTATGACAAGCTCGGCCCAATGGTGATCTCTGAATGGTCGAGAATATGACTGTTGTCTGCCACATATCGCCTGAGCTGCGACACATGGAATACGTCATGTACTCCCTCCAGTGAAGGTGGTAGCGCAAGACGATATGCCACCTCTCCAACTCTCTCGAGCACGTCAAATGGTCCAATATACCTTGGACTCAACTTGCCGCGCCCTCCGAATCGGATGGTGCCTCTGGTCGGTGATATCCTCAAGAAGACGTGATCGCCCTCTTTGAACTCCAAGGGACGACGATGAAGGTCTGCCCACTGCTTCTGCCTGTCTTGCGCTGCTCGCAAGTGTCCCTGAATCTTCTTGACTGTCTCTACGGTGTTGACCACCAACTCGGGTCCCAAAATCTGACGTTCTCCCACGTCACTCCAACACACAGGAGACCTACATTTTCTTCCATACAATGCTTCAAACGGAGCCATCTGAATACTCGCTTGATAGCTATTGTTGTAAGAAAACTCTACAAGATGTAAGTGGTCCTCCCATGATCCTCCGAAGTCTAACATGCAAGCTCTCAACATATCCTCCAAGGTCTGAATAGTACGCTCCGACTGCCCATCTGTCTGCGGTTGGTAAGATGTACTGAACTTCAGACGAGTACCAAGACTCTCCTGCATGCTCCTCCAAAAGTGCGATATGAAGCGCGAATCTCTGTCCGACACAATGCTGACTGGTATGCCGTACAATCTCACGATCTGCCTCATATATAAGTCAGCTAAAGTTTCTGTAGACTGACCCACTCTAAAAGGTATAAAATGGGCTGACTTGGTGAGTCGGTCCACTATTACCCACACTGCATCTCTCCCACTTGGACTCCTGGGAAAACCCGTGACGAAGTCCATAGTGATGTGCTCCCACTTCCACTCTGGAATCGGAAGTGGTTGCAATAATCCTGCTGTCCTCTGGTGCTCCGCCTTCACTTGTTGACATACCAGACATTTAGCTACAAAGCGAGCTATCTCTCTCTTCATCCCATGCCACCAAAAGTGTTGTCGTAAGTCACGATACATCTTGGTGCCTCCAGGATGAATAAAGTAGATCGAACTATGAGCCTCTGCCATCAGCTCCTGTCGAATCTCTCCATTTGGAACATAAAGGCGATCACCACATCGTAATGTCCCATCCTCATGAATGCGCAATCCGGTCTGCTCTCCGGCCTCTGTCCTTTCCTTTAGTCTCCTGAATCTGGCATCTGTAGGCAAAGCTGCCTTAATCCTCTCTACCAATGATGATTGTACTTGCAAGTTGGCTAGTGTCCCATCTGCTCCGGGTAGTATCACTTCAATGCCAAGCTCTTGCAAGTCCTCCAAAAGTTCCCTCTGTGCTGTCAAGAAGTAAGCTGCTGGCTTCCGGCTTAACGCGTCTGCTACCACGTTAGCCTTGCCTGGATGATAATGTAGCTCTATCTCAAAATCTTTCATCAACTCGAGCCATCGACGTTGCCTCATATTTAACTCCTTCTGCGTGAAGACGTACTAGAGGCTTTTGTGATCTGTATAGATTTCCACTCGTTCCCCATATAAGTAATGTCTCCATAGCTTCAGAGCAAATACAACGGCTGCAAGTTCCAAGTCATGAGTCGGATAATTCTTCTCATGCACTCGTAACTGCCTAGATGCATATGCAATCACCTTGCCATGCTGCATCAATACGCATCCTAAGCCCTTTCTTGATGCGTCACTGTAGATCACATATCCTCCTGAGCCTGATGGAATCGTCAATACTGGTGCTGTAGTCAGTCGTTTCTTCAACTCTTCAAAGGCTGCTTGACACTCGTCAGTCCATATAAATTCTTGATATTTACAAGTCAGACGAGTCATAGGTGCCGCTATCCTTGAGAAGTTTTCCACGAACCGTCGGTAATATCCTGCAAGTCCAAGGAAACTCCTCACCTCTGCTGCTGATTTAGGAATATGCCATGTCTCAACTGCTGAGATCTTCTCTGGATCAACAGAAATACCATCTCCTGTAACAACATGTCCAAGAAATGAAACTCTGTCCAAGAAGAACTCACATTTGCTGAGTTTAGCATATAACTGCTCTCTCCTCAAAGTCTCTAGAACAATTCGCAGGTGCTCCTCGTGGCTCTTTGAATAGACAAGTATATCATCTATGAAGACGACCACGAACTGGTCCAAGTACTGGTGGAAGACTCGATTCATCAAGTCCATAAAGATCGCTGGAGCATTGGTCAATCCAAATGGCATGACCAAAAACTCGTAGTGCCCATATCTTGTTCTGAATGCGGTCTTCGGAATATCCTGCTTCCGTACCTTCACTTGGTGATATCCCGATCTCAAATCTATCTTCGAGTATACCTTAGCTCCACTGAGTTGATCAAACAGGTCATCAATGCGTGGCAATGGATATTTGTTCTTCACTGTCACTGTATTCAAGGCTCTGTAGTCAATGCACATACGCACTGACCCATCCTTCTTCGGTACAAACAACACTGGTGCTCCCCAGGGTGATGCACTCGGTCGGATGAAACCTTTCTCCTCTAGCTCTTTTAACTGTGCCTTCAGCTCGTCCATCTCCTTCTTCGCCAGTCTGTAAACATGCGATGCTATAGGTGCTGCTCCGGGTGCTAGTTCAATTGAAAACTCTACGTCTCTGTCTGGGGGTAGTCCTGGCAAATCCTCTGGAAAGACGTCTAGAAATTCTAAAATAATAGGGTGATAGACAACATCGTCCATTGCGAGCTGCATACCATCAAGGATTTCTGTGGATCCTCGGGCAAACTCAAGTTCAGGCTGGCCTGGTACCTTAAAAAGAATGCTTCCTCCAAAGCAATCGAAGAAAGCGTGGTTCTTGCTCAGCCAGTCCATTCCAAGCATAATATCAAAAGATGGCATAGGAAGGACTAAGAGTTGGGCATTCATCTCCCTGCCACGAATCACTATAGGGCCCATCTACAAACTCGACTAACTGGTACAACTCCTCCTCCGGTAAGAATTCTAACACAACTAGATAATGGTGTAGAAGTAATGTTGTGTTTGGCAATAAAACTAGATGATATGAATGAGTGGGTGGCTCCCGTATCAAATAATGTTACCGCAGGTAAAGTAAAAGCAAGGGTAATACCTGCTATGACATCCACCTCATGATCCATGTCATCTACCTCCAATGTGAAAGCTCGCCCGTTCCTCTGCGGTTGTCCATGTCCAGTCCTCATATACTGCTCCTCCTGAGTAGGTAGCGGTGGTCCTCTCTGAAATCCTCCTGCTGCTGGGGGTCGAGGTGCTCCCGGTCCAGTCATCTGCTGGGCTGGCTTCGGTGCTGGAAGCGCTAGTCTCTGTGCTGGAGGTGGTAGTGTCAATGTCTGCAGTTTTGGACAGTCTCTCGCCATGTGCTGTCCAGAGCCAATCTCATGCACTGACCCAAGCGAGTCCGACAATCTCTCGAAATATATCCGATCTTCCCACAATAATTACATTAGGGTTTTTCCGGAATCTGGTACGGTCCGGCTCTGTGTTGCTGATGCTGTTGTGCCAAGGGACGTCTGATAGGTCCCCCTTGTTGTGTCCTGGCTGGTCCTTGCTGTATCCTTGCTGTTCCTTGTTGTGTCCTCAGCTGACCTCCCTTTCCTCTGCTAATGGTTTCCTGAAATCTGGCCTCTGTCAGTAGCTCAGCATAAGAGACTCGGGACTGCGAGCTTGTATAATGTTGTAGCTCCTGGTTCAGTCCTCGATGAAATCTCTTAGCCTTAGACAAGTCATTTGGTATCAAAGCAGCACCATATTTGCTGAGTCGACTAAACTCGGCATCATACTCGTCCACGGTTTGGTTCCCTTGCTCTAATGCCAGCCGTTGACTTGGGCGCTGTTTTTCACCTAGGGGCACACGTTTTCCGAGGTAGGCTATAAAACAAATATTGGAGAGGGTTGAGGGAAGATCATACCTATGAAAACGGAACAGCGTTTGGTCTAGCGAGTCAACGGAAAATCACGCCGGAGCGAAGGTGCCTCGAGTGGGAGACTGCAGTTCGCGATGTCGGCGTCGACGGGATGGTTGGATGGCTTGGGGAGGCTTCTCTGGCTGTGGTGACGGCTCTAGATGGGAAGAGGAAGTCTGGAGTTTTAGGTTAGGGTTTTAGAGAGCTATTATATATATATATATTATATATATTAGGAGAGAGAGGGGGTGCGGATGGGTTTCCACGGGTGAGGAGTAAGCCGCTGAAGATTAGGTGCTACGGGTCTGGGAAGTCAATAGGCGGGTCTTCAGCAACTAAGGAGCAAATTGCTAGAGCCAAATTAATTCCTAAGTTGCTTAGGCGGTCCACAGCAAATATGCTGAAGGGGGTAGAAATTCTTAAGAGGGGAAAAGTTGCTTATTATTATTAATATTATTATTATTACTCTTATTATTAAATATCTTTTACTTTCTTTTCTTTTCTTTTATAAAATATATATACACATATATATATTTGTATATACATATATATATATATACTCATAAGAAAATTTATAGATTAGGGTATTGCACAACGTTAGGCTAGCAACAGCTTAAGGGGTCTCCTACATGGAATAAATTCCGAAAAATTCCTGATGGTCCCATAAGTCATCTAAGTGCCCGAACACCTAACATAAAAATTATTAAAAATCTATTTCTCCTATTTAGCTCTAATTACTACAATTTAATTAATAATTAATAAATAACAGGGTTTATACGATTTTTTAGGAAGGGGGAACAACCCGGAGATCAGGTGCAAACACCAGAGGAGAAGGAGCTGTCATTCGCCTCATGTTACTATGCTCGAAAGGTCCCCTCCACCATGGGAGAAAGGAAGTCCAGCACCTCCAGTCCTTCACTCTCTACTAGCGCATTGAGAAGGCGACTACCAGGAGGACCAGCAGCGGGACCTGCGGCAGGTGTTTTATAGTGTACCCGTTCGAATAAGAATCTACCAGCCGCTGGGGGGTAGTTCTTCCTTAGAACCCCTGGGGGTTACACAAGCAGGGGGTAGTAATCCCCCGGACCTATGAAACAACTCGGCGTTCCGAGAAGATGGTGATTCCCAAGGAATAGATTCTGATATCCCTGGGGGTAGCCACCCTCGTCAAGACGACGTAGCCTCCTATGCTGGGGGTAGTATTCCCTTCGAATTCAAGGATGAGACGATACTACATAATGACTACTCACGACAAGGATCTGAGACAAAAAGTGTGTCGTCCACTGCCCCGTCTATCTCTCTCCATGTAAGGACTATATACATGACAAAGGACGATCACAAAGGCCCCAGCGACCGACAATTCCTCGAGGTCCTCGAGGCCATGATGCAGATGGTGAGTACATCAATGTAAGCCCTGACCCAGACAATAATAAAAATTAAAGCAAATATGGCTTCCAAACTAGCAAAGGCTTCTGGACAAAAAAGCTTGGACCCTAGGACCAACACAGATTCTGACACAACAGCTCCATCCATAGGCTGTAATCACCCCCTACCTGGCTTATCTACCCCTTCCGTAGGAGACGAATCTAGGAAAGCAATAAGGGAAGTCCGGGCTAATTTAGATTCCATAGGAAGCCGGGACTCACTACGCAAGATAGGGATATGACAACCATACCCCCGCGAGTGGAGGGATGTGCCGTACCCGCCCAAGTACAAACCCTTCAACTTAAACTCATTCAACGGGAAGACATTCCCTCGTCAATACATGAGTTATTTTGAGACTGCAATATGGCACCTATCTCGCAGTGACACTATCCTCACCAAGCTCTTTGTGGGGGCATTGTCCGGGATAGCATTTGACTGGTTTTACAGCCTATAAGATAACTGCATCTCATCAATTGACGATTTCAAGGGTATATTTCTCAAAAGATTCTATGACAGAGGAAGCGACATGACGATGTCCTTTTTGGTGGATGTTACCCAAGAGAAAATAGAACTCGTCCAAAATTATATCGAGCATTTTCGATAAACAGCGCTAAGGTTGCCCCCAGGCAATCCCGAATCGACACTGATGGACATGTACCGCAGAAACTTACTTCCAGCGGTCAACCTATGGATGGGCGATGGTTAGTTTAAAGACTGGACGGCGTTCATCATAAGCACTGTCAGCACTGATGTCATAATCTGCACCCAAAATAAGGGTACGAGTACTGAACAACACCCAGCCTAGGCGGTAGAACACTGTCTGTGTCAATATAACTATCTACACTTCTCACACAATATATATAAGGTACCTGTCATGCTATCTCAACTCCAAATAGAGGAAAAATATGATAATATGATAATGGTAATCAATAATCAATCACAATATAAAGCTAAAGGAGAATAAAAGCATGATATAGAATAGCAAAAGAGTCATAATACATCACAAGTCCAAATCTACTAGTCTAAGAACAACACAACTCCCAACTAATATATACATGCCAAAAGTCTAATAATGAGACTAATAAAATATCTAAAATAATGTCTAAGCCTCTTCGGTCACTGGCACTAAGTTCTTCTGCTCTAGGGGAGTACCCTCTAGTGATCGCCGTCCTACGGCCCGTAATAAGTGGGACACAGCTCCTCTAGCCAATCATCTGAAAAAATATATCCAATCAGGATTGGAGCTAAGTACAAAACGCTGAAAGCAGTTCCAAATATATGATAGAGAATATATGACAAGTAGTAGAAAAGAATACAAGATGCACAAGTAACTAGAAATAGAAATATAGCTGGAACAGGCAGATAAATATAATATGCACTGGAAAGATAAATACATGCAATAGGAAATAACTGTAAGTAGAGAAACTGGAATACTAACTATGTGATTTAGAGCACGAGTTCGTTATGTGATCGACTTAGGTTGCAAATGAGGTAAATAAGATAACTCGATTATACGTGAGGTGTATAATTGACATACACATGAGATAAATAGGGCTTGATCACATAACCAACTTCTACTTCCCCTTCCCAACAAATACTCATGGATCCAATCATGACACGTTATGCACATGAATACGATATAGTCACACTAGCACACAAAATAGTGGATGCACATGAAGCACATAAAAATAATACCCGATGCACACGATAAAATACATGTATAAGGAGTACCCGCTAAATACTGTAGGGGATAACATCTCCTGAAAGGTTCCATATAGTACCATTCCATGTAACAAAGTATTAGAATCAAGTATATCAGTTCTAGAACAAGGGTTATATACAATATCATAAAATAAAAACTGACATAGAGATGTACCCGCCTCTGGTCCTGAGCAAAGGGTGTATCTCGATGCCCAAGCTGGTGTCACACAACCCTAGGTAGGAAATATCATGTCAAATTGTGTAATAGAGTGATAAAATGCTAAAATGAGATAAACATGATGTTCTAGATTAATACTAGTCATTCTAGCTAAGCTAGGTCAAACTAGGTCTATACTAAGGTTTAGACACATATGAGCTATTAACTAGCAACTATAAGTCAATACTAGCTATAATAGTTAATAGCACTAATAACTATATAATAAAATGCTCTATGTATCTATATATACCAACTAACAGTTGATATCACTAACTGACATATATATACACTAACTGGCATATATATATATATATATATATATATATATATATATATATATATATATATATATATATATATATATATATATATATATATACACTAACTGACGCATGCATAAATTACTAACTGCTATCTTTATACACTTACACCAACTGATAATAATATATATACTAATGTTACTAACTAAACTAAACCAACTATATAACTATACACTAACTGATACAGTAGGTACTAACTTCTAACTTAACTAACACACACACACACACACACACACACACACACACACACACATATATATATATATATATATCACACTCAAAGACCCAATTACCTATTGTTCAGTGATGAACTGAAGGCACCATACTTTCCTGCACTAACCTAGACTCCTTACTATTGACACCAAGCTCACAAGCTCCCTAAATTATGATATATAATATCCCAATACTAACTGATAACTAATATCTTCATAAAGCTCACAAGCTCACACCCATCCTTAATATACTAATACAAACTTGGATCAGTTCAAATACTGAACTGAGACCTGCATTCCAACACCAATATCAAAATCTGCACCACCAAAATACTTCACCAACACTGATATTGTACTTATCATGGAAAGAACTGATCACTAACACCTATCCAATTACCTAGTACTTAGGAACTGATACTCACATAACAGTGGGCTTTGATTTGCACACAGGGTGTGCCTACTTGCACAGAGCCTGTGCTCGAGCCCCAACTTGATGCAGTCATGGTTGCACTCAAAGGCAGTGTACTGAGCTCTTCTTGAGCTTCTAGCTTGCTGCTACACTTTGATTGCAAACAAATTATTCACCTGCAATTATCTTTCCCAAATCTGTTATTTAATATCACAGTCCACGTCCTCACATCCAGTCTTTTATCAACTGTAGTGACTGAAATATGATACTCCATATTAGAGTAACCGAGCCCCTACTAAGTCTATACTTAAGCATCAGCCACACCACTGTGTCCCCTTCACTGTCACGACCCGCACTTGGATATTCGGGCACTAATACGTGGTTACGCCCAGCCTACGTCGCAGAATCGGTGGTAGAACGCTGTCTGGGTCATTTCTAACTATCTAACATCTCAACAATATAATATGGTACCTGTCAATCATCTTAACTCCAAACGGAGGAGCAATATGGTATCTCACAGGTATAACTAATCTCAATCACAAAACAAACTAAGGAAGATAATGCACGAATGGAATAGCGAAGGAAAAAATAAGATACAATCTACAATCTGAAATAATAATACAAACTGTGAATCCACCAAAAGAATAGTCTAATATAATCCAATACAAATAATCGAGCATATTAACAGATAATAGGAATAAAATACAGGATCATTAAACATATGAATGAATAAATAATAGATATACAGGTAATGTACGAGAATATAGAACAATAATATGAATATCAACAATATGATAAAAATAACTGCAATCTAAACTAGCTAATGTGCCTCAGAATACAAGTTCATTATGTGATCAGGTTGGGTCAACATGATCAGGTAAGACGATTACAAGTGAGGTATGTAACCAGAATATACACAATGTAACAATGGGGCTTTGATCACATATCAACTCCTACTCTCCCACCCCCAACTAATATCGATGGATCCAATCACGACACGCTACAAACACGAAATATAACCACTGAACACGAGCAGTGGGTGTATACGAATATCATAACCACCAAACATGAGCGATGGATGTACACGAATAAGCATACTAAACACGAGCAGTGGGTGAACATGAAAATGTAATCAATACCCAAAATACACGATAAGATACAATGTACACAAGTACCCGCTGAACACGGTAGGGGATAACATCTCCTGACGGGATCCATATAGTACCAGTTCGTGAAATCACTGTATCGGGATCAAGTATATAATTCTAAAACATGCATATATATAATATTATGAATTAAAAACTATCAGAGAAATATACTCACCTGAAGTCCTGAGCAAGGTATGTCTCTCGATGCCCAAGCTGGTGTCACACAACCTATATATGGTACGTTGCATCAATACAAGGTTCAAGAATAAAAATTAGTTAAGTTGATGCAATTCTAGGTCAATAAACCATTTCTAGGTCAAACTGATGAAATCTAGGTTGCAAGAGTCTAACACTAAGTCGATACACTATGAAGCTATGCTATACTAGCTAAGCTATGATACAACAAGGCACTCAAAGAGCCGTATCTTAAGATACACAAGTTTATTTATATAAAAATAGTATTTTAGATATATATACAAGTTAATATACTTAATACTATATCAAAATAAAGAAAATATGGTACCTTGGCATTGCACCAATTGAAGCTACCAGGCTAGTATAGAGATGTCACAATTTGAAGCTCTGTACGGTCGGAGATGTCGTACTCCCTTGTCATGGGACGATATTGGAGAGAGAGTTTTGCTTGGGCCAGTGATGGTTGTATATGCAGCGAAGAAGGTTCAGTTGATCAGAGACAGACTTCGAGTGGCGCAGGACAGACAACAACATTGGGCCGATAGCCACCGGAGACCTTTGAAGTTTGAGGTATAGTTTAAATTTTTGTTTTGTTCTTGTATTGGTTGTTTGTTATAGATTAAGTTCTTAAGGTGGTATTTTGTTCTAGGTGGGTGGTTTGGTATTTCTGAGGATTTCTTCGACACGAGGCACGAATCATTTCGGTGAAGGCGGGAAGCTTAGTCCGTGATTCATCGGACCTTTTACTATTCTAGAGAGGGTCGGTGCAGTTGTTTATAGACTAAACTTGCCACCTGCATTAGAGGGTGTGCACAACGTATTTCATATGTCGCATTTGAGATGGTACGTGGCAGATCCTAGTCATGTGTTGGATCACTCGGAGATAGAGGTGGGCCCTACTCTTAGCTATCCAGAGCATCCAGTTGAGATTCTGGATCAGAGAGAGAAGGTGCTGAGGAGCTAGACTATTCTCTTGGTACGCGTCGTATGGAGGCATCACTCTCCGGGTGAGTCTACCTGGGAGAGAGAGAGGGGATAAAATGCGAGAGCGTTATCCATATTTGTTTGTGCCTTGAGGTATGCTCTTTTCTAGTTATGTTATGTTCTTTTGTTCTGTTCTGTTATTTTCTGGGGGTAGTTTTCGTCTTTGAATTTCGAGGACGAAATTATTTTTAAGGAGGATAGACTTGTCACTACCACATTTCTAGGAAAGGATATTTTAGTCATTTCATAATTAATTAAATATTGTACATGTTAAATAATTATTTATTGTATTATTTATTTATTGTTAGATGTTAGTTTAGTAATTTGGACTTGTGTTAGTGGACCTAACTAGTTTAGTTTAGACTCATGGACCAACATATATTAATTGTTAGAATTGAGCCCAACTAGAAAGTCCATTGATTAGGAGGATGATTAGTTTAATTAAACCATTAGACTAGAACCTTCCTTCCTTAATTATTTTTTATGAGAGGCCCCAAGGGGTATAATGGACATTACATAGTAACTTGGGGAGGGGGTCAAGTGGCCGGCCTACTTTAAGAGGGAGGGAAAGTTTCTCTCTCCTCTTTTTATTTGAAATCTAGATCTAGAATTTCCCTCAACAAAATTCTCCCATTCCTACATCATTTCCCTACCAAATTTTATCCCAATTCCTTTCCAAATCACCATTGGAGACTAGTAGAGCAAGGATCTAGAAGGAGAAAATAATGATCTAAAAAGAGGAGCAAGGATCTACAAGTTGGAGGCTAATTTCATCATATTTGGATATTGTATTGGGAATCCATCTCTCAATAGGTATAATTCAGTTTTCCCTTTCATATAGGTTCTAAATATGATATTTAACCAAGAGAAATCAACCCATATGCATAGACTACCCATAGAATTTAGAATTGAGTTCATAGGAGGCCCATTGAGGAAGTTATGGTGCTTTTTGTGTCAATTTTGGGGGAATTCCGAGATTGACACTTATTGTGTTTGTCAATTGGTCCTATCGATCAATTTGACATATGTTTGTGTGTTTGTGGCTAGTGTCGTGTCCACAATTGGGTACGTGTAGGTCGTATCCCAATAATTTGGTGATACGTGTTGATTTGGGATTTTTTCCTCCTACACGGGACTTTGTGTATATCATATTTTGACACGGACACGTAGTTATGTGTTTGACTCTTCGTATTGTTTATAAATAATATATTAGACGTGCTTGTATCCTTCGGGGTACGTTTGGTTGTGTAGTGGACTCGTGTCGCATGTGTATCATAGATCTAGTGTGATACGGGTGCGATGTACTCCACGTGTTTGTTGTATTTTATTCCTAGATCTAAATTCTATTGTTCTTAACTATTGTAGTAAATGTATTCACATGCATTTATATATATATGTATTGTTATGTATACATATGTAGTTATATGTGCTAGTGTATAAGGGTATCTATATGATAAAGTGAATGTTATACTACATATATGTATATGTATATATATTATTGTGTTATATATATATATATATATATATATATATATATATATATATATATATATATATATATATATATATATATATATATATATATATATATATATATATATATAGTTGAGAGAGAGTATATATATTTATATTTAGAGATTTATGTATCTATGGGATCTATGAGATGGTATATGTATGTATGTGTTGGGCATTTAAGTGTGTGTTGAAGAGGATCAGGTTCAGTCGGGCACCTACAGTAGCAGCAGCAGCAGCAGATTGGTAGAGCAGCAGCAGTAGCAGATTGGTAGAGCAGCAGCAGCAGCAGTAGGTAAGACCAGCAGCAGCGGCAACATAAAGTGCAGTAGCAGCAGCAACATCTTAGAGTGAAGCAGCAGCAACATCTTAGAGTGAAGCAGCAGCTACTATGAATACCAGCAGCAGCAGCAGCATTTCGAGTGGGTAGCAACTAGGACAGCAAGGGGAGGGGCTAGCTAGTAGTTATAAGAAGGCTAGCTAGTAGTTTACAAGAAGGTTAGCTAGTAGTTATGTGAGGTTAGTTAATAATTTAGTTAACTAATTAGTTCTCTTATAGTTTAGTTGACAAGTCTAAGCTAGATAGTTAAATTAGTAGTGTAGTTTACTAGTTAGTTTATTAGTAGTTAGTTTAGTTAAATAGTTAGTGAGTTAGTTAACTAGTAATAGTTTGCTAGTATCTAGAGATATAATTATCAGTAGCTTGCTAGTATCTAGTTTGGTTTGTATATATATATATATATATTGTAAACACCCTATTTTTCAGAATAATTCTAATACAATTTTTTCCAATATTTTTGGTATTTTTCTGGATGAAGAACCAAGGTAATTATGATAAAAAGATTTTTAAATGCAGTTAATTGAAGTTAAAATATTATGGAAATAATATTTTATGGTATAAAATAGAAAATCGGACATTGGGTAATTTTCTGTGAATTTATTGGACTCCGAAAACGCGTTTAAAGCCCTAAAAACTATTAGATATATAAACCGAACCAAACCAAACCAAGACTGGTTGAACCAAAACAACATATTGGGTCGGGTCGGATCCGAGCCAAACCCGACCCGGACCCGCAATCCAATTAGAAACCCTAAACCCACCGGATTTTACTGTAGCCGCCTATAAAATCCCCTCGGTGTTCGTGCCCAGCCGCGCCGCCATCGAACCCTCTTCCTCCTCCCGCTGTTCTCCCCCAACTCGTCGCTGCCGGAACCCTAGACGCGCCCTCGACGACTCCTCCCTCTCCCACACGCACAGCCGCCGAGTCCAGCACCCGACCCCGACTCCCCCCTCAACTCCTCCTCGCCGCTGCCGCCAGACCGTCGCTCGATCCCCCGCACAGCCAGCGACCTCACCGACTCCCCGCCGCCGAGTCCACCACCCGACCCTGACTTCCCCCTCAACCCCTCGACCCGCCGCCAGGCCGCCCGATGTCGACTTCCACCGCCGCTCGAACTCCTCGCCTCGTCGCCCGATCTCCGCTCAGCCGACCAACCACCACTCCATCTCCACCGACCCACTCGACCCGAGAACAGTCGACCCCCGTCGCTCGAGACCCGGCCGCCTGCGCCCTAGCCACCTCGAGCCTCGTCGACCCAGCACCGGTCGCATCCGCCGTGTCTGCCGACCGCAGTCGACCCCAGCAGCGAACCCTAGACTCGACACAGCGGACACGACCAGGACACAGTTCGCGTCAAGTTGACGCACGGATACGTGAAATTCAGATTCACGGAGCCCTGTTCAGGTAACGTTTTATCTCACCTCGTAACTCCGTTTTCAATTCTGTCTGTTGCAACGCGTAGACTGTATAACCCTCTCGGTGCCCGTGCAACCCGCTTGGTGCATCGCGTCCTGTGGTGATCGTAAACCGCGATCCAAAAACAGGAAAAATAATGTCCTGTTTCACCCCGGAACTGAGTACGCCCCGCCAAACGGGACGACTTGGTCGCATGCGGTCTTTACCGAAACGTGCGCGTCATTGATACGGACGTGTGGGATTTCGCAGAAGTTAATTTGGATGTGCGTGCACACCGGAATCAACGCGTATTCGCCGACAACGCCCCGTATCCGTCCGTTCTGGAACACGCTGTAACTTTGTATACACAAGTCGGATCGAGACGAAACTTGTGCCATCGGACTCGTAGCAATACGCTGGTCCTGTGACCCAAGTTTGGTCCAATTCTGAGAACGTTGACAAAATCGCGTATCGTGGGCCCCACAGGCTCCACTTGACGGGCGATTTTGGGATCGGCTCATCAAAATCCAATTCTGGAAGTCCCATTGGGTTCGTATCCTCGTTCCTGACTTGTAGACACTGAGTTGGAGGAATATGGAGACCTTTGACCCTGACACGCTTTTTGGTGCAAAGTAGCCCATATGTGGACCCCGCTTTGGGCCGAAAATATTATTTTTGCCCCTGTATCCAAATTAGACTTAAGAACAGGCGTTTCTAGCTATTTGATATCTTCTGAGACTGTTGGTGATGTTTATTACAGCTTTTGGAGGAGTACCTACATAATCCACTGATACAGGGACGACTGTTGGTATTCAAGCACCAGGCAAGTGTACCTTGCCAAACTCTGCAGTATTGTTACATATTTTCCTTGCTTCGTTATATTGCTGTGCATGCTTAACCTAAGACCGTGTGACGTACTTAGCGTCCGATTATTAGTCGGGTGCCAACACCGTACGCGGTGTTGGGTACTGTCATCTAGAGATGGACATTCGTGACACTTTACATTCTCGTACTTGTCTTATCAAGTACACTATGACCCAGGACACTTGACACTATTCATGAGACAGGATCTTTCTGAGATATTTATGGTGATTCTGTATAGGATACAAGACTTGACATGGACATTATATTCTTAGATATTGTATGACTTGTTGCATTAGCTATGATCCCGCTTGACATGGACATGAGACGTTATGGTCATGATATACGTGGTTACATTGGGTGGGGAGAGACACACAGGCTACAGGCTATTTTATATATATATCTTCTATTATTGTGAGGTTGTAGACTCTCGGAGCAGAGCTAGACCCACTACCGGTTATTACCGCTACCGGCTCCCCGACACAGAGCTTGTAGTGGCTCAGCCTGAGTACTCGTGTTGCTCTCATCTTACATTTCACATAGATGGTTACTTACTTACCCCATTTATTTCATTATTTGCTGCACTGCATTTATTTTGGCTTGTATTTTCTGTACCTTGCTATGTCCCCTGAGGACCTGGATATGGATTATGTCCCCAGGATTTGAGGACGAGATCTATCCCGAGGTATACGGGACCGCAGCAGGAGTTGATCCAGGAGCTATACCGCCATCCGAGGACGAGGTGGTAGCCGAAGACTTTTCCTGAGCATCCATGTTTCATGCTCGGTATTTATTTATTTCAGTCATTTATATTCTGGTCTGTTGAACCATTGTATCAGATATTTATCGGGTTGTTCCCCGAAGCACTTTGTTGAGACTAGCTGATGATTTACATTCCTTATTTATTATGTGGATCATATTTTATATCTTGTGTGGATGAGATTAGTTGTGCCATGTTGTCGTAGACTTGATTTTACAGCTTAAGTATGCCTTGATGAATCCATTAAATTGGGTTTGTCCATCGGTACGTACTGTTGGCCATTGCCACGTATCTGGTCCCTCGGTATTTTGGGACTGGGGCGTGAGATGGTTTTTGTGGTGGCCCATGCAGGTCTACGACTAAATTGTTCGATTTCAACTTAGGGACCGAACCAGCCTGCCCTAAGGATAGGATAAGTTCTAGGATCTCATCCATCATTTAAACCATTTTTGAACTCTATATCGAACTCAAATTTGTTACTTGATTTGCATCCTGTGTTGATTCCTCTGAGCGTTCTTATAGTTTATCTTTTGGTTGCAGAGTAATGGATCCCAGGAATGGAGATGAGATTCCCTTGGATACGCCACACGATGCTATGGTTACTTATATAGACGGAGTGATACCAGGGAATGAAGGACAAACATCGTAGAGCGATCAAACCGGCCAGCCTAATCCAAGGTTCCGGAGAGATGATATCCCACATCCACCACAGTTCACTCCACAGATGCCAGTTTTCCCGCCAGGACAAGCCATGGATGGGCAACAGATATTCCAGATGATGTATGCTATGATGCAAGCCCAGCAGCAGATTCAGCAAGAGGCACATCGTCAGGAGGCAGAGTATCTGAGAACCAGCCTGGTATCCGCATTGGAACAGGCAAATCCACCAGCGAGGCGATCAGCGATGGGATCTATCACCGATTTTCGTCATCTCAAGCCTCGTATATTTTCTGGTAAAGAGGGGCCAACGGAACTTCATGAATGGCTCACGAACATTCAGCACCAGTTGCAAGCAGCTGAACTTCCGAGAGAGAAGTGGATGACTGTAGTCAGAATGCAGTTAACTGAGAATGCACATCACTGGTGGTTAGCAGAAGAGAGGAGGCTCGGACAGGACCGAGTCACTTGGAAAGAGTTCTCCAGACTATTCCAAGAGATGTACATTCCAGCAGTTGCACGGTCAGAGCTCAGAGACAAGTTCAACCGCCTTATCCAAGGCAATATGACAGTGGAAGAATACAATACAGAATTTATTCATCTCAGTCGCTTCGCCCCAACCTTGATTTCGACAGAGGAAGAGAAAGCTGAGAAGTTCTTTGACGGACTGAAATTCGAGCTCCAGAGATTGATTGGATCGGTCGCACCTACATCATATACCGACGTCCTTGCAGCAGCACGACGCATGGAGCGCGTCACTAGAAGGGAGTCAAATCTAAAGAGGCCCATCACCTCAGCACCATCCAGGACAGCACATGGGGATTCAGCAAAACGATCCCAAAGGAGTATGCCAGAGAGAGCAGCACATAGGGACAGACCTCTTCCTACTTGTCACCACTGCGGCAAGGTAGGACACATTGAGAGAGAATGCAGGCGTAAGTTGGGACTATGTCTGAGCTGCGGATCCAACCAGTATTTTTCCATGGACTATTCTGAACGTAGAGATGGAGCATCGAGACTAGCTTTACCTGCACCACGACCAGCTTATCCAGCAGTAGGAACACAACAGACAGGAGTTGGAAGAGTCAGACCACTAGTCCCAGGAGGAAATCAGCAGAGACCCCCACTGGCACCACTGGCAGCCCTATTTCAGCAGGCCCAGCAGCAGAGAGGTCCAGCTCAGGGACGAGGACATGCATTCATTATGGCTGTTGAGGAGGAAGCTACTGCAGGCGAGGTCATCGTAGGTACTATTTTAGTAGCTTCATTACCAGCTGTAGCTTTATTTGATTCTGGAGCATCGCACTCATTTATAGCAGCTAGCTTTGTAGCCACCTATAGAGTAGCTACCGCACCCCTTCCGAAGATGAAGAGAATTCTTACGGGAGGTAGAATTATTCCGGTTAGTGACGTCTGTAGATCATGTTTTGTAGTAGTTTGTGGAAGAGAGATGCGAGCTCAATTTCTGATATTTTCCATGCCGGATTATGATGTTGTACTTGGTATGGACTGGTTAAGTCAGTACCATGCGACTCTTGATTGCCGACTTGGGCGGGTTATATTTAGACCGCCTGGACATCCAGAATTTAAGTTTCTTCGAGGAGCAGTAGAGCAAGGAGTTCAGCCTACTCTTAGGGTACTATCTGTAGAAGGGGAGACAGGTTACCCAAGAGTCATATCAGAATTTGTGGATGTATTTCCTGATGATCTTCCAGGTTTACCACCTGATCGGGAAATAGAATTCACAATAGACTTAACTCCAGGAGCAGAGCCTATCACTTCATCAGTATATCGGCTAACACCTAAGGAGTTAGTGGAGTTGAAGGAACAGGTTGATGATCTTCTGGAGAAGGGTTTCATTCGGCCCAGTATTTTACCTTGGGGAGCACCCATATTATTTGTGCCAAAGAAAGATGGAACAGTACGGTTGTGCATTGACTACAGGGCACTAAATACTGTGACCATCAAGAACAGGTATCCCTTACCATGCATTGATGATCTATTCGATCAATTGAGTGGTGCTAGGGTATTCTCGAAGATTGACCTTAGATCCGGCTATCATCAGATCAAAGTAAGGAAGGAGGATATACCGAAAACAGCTTTCAGGACCAAGTATGGACATTATGAGTTCTTGGTAATGCCGTTTGGTTTAACCAACGCGCCAGCAGTGTTTATGAGTTTAATGAACAGAGTCTTTCATCAGTTCTTGGATAAATTTGTGGTTGTGTTCATTGATGATATTCTAATATATTCTAAGAGCCACGAAGAGCACGAGGAGCATCTCAGAATCGTGCTAGAGACCTTGAGGCAGGAGAAGTTATATGCCAAACTCAGTAAGTGTGAGTTTTGTATGGACAAAGTGCCTTTCTTGGGACATATCATCTCAGGAGAAGGACTTTCAGTTGATCCAGAGAAAGTTGCTGCCATTGAGACTTGGCCTACACCCACATCAGTTGCAGAGGTGAGAAGTTTTCTCGGACTCGCGGGATATTACCGAAGGTTTGTAGAAAATTTCTCGAGGATTGCAGAACCGATGACAAAGCTGACACGTAAAGACCAGGAGTTTATATGGACAGAAGACTGCCAGAAGGCCTTCGAAGAATTGAAGAGAAGATTAACAACAGCACCAGTCTTGACTCTTCCTTCGGGGTCAGGAGGTTTTGTTGTTTACAGTGATGCATCAGGGAGCAGACTAGGATATGTTTTGATGCAACATGGCAAAGTCATTGCTTATGCATCGAGACAGTTGAAGGTCCACGAGAAGAACTAC
This sequence comes from Iris macrosiphon, assembly GCA_036927795.1. Lineage (NCBI taxonomy): Eukaryota > Viridiplantae > Streptophyta > Magnoliopsida > Asparagales > Iridaceae > Iris > Iris macrosiphon. Next base: position 154,330,271 of record JAYESA010000018.1, on the reverse strand, counting down.
CCAACACACGATCTGGAGCTAGCAGCAGTTATATTTGCACTGAAGATTTGGAGGCACTATCTTTATGGGGAGAAGGTAAAAATCTTTACTGATCACAAGAGTCTGAAGTATGTATATACTCAGAAGGAGCTCAACATGAGGCAGAGACGTTGGCTTAAACTGATGGTAGATTTTGACATAGATCTGCAGTATCATCCGGGAAAGGCGAATGTCGTAGCAGACGCTCTCAGCAGGAAGCCTACGGCTTATTTCTTGACAGTGCAGCCCGAGTTATTGAGAGATCTATAAGAGCTTCAGATAGAGGTTGTTTTACCAGGACAGAATGGCTTGCTGGCTAATCTTGAAATTAATTCGTCACTGGTGGAAAGAATTAAAGAGGCTTTGCTCACCGATGCTAGATTTCGAAGACTCAAAGAGAGGACAGAAGCAGGCATGCAGACAGGACTTCGCATACATGAAGACAGGACATTGCGGTTTGGGAATCGCCTGTATGTTCCAAATGGAGAATTGAGACAGGAGTTAATGACTGAAGCACATAGCTCTATGTACTCTATTCACCCAGGAGGAACCAAGATGTACCGAGACTTGAGACAGTATTATTGGTGGCATGGAATGAAAAAGAAGATTGTAAGATTTGTGGCTAAATGTTTAGTCTGTCAGCAAGTAAAGGCCGAGCATCAGAGGACTGCAGGTATGTTACAGCTGCTTCCTATACCAGAATGGAAGTGGGAGCATATCATGATAGATTTTGTCACAGGATTTTCAAGGAGCCCCAGCGGAAGAGATGCAGTATGGGTTATTGTGGATCGACTCACTAAATCGGCACACTTTTTGCCATTTAGAGTTGGACAGTCCACAGAGGTACTAGCCGACATGTATATGCGATAAATCGTCAGATTACATGGAGTGCCGGTTAGTATTGTATCGGATCGGGATTCGAGATTTACATCTCATTTTTGGCGAAGCATGCAAGAGAGTCTGGGCACCGGACTCAAATTCAGCACAGCTTACCATCCATAGACAGATGGCCAATCGGAGCGCACCATTCAGATCTTGGAGGATATGTTACGGTCGTGTATGCTAGACTTTGGAGGATCTTGGGAAGATCATTTGCACTTAGTGGAGTTCTCCTACAACAACAGTTATCAGGCCAGCATTCAGATGGCACCATTCGAGGCACTATACGGAAGGAAGTGCAGATCGCCAATATGTTGGAGTGACATTGGTGAACGTCAAATACTGGGTCCAGAATTAGTAATACAGACAGTGGAAAAGGTGAAACAAATTCAGAATCATCTTTGAGCAGCTCAGGACAGACAGAAGCATTGGGCTGATACGCACAGGCGTCCTCTAGAGTTCAAAGAAGGAGAGCACGTATTCTTGAGGATTTTGCCCACTCGAGGTACCATTCGATTTGGGAGCAGAGGTAAGTTGAGCCCAAGGTATATTGGGCCATTTGATATTCTAGAGCGCATTGGTGAAGTGGCTTATCGTCTTGCATTACCACCATCCTTAGAGGGAGTGTATGACGTATTCCACATCTCACAGCTGCGAAGGTACGTGACCGACCCAAGTCACGTAGTCAATCATTCAGAGATCGTAGTAGGCCCTAGCTTGAGATATGAAGATCAACCAGTTGGCATCCTCGACGTCAGTGAGAAGACATTGCGAGGACAGACAATTAGACTGGTCCGTGTAGCTTGGAAACATCATTCTCCTGGCGAATCAACCTGGGAACGAGAGGATAGTATGCGCCAGCGTTATCCCCACTTATTCACGGAGGCAGTTATTACCTGAGCAATCTTGTAATTTTCATAGTTCTTCCTTTAGTAGCTTATTCTTTCATTGCGAGGACGCAATCCTCTTAAGGGGGTAGATTGTAAACACCCTATTTTTCAGAATAATTCTAATACAATTTTTTCCAATATTTTTGGTATTTTTCTGGATGAAAAACCAAGGTAATTGTGATCAAGAGATTTTTAAATGCAGTTAATTGATGTTAAAATATTATAGAAATAATATTTTATGGTGTAAAATAGAAAATCGGACATGGGGTATTTTCTGTGAATTTATTGGACTCCAAAAATGCGTTTAAAGCCCTAAAAACTATTAGATATATAAACCGAACCAAACCGAACCAAACCAAACCAAGACTGGCTGAACCAAAACAACATATTGGGTCGGGTCGGATCCGAGCCAAACCCGACCCGGACCCGCAATCCAATTGGAAACCCTAAACCCACCGGATTTTACTGTAGCCGCCTATAAAATCCCCTCGGCGTTCGTGCCCAGCCGCGCCGCCATCGAACCATTTTCCTCCTCCCGCTGTTCTCCCCCAACTCGTCGATGCCGGAACCCTAGACGCGCCCTCGATGACTCCTTCCTCTCCCACACGCACAGCCACCGAGTCCAGCACCCGACCCCGACTCCCCCCTTAACTCCTCCTCGCCGCTGCCGCCAGACCGTCGCTCTATCCCCCGCACAGCCAGCGACCTCACCGACTCCCCGCCGCCAAGTCCAGCACCCGACCCCGACTTCCCCCTCAACCCCTCGACCCACCGCCAGGCCGCCCGACGTCGACTTCCACCGCCGCTCGAACTCCTCGCCTCGTCGCCCGATCTCCACTCAGCCGACCAACCACCACTCCATCTCCACCAATCCACTCGACCCGAGACCAGTCGACCCCCGTCGCTTGAGACCCGGTCGCCTGAGCCCTAGCCACCTCGAGCCTCGCCGACCCAGCACCGGCCGTATCTGCCGTATTCGTCGACCGCAGTCGACCCCAACAGCGAACCCTAGACTCGACACAGTGGACACGACCAGGACACAGTTCGCGTCAAGTTGACGTACGGACACGTGAAATTCAGATTCACGGAGCCCTGCTCAGGTAACGTTTTCTCTCACCGCGTAACTCCATTTTCGATTCCGTCTGTTGCAACGCGTATACTGTATAACCCTCTCGGTGCCCGTGCAACCCGCTCGGTGCATCGCATCCTGTGGTGATCGCAAACCGCGATCCAAAAATAGGAAAAACAATTCCCTGTTTCACCCCGGAACTGAGTACGTCCCGCCAAATGGGACGACTTGGTCGTACGCAGTCTTTACCGAAACGTGCGCGTCGTTGATACGAACGTGTGGGATTTCGCAGAAGTTGATTTGGATGTGCGTGCACACCGGAATCAACGCGTATCCGCCGACAATACCCCGTATCCGTCCGTTCTGGAATATGCTGTAACTTTGTGTACACACGTCGGATTGAGACGAAACTTACGCCATCGGACTCGTAGCAATACGCTGGTCCTGTGACCCAAGTTTGGTCCGATTCTGAGAATGTTGACAAAATTGCGTATCGTGGGCCCCACAGGCTCCACTTGACGGGCGATTTTGGGATCGGCTCATCGGAATCCAATTCTGGAAGTCCCGTTGGGTTCGTATCCTCGTTCCTGACTTGTAGACACTGAGTTAGAGGAATTTGGAGACCTTTGACCCTGACACGCTTTTCGGTGCAAAGTGGCCCACATGTGGACCCCGCTTTGGGCCGAAAATGTCATTTTTGCTCCTGTGTCCAAATTGGACTTAAGGACAGACGTTTCTAGCTATTTGATATCTTCTGAGACTGTTGGTGATGTTTATTATAGTTTTTAGAGGAGTACCTACAGGATCCACTGATACAGGGACGACTGTTGGTATTCAAGCACCAGACAAGTGTACCTTGCCAAACTCTGCAGTATTGTTACATATTTTCCTTGCTTCATTATATTGTTGTGCATGCTTAACCTAGGACCGTGTGACGTACTTAGTAGTATAGTAGTATATATATATCTTATACCTTCTAGTTAGATATATATATGTATGTATATACATATGTTTGTATGTTGGTAGTAGGTAGTAGTGTAGTAGTAAATATTTAATAGTTTTAGTATATACTAGTAGTTGATATTAGTAAATACTAGAAACTATATTGGATGGATATATGCATGTCTATATAGCTAATGGGGTAGCTATTATATACCAGATATCATTTACCTTGAGATACCAAGGTAAGTGTCAAGGTATTTGAGAATATTGAAGGTATTGGGTTTGGGTATCTAGTTGGGGGTTTAGTGGTACGATACCGAGTTGGTTCAAAGCCAAGGTATCAACATAGCTTTTGGTAGTTAGGATTAGTATATATATTATTGTTTGGATATACAAATATGATATTCATATCTTTTGTTTGTGTATCCTGAGATACGGTATCTTAGTATCCTAGATTTAGCTTGTATGACGTAGTTTAATAGTTTATGAACCCAATATCCTTGAGATAGACTCCTGCATCCTAGAAATAGGTAGTTTGACCGAGTTTGACCAATTTGACTTAGAGTTGATCTAGTTTGACTATTTTGACTTAGAAATGGCTCTTTGACCTAGAAGTTGGCTAGTTTAACTTAATTTCTTTCTGAAACCTTGTATTGATGTTATATTCCCTATCTAGGTCTTCGAGGCACCGTATCAGACATCTATGAGACTATTCACCGGACTTCAGGCAAGTACATTCTCTGATAGTTTTTTATTTATGATATCCTTTATGTTCATTGTATATAGTATAGATATCCATGATTTCTTGACATGATGGTTACACGGATTAGTATATCCGGATCTCGTCATGAGATATTATTCCTTGGTATATGGTGTATCTTATGCAAGCCTTGTTTTATTGTTCTTCTTGTACATGTACAAATACTGATTCTCGAGAAGAGTCGCTATCTTCTTGGAGAATCCTGTGCCATAGTGTACCATGGTTGGATCCACTATACCAGTCATGATTGGGGAGTATGTAGTATAGATATATGATCATACCCATCTTGTATCATGTCTTATTCTTGAATAGTGTTAATCATACACCGTACGTATGATTAGCCAGTCCATAAATCTTGTATCAAGTTCCCAAGCAGATCATATATTAAAGCTAATACTCACACACTTAGTCATTAGTATTCTTGTTCATCGTCATATTATTTATTCTTGTATTTACTTCCAGTATTTTCTTATTGTATATCTCTCTTGTATTTATTATTGCATCTTGTATATTCATATCTATTTATTGTTACATAGTTTTTATCATTGATTAGAACTGCTGTTAGAGATGTACTTTGCTCCTTTTCTGACTGGATATATTTTTTCCAAATGACACTGAGGAGTGATACCCTACACATTACGGCCTCAGGATGTTTTGGGCTTAGAGTCAGAGACCCTGGCTCAGGAGGGACTCATCCCGACTGAGACAGATGACCCGGGACTTGTAACTTCTTAGTATTCTTTTGTACTGGATTTGTCTCCAACTTATTGTTTAGTATTTTTTCAGACTCATTGATGTTATTATTTTAGACTCATGATTTGTATATGACTATTCTATTCTTTATCATATTCGTGCACATTTTTATCTTAGATCTATGATTGAGTATACTGATATTGTTGGTGGCTTATTATATTGTTAGATAGATTATCCAAACATCGTTCTACCGTCGATTTTGTGGCGTAGGCTGGCCGTTGTTCCCGACTTGTACCCTTACACTAGGTGCGGGTCATGACATATATATATATATATATATATATATATATATATATATATATATATAGCAAAGAGGACAAAATATCAAACACGTGGAGTGCACTGTACCCGTATCATACTAATTCTATGATACGCTTGCGATACGGCTCCAACACATAACCAAACACATCCCGGAGGACACGAGCAAGTCTAATACATTAATTATGAACAATACATATAGTAATTAGATTAACTACGTGTCCATGTCACAATGTGATATGTACAAGGTCCCGTGTCGGAGAAAAACTCCCAAAATTAATCAGTTTCGTCAAATTGACGAGTTACGACCTACACGTACCGAATTGTGGACACGACACTAGTCACAACCAAGCATTCATATGTTATTTAGATCTATAAGACCAAATGACAGCCACTACTTGTGCCAATCTTGGAATTCTCCCAAAATTGGCACCAAAATGCACATAACTTCCACCGTAGGTCTCCGATGAACCTAAAACCAATTTCTATGGGTAGCCTATGCATGTGAGTTAGTTTCTCATGATTAAATCTTATATCTAGAGTCTATTAGAAGGGAAAAACTAAAATGTACCTATTGGAAGATGGATTCCTAATGAAAAGTCGTCAAATGCAAAGTAGCTCCTCTTCTTGTCGATCTTGGCCTCGTCCTCCTTGCTCCTTACTTCCTTCTTGTAGATCCTTGATGTAGAAGCCTCAATAAAGAATTAGGAGAAAAAATTGTGAAGAATTGGTGGAGAATTGATGAGGGAATGAAGGAAATTGGAAGAGGGAAGAATGTTGATCTAAAGAATTGAGAATTGGTGAAGTGAATGATTTCTCTCTCCTCTTGAGGTGGCCGGCCATATACCACTTTCCATGTAGTATGAAATATCTTAATTACCCCTTGGGGCCTCTCATAAAAAAATTAATTAGGGAGGGAAGGTTCTACTCTAATGGTTTCACTAATTAATCCAACCTCCTAATCCATGGGCCAAATTCATGGGCTCAAAATAAAATCATCCAAAATGTTGGTTTCATGCAACTAATAAATGGGTTAGGTCCACTACACAGGTCTAAAATAAATCTACAACTAACAATAATTAAATAATATAATAAATAATAATCATGTATATAAAATATATAAATACAAATAATCCTAAATTTAAAATTACTCATGTCAATTACCAAACTACCCTTGAATGAAAATGTGAGGGTGACAATCTTACCCACCTTAGAAAAATTTTATCCTCAAAATTAAGGAAGAAACTAACTACCAAAATCAAATAATACAATGCAAGAAAGAATTATACCTCACGGCTCGAACATATATGGATATCACTCGCGCATCTCGTCCTCTCGCTCCCAGGTACTCTCTCATGGCGAGTGATGCCTCCATGCGACGTGCACCAAAAGAATCATCTGGTTTCTCAGCACCTTCTCTCTCCGATCTAGAATCTCTACTGGCTGCTCTGGATAGCTAAGAGTGGGCCCATCTCTATCTCCGAGTGATCTAACACATGACTGGGATCTGCCACGTACGGTCTCAAATATAACACGTGAAACACGTTGTGCACTCCCTCCAGTGCAGGTGGTAAGTCTAGTCTGTATACAACTGCACCGACCCTCTCAAGAATACTGAAAGGTCCGATGAATCGCGACTAAGCTTGCCGCCTCCACCGAAATGAATAGTGCCACATGTCGAAGAAATCCTCAAGTAAACCATACCGTCAACCTCAAACTCCAAAGGTCTCCGATGGCTATCGGCCCAATACCGTTGCCTGTCCTGCGCCACTCGAAGTCTGTCCCTGATAAGCTTCACCTTCTCAGCTGTATCCACTACCATCTCCGGTCCCAACAAAGCTCTATCACCAACATCATCCTAGGATAATGGAGCGCGGCATCTTCGTCCATATAATACCTCAAATGGTAATATCTTAATGCTGGCTTGGTAGCTGTTGTTGTATAAAAACTCTACCAAGTGAAGGTGATCCTCCCAAGAACCTCCAAGATCCAAAACACAGGTGCATAGCATGTCCTCGAGAGTCTGAATAGTCCTCTCCGACTGTCCGTCCGTCTGAGGGTGATAAGCGGTACTGAACTTGAGTTGAGTGCCCAAGCTAGCCTGTAAACTCTTCCAAAAATGGGACGTGAAGCGACTATCCCGATCTGAGACTATGCTTACTGAACATCGTGCAATCTGATAATTTGGCCCACATACATCTCCGCAAGTCTCTCCGTAGATGACCGAAATCTGTCCACCATGACCGAAATCGTATCTTTGCCTCGTGGAGAATGCAAAAGTCCCGATACAAAATCTATGGTCACATGTTTCCATTTCTACTCCGAAATGGGTAAAGGCTGAAGCAATCTACCTGGCCTTTGTCTCTCCGCCTTGACCTGTTGGCAAACTAAGCATCTGGACACGAAGCTAGCTATCTCCCGCTTTATTCCATACCACCATACATGCTCTCTCATGTCTCTATATATCTTATTGGCACCTGGATGCATAGAGTACTGAGAACGATGCACCTCCTGCAAAATCTTCTCGCGCAATGCTCCTCTCGGTACACATAATCTGGTACCGTATCGCAATGATCCATCATCTGCGATGATAAAGTCCTCTGCTACCCTAACTGAACCTGTGCTATGATGTTCCTGAGAGACTCATCCTCATATTGTTCAGTTCTGACCCGGTCCATCAGTTCTGACTGTACCTGAAGTCCCCACATCTGTGCTGCGACTCCAGGAACTAGTACCTCAATGCCCAAACTGTTAAGATCTGGCAATAAATGTCTGTCTCTAGTCAAGAACATAGCCACAAGATACCTGCTCAAAGCATCCGCGACTACGTTGGCCTTCCCTGGATGGTACTGCAAGGATATATCAAAGTCTTTCATCAGCTCCAACCATCGCCGCTGCCACATGTTGAGCTTTTTTGTGTAAACACATACTTTAAGTTCTTATGGTCTGTGAAGATCTCTACTCTCTCTCCATATAAATATTGTTTCCATAATTTGAGAGCAAAGATAACTGCTGCCAACTCCAAATCATGGGTAGGGTAGTTCTTCTCATGCGCGCGTAATTGCCTGGAAGCATAGGCAATCACCTTCCCGTGCTGCTGTAACATAAAATCCAAACCCTTTTCTGATACATTTCTATAGATGGAAAATCCTCCTGCTCCTGATGGTAGTGTCAAGATGGGAGCTGTAGTCAATCTCCTCTTCATCTCCTCAAATGCTGACTGACAATCCTCAGTCCAAACGAATTCCACGTCCTTCCTGGTCAGTCTAGTCATCGGCTCTATAAGTCTGGAAAATTCCTGAACAAACCTCTGGTAGTAGCCTGCTAATCCAAGGAAACTCCTGATATCTGCTACTGAACTCGGGATAGACCACGATTCAACTGCTGAGATCTTCTTCGGGTCCACCGAGATTCCATCTCCTGTAATAACATGCCCAAGGAATTTAAGCTTATCAAGGAAGAGTTTACACTTCGATAACTTGCCATACAACTTCTCCTTCCTGAGGGTCTCAAGAACAATCCTCAAGTGCTGCTCATGCTCCTCTGGGGTCTTCGAATATATCAGAATATCATCTATGAAGACTACAACAAACTGGTCCAGGTACTGATAAAATACCTTGTTCATCAGGTTCATGAATACTGCCGGGGCATTGGTCAACCCAAACGGCATCACCAAGAACTCGAACTGCCCATTGCGAGTCCTGAAATCTGTCTTCGGGATGTCTTCCCTCTTCACTTTCACCTGGTGGTACCCTGACCTCAAGTTTATCTTTGAGAATACCTTCGCTCCGCTCAACTGGTCAAACAAGTTATCAATCCGCGACAACGGGTATTTGTTCTTGATAGTGAGGTTATTAAGTACCCTGTAGTCGATACACATACGTACTGACCCATCCTTCTTTGGTACAAAAATTACTGGAGCACCCTATAGTGATGAACTAGAATGGATAAAGCCTTTGTCTTGTAACTCATCCACCTGCCTCTTCAACTCTGCTAGTTCGTTGTTGTTTACTCTATAGACGTGCTGAGATATCAGTTCTGTACCTGACACTAAATCTATAGAGAATTCCATATCTCTGTTCGGCGGCAACCCCAACAGCTCCTCTGGAAAGACATCCAAGAACTCTGCAATCAACGAATATGGCGGCTCCTGCTCTTCTACCAAAGCTCCACCGAAATTGCCTTCGCTCTGCTCTGCTCCTTGTACAAACTCAAACTTTGGCTCTCCTGGCATCTGAAATAAAACTCTGCCTCCATGATAATCAATACTAGCAAGATGCCTACTCAACTAATCCATCCCGAGTACTATATCGTAACTCGAAAGTGGCATTACGAGTAAACATACGCTCAGCTCACGGCCTCCCAAATAAACTCTTTTGTTCTTGTAAACATCCCTGACCAGGATAATGCCACCCCCGGTCATGATCTTGCAAGTCCTCGCCAACGGTTCAGACTCAAGACGATGCCTCAAAGCAAAAGATACAGATAAAAAGCTATAAGAAGCACCATAAACGAACAAAACATGAGCTGTAAAGGAATCGAGATAAACTGAACCTGAGATGACATCGCCAACCGGCTCCTCCTCCTCGACAATAAAGGCAAAAGCTCACCCATGTTGCTGCGCTCCTCTCTGCTGCTGATGCTGGTCAAACTGCTGCTGCTGCGGTAGAAGAGGTCCTCTCTGTTGCTGTCCCGCTGGTCGTCTAGCGGGTGCCCTCTGTGCCTGTCCTCCACCCTGAAATGGACGAGTTAGGACTTTAGGACAAGCCCACAACTGATGATCTCCCGAACCATAGAATAAGCATTAACCTAGCCTCATCCTGCATACATCCCATCTGTGTCCTTGCTTCTTACAGAAAGTGCAAGGAACTGCTGCCCTTTGGATCTGATGCATCTGCTGAGCCGATGCTCTAGCTGGCCCGCGATACTGCTGCCTCTGGTGCTGCTGCTGAAAGTGAGGCCTCTTTGCTGGACCCATGTTGTTGCTGGATCCTCTGTTATCCCTCGGCCTCTTAGAGCCAAGCTCTAAGTCATCCTCCACTCTCTGCGCCTGTCTGAGTATCTCCTTGAAGGTGGTAGTAGGATCTCCGTTGGTATGGGGTTCGACCTCCCGGTTCAGGCCCTTCCTGAACTTTCTGGCTCTGCCTCTAGTATTCTGACCCTCCACGAAGCGTCCTAGTTAGCAATACTCGATCGTATACTCGTCCACTGACATACCTCCCTGGATGAGGTACTGGAACTGGCTCTCCAAGGATGTAAGAGTCACGTCTGGAAAGAAATTCTCCTTGAAAAGCTCTTTGAAGGCTTCCCAAGTGAGTCCTGGTACTGCAATCCTGGGGTCTGTCCGAAACCATGTCAAAGCAATGTCGAACATCATACACCCCGCTACCTCTATCTGTAGCATCTCTGGAATCTGTGCCAGCCGCAGGTTCCGATCGATGTCCTCGATCCACTCATCCACATAGATAATCCCCTCTGTGCCTATGAAGTACTTCGGGCCCATCCTCTTGAAGTCTATGATGGTACCCGGCCTCGGCTGGTGCAGAATAAACTGAGCTGGTGCTGTCTGTGGCTGGACTGTAATAGCTTTCTCAATTACTGCAAGTACGATCTGGTGAGCATTATCCACGCTCTGTCGTTGGACCTCATACTGTCGCTGTTGTGCCTCCATCATCTGCTGGAAGAGCGCGAATATCTGCGTTTGATCGACTACTGGTGGTGGAGATGGAAGATCCTCGAAAACTGTCTGCCTTATCCTCGGCACTGGAGGTGGAGCACCTTCGAAAGCTGCTGTCGATAGGCCCACCTGGACCGGTGAAGCTGACCTCCAGAATAGGTGCTGGACCATCGTCTGAGGGTGCTGCCTTCATGGGTGTCACGCCCCAGTCCCAAAAATGCGTAGGACTAGGACACGTAAGCATGCCAGCCTCAGGGATATGGCAACTCCAATATATGGAAACCAAATCCATACGTACGCTGTAATATGAATATAAACTCACATGTGGTATAAATAATGTCACAAGTCACAGATGTGCTAATCTCATCCACACAACAAGTCATAGAAAAGAAATACTAACTAGAATAAGGAGTCTGAAATATCTAAAATAATAGTCGGGTGGAGACAAATCCACTACCAATGACTATATCCAAAACTAAAATGAGAGAGGAGTATAAAATCTCTAATATAAAATAATGTGAAGACAGAAGTGTATCAGCTAAAAGAATCCATCGCTAGATAATCAACGATGCTCAGAAGGTAAGACCTCCTCGACAGAAAAGAATACGTCAGGTCCAGCCCCGTACTCCTGCAAATACTCAAGAGCAGATACACCTGGCAGAGGACCAGGTCCTCAGAGGGACGTAACAAGATACAGAAAATACGAGCCAACTTGAACACAGTAAACATGCATATAATTTGAAAATAAATAAGTACGCTGTACCAGACAATCTATATGAATGCAAATGAGGACAACTTTTCGACGTATGGGCAAGGGTAGGCTACTCGATCTACCTCACAACTCACACACACGTCAATGGACATCAGAAATCGACATACCGCGGGGGTAGCGACCAGCGAGACTCCAGAAATCGACATACCGCGGGGGTAGCGACCAGCACAACACACGCCCGTAGTGCGAGCTATATACTACGGTTTACCAGAGTGGTTAAAAGCCCATACGCCTAATGATTGTCCTCTATGATACTAGGTGCCATGTGTGTGTCAACATATCTAATACATAGTAATGACTGGAGAAAAACTACACATGCAAGAACTATACAGAAATAAAATAAATGAACAAAAATATAAATAGCATGCAAAGTACTGTAAATAATTTGGCAAGGTATCTTGCCTGGCAAGAAGGCTGCAAAATGTAGTGTCCCAATGTCAACACCAAGAGTCAGAAGCTACGGCCTCAGAATGAACGTCTCCGGATGCTGAAACAAACATCACCAATGTTCCCAGAATGAGCAAAATAGCTAAAAAGCACATCCCTTTCGTCCAATTTGGACACAGGGGCAAAATGGTAATTTCGGGTAAAAGTGGGGTCCACATGTGGCCCACTTTGCACCGAAAAGCGTGCCAAGGGTAACAGTCTCTAAATAGGACAAACTATAGGTCAAACAACTCTAAATGTCAATACGAACCCAACGGTATGTCCAAATGTGGATTCCGATGGGCCGAACACAATTTGTCCAAAAAGTCAACTGTGGAGCCCGCCAATTGGCGATCTGGTCAACCGTCTCAGAATTGCGTGAAAATTGGGTCACAGGACCAGCGCGTTACCACGAGTCCAGTGGCGTAAGTTTCCTCGCATTCTGACAAGCGTACACAAAATACGTGCGAGTTCCACAAAAGTTACGACACGGTGTGTGTCCGCGGATACGACCTGATTTCGGCGCGCACACGCGTCCGAATCAGTTCTCACGAATTTTCACGTGTCCAATTATGTTGCGTGCACCATTCAGTATACTTGGCACACGGCGGGGCGGTCCCGTTTGGCGGGGCGTGCTCCGTTTTCCAACTTTTGGAAATCTGGAAAAAGTGGGTGCGCGCAGTTTTGTGACGCATTAAACTATGTCCACAGCAACTAATAGCATATGGTTATTTTACAGAAAATAAACTAGGTCAGGAATTCTACAGGTATCAAAAAGAATCACCGAATTCGGATCTCTGTGGTGGGAGATACGAACTCGGCAACATGGGTGGTCATTCTGGAATTCTGCGATTCCAGAATTATGTCTGCTCGCGCCGACTTGGGCGCTGTTTTACACCTAGGGGCACACATTTTCCGAGGTTGGCTATAAAATAACTATGGAAGAGGGTTGAGGGGTGATCATACCTATGAAGACGGAACATCGTTTGGTTGAGGGAGTCGACGGAAAATCACTCCGGAGCGAAGGTGCTTCGAGTGAGATTCTGCAGGCGCGAGGTCGGCGTCGACGGGATGGTTGGATGGCTTGGCGGGGCTTCTCTGGCTGCGGTGACGGATCTAGATGGGAAGAGGAGGTCTGGAGATTTAGGTTAGGGTTTTTGAGAGCTAACTATATATATATATATATTATATATATTAAGAGAGAGAGGAAGCGGATGGATTCGACCGAAGGGGTGAAGGAGTCGGGTCTTGGGGCAAGCCGCTGAAGGCTAATGCGGGGTGGGCCTTAGCAATACTTGCTGAGAACTCAAGTGGCGGTCAACAGCAACTGTGGGAATGGCAACTTGCTAAGGGAAAGCAAATAATGTGTTATTAGTGGTTGCTTTGTTATGACTATTATTATTATTATTATTATTATTAAATTAGTAGTTTTATTTAATTAATTCTTCTTAATCTTTTCTTTTTCTATTAATATATATGCATATATATATATTTGTATATATATAATATATATACTCATAGAAAATTCATAGATTAGAAAAAATGCACACCATTAGGCTAGCAACTGCTCAAGGGGTCTCCTACATGGAATAAATTCCGAAAAATTCTTGAAGGTCCCATAAATCCTCTAAGTGCCCGAACACCTAACATAAAAATTATTAAAAATCTATTTCTCCTATTTAGACCTAATTACCATAATTAAATTATTAATTAATAAAAAAAATAATAAATATAATTTTTAAAAATAGGGGTTTTATATTCTACCCAACTTACAAAAATTTCGTCCTCGAAATTGACACTAACCCATATTCATAGTGATAACTATAACTATTACACTACATTGGTATCTAGTAGGACTCCTAAAACTCATAGTCTGCCATTCTAACACTTCCTCATCTATTGTCCATACACTATTCTATCATCCTCTAACTTGTCTATACTACCCAACTTACAAAAATTCTACTAGTGGTCACCTTCTTTGAAGCTATTGTCTAGATTGTAAGGCAATTATATTTATTGGGTCGAGAATCTTGGGATACCTGTCTAGAATCTCATAACTATGACTTTTTCCATAACCGTCAAGTATCATAGTCTAATACTGCCACACCACCTGGCCAGTATGGCTGCAAGTAATTCGACTACTCTACCATAATCGTCTAGCGGCAACTGTCGCTACCTCGCCAGCGATTTGTCATAGTCATCAGTTCGTAACAAGTGCCTTCAACTCTTTCCTAGGCATAGTCTAAGTTTTTAGGGAGACACTTAAGGTCTTGACTAACTATTAGGGGTATGATCTAGCTCAAATGATCTAACAATTTCTACTAGGCTACATGGGGCTACTTAAGGGTTAAACTACTAAAGAATACAGATATTGCTATAGTGCATATATATATTAAGAACTCATCCTTAGTTATCAAGCATTGCTAACACATTTATGTTTTACTAACAAAATAAGGGTGAGGTTGATATCAAACAATTCATAATGGCACGAAAGATACGACTATGATAGGAAGAGTTACGCACGAGATAAGGAATGAATACAAAAGGAGGAGATGAGTCACCCAAGAGGGCGAGATAAGGATAGGGGAAGAATACTACTACTGCTACTCCCGTCATCCATTAGCATCGCGTGTATGCCATCTGGATAGAATAGAAATATATCCTCATAACTGCTAGACTACCATATATATAATTCTACATCTATTTGTGCATCTAAGATCTTGTGTCACAATGGGGTTATAAGTATGCAAAGACATTTATAACTAAAAGGTCGTACCTGTATCTACGGCTTCCTGTGTCTGTTCTCCCATACTTGTCATAATGAGTGCTTGGCCTTGTCCTTGGTTGTTCAACTGGGGTCTAGTCCCCTCCATTTGTGCAGACTGTAGAAGCAGTGGTGGGTCCCTTTGGTCTTCTATACTTGAGGGTGTATGCGGTGTTCCTGATTCTACTGCCATAGACCTCTGGTTCTGCTGAGGGCATCTTCGGGTTTGATGGTGACTTGATCCACATATCATGCACAGCCCCAATCGACGATGACAGTCTCTATGAATATGACCTATCTTACCACAAAAGTGACAAGTACGGGGGTCCTGGGTTGGATATGGTGCAGCACTATCTGATTGCTGGCGTGTCAAAGGGTGTCGAATGGGTCCTCCTTGCTGTATCCTTACTGGTCCTTGGTGACTTCTCTATTGAATTACGTTTCCCTTGCTGATGGCCTCCTGGATCCTGGTCTCTGTCAATAGCTCGGCATAAAAGATCCAGGACTGGAAGCTAGTGTAGTGCTGGAGCTCCTGAGTCAGCCCGCGGTAAAACCTCTTAGCCTTCTCCAAGTCATTAGGTATTTGGACTGTGCCATACTTACTGAGACGGCTAAATTCTGCGTCATACTCATCAACCGTCTTGTCCCCTTGCTCTAGATGGAGGAACTGATCGTACAATGCGTCCCTTACAGTATCCGGGAAGTACTTCCTCTCAAAGCATTCCAAGAATTATTCCCAAGTCTGACGCGTACCCAACTGGCGCTCCATTGATTCCCACCAGTGATGCGTGTTGCCTTCTAACTGAGTCCTCACGCCTATCATCCATAGGTCAGAAGGTAATTGTGATGCCTCTAACAACTTCTTGGTATTGGCAATCCAGTTTGTGGTCTCCTCTGGACTTTCATTGCCCTTATATGGCTTAGGGCCCATCTGCACAAAGTCCTTGACTGAACCGACCCGAGCTTGTGGTACTGAAACTAGTGCCTGGGTTGGTGCAGGGGCTAGTGCAGTCATTCTCTCAAGCGCTGCCAGAAATTCTAGCCTCTGCTCTGCTGTTTGCTGCCTCTGCTCGGCTGCCTGCTGCCTTTGTTCCTGTATTATCATCTGGAAGTGTTGGAACAGCTACGCTTGGCCATCTTGCGGTGCTGGGGGAGCTGGAAAAGTCCCATTAGGTATCGTGGAGGGGGTTGATGGAATTGGATTGCTAGTCGGTCCATCCGGTCCGGGAAGAAGAGGTGGTGTTGAGGTCACTCCTAGTGGTTGGTCGTCGTCCCCTGGAGACGTGTTGTCCCCGGGGGCGGCATGCCCGTCATTCAAATTCATCTCTCTGTAAGAGATGGACGAAGAATTAAGAAGAATACATGAATCAAGCAGGATGCAAGAACTTAAGTAGGACATGTTGGAAGGAAGGTAAGTTATAGTCAAGTGTGGATGAGATCTAAAATTCTAATTCTAGGTGCAGGCCCGCTCGGTACAGTTATGTAACCGAAACGGCTAACTCGACCTGCATGGGCCACCACAAAAATATGTCACGCCCCAGTCCCAAAAATGCGTAGGACTAGGACACGTAAGCATGCCAGCCGCATGGATATGGCAACTCTAATATATGGAAACCAAATCCATACGTACGCTGTAATATAAATATAAACTCACATGTGGTATAAATAATGTCACAAGTCACAGATGTGCTAATCTCATCCACACAACAAGTCAAAGAAAAGAAATACTAACTAGAATAAGGAGTCTGAAATATCTAAAATAATAGTCGGGTGGAGACAAATCCACTACCAATGACTATATCCAAAACTAAAATGAGAGAGGAGTATAAAATCTCCAATATAAAATAATGTGAAGACAGAAGTGTATCAGCTAAAAGAATCCATCGCTAGATAATTAACGATGCTCAGAAGGAAAGACCTCCTCGACAGAAAAGAATGCGTCAGGTCTAGCCCCGTACTCCTGCAAATACTCAAGAGCAGATACACCTGGCAGAGGACCAGGTCCTCAGAGGGACGTAACAAGATACAGAAAATACGAGCCAACTTGAACACAGTAAACATGCATATAATTTGAAAATAAATAAGTACGCTGTACCAGACAATCTATATGAATGCAAATGAGGACAACTTTTCGACGTATGGGCAAGGGTAGGCTACTCGATCTACCTCACAACTCACACACACGTCAATGGACATCAGAAATCGACATACCGCGGGGGTAGCGACCAGCGAGACTCCAGAAATCGACATACCGCGGGGGTAGCGACCAGCGCGACACACGCCCGTAGTGCGAGCTATATACTACGGTTTACCAGAGTGGTTAAAAGCCCATACGCCTAATGATTGTCCTCTATGATACTAGGTGCCATGTGTGTGTCAACATATCTAATACATAGTAATGACTGGAGAAAAACTACACATGCAAGAACTATACAGAAATGAAATAAATGAACAGAAATATAAATAGCATGCAAAGTACTGTTAACAATTTGGCAAGGTATCTTGCCTGGCAAGAAGGCTGCAAAATGTAGTGTCCCAATGTCAACACCAAGAGTCAGAAGCTACGGCGTCAGAATGAACGTCTCCGGATGCTGAAACAAACATCACCAACGTTCCCAGAATGAGCAAAATAGCTAAAAAGCACATCCCTTTCGTCCAATTTGGACACAGGGGCAAAATGGTAATTTCGGGTAAAAGTGGGGTCCACATGTGGCCCACTTTGTACCGAAAAGCGTGCCAAGGATAACAGTCTCTAAATGGGACAAACTATAGGTCAAACAACTCTAAATGTTAATACAAACCCAACGGTATGTCCAAATGTGGATTCCGATGGGCCGAACATAATTTGTCCAAAAAGTCAACTGTAGGGCCCGCCAATTGGCGATCTGGTCAACCGTCTCAGAATTGCGTGAAAATTGGGTCACAGGACCAGCGCGTTACCACGAGTCCAGTAGCGCAAGTTTCGTCCCATTCTGACAAGCGTGCACAAAATACGTGCGAGTTCCACAAAAGTTGCGACACGGTGTGTGTCCGCGGATACGGCCTGATTCCGGCGCACACACGCGTCCGAATCAGTTCCCACGAATTTTCACGTGTCCAGTTATGCTGCGTGCACCATTCAGTACACTTGGCACACGGCGGGGCAGTCCCGTTTGGCGGGGCGTGCTCCGTTTTCCAACTTTTGAAAATCTAGAAAAAATGGGTGCGCGCAGTTTTGTGACGCATTAAACTATATCCACAGCAACTAATAGCATAGGATTATTTTACAGAAAATAAACTAGGTCAGGAATTCTACAGGTATCAAAAAGAATTACCGAATTCGGATCTCTGTGGTGGGAGATACGAACTCGGCAACATGGGTGGTCATTCTAGAATTCTGCGATTCCAGAATTCTGTCTGCTCGCGCCGACTTGGGCGCTGTTTTACACCTAGGGGCACACATTTTCCGAGGTTGGCTATAAAACAACTATGGAAGAGGATTGAGGGGTGATCATATCTATAAAGACGGAACAGCGTTTGGTTGAGCGAGTCGACGGAAAATCACTCCGGAGCGAAGGTGCTTCGAGTGGGATTCTGCAGGCGCGAGGTCGGCGTCGACGGGATGGTTGGATGGCTTGGCGGGGCTTCTCTGGCTGCGGTGACGGCTCTAAATGGGAAGAGGAGGTCTGGAGATTTAGGTTAGGATTTTTGAGAGCTAACTATATATATATATTATATATATTAAGAGAGAGAGAGGAAGCGGATGGATTCGGCCGAAGGGGTGAAGGAGTCGGGTCTTGGGGCAAGCCGCTGAAGGCTAATGCGGGGTGGGCCTTAGCAATACTTGCTGAGAACTCAAGTGGCGGTCAACAGCAACTGTGGGAATGGCAACTTGCTAAGGGAAAGCAAATAATGTGTTATTAGTGGTTGCTTTGTTATGACTATTATTATTATTATTATTATTATTAAATTAGTAGTTTTATTTAATTAATTCTTCTTAATCTTTTCTTAATCTTTTATTTTTCTATTAATATATATGCATATATATATATTTGTATATATATAATATATATACTCATAGAAAATTCATAGATTAGAAAAAATGCATACCATTAGGCTAGCAACTGCTCAAGGGGTCTCCTACATGGAATAAATTTCGAAAAATTCCTGAAGGTTCCATAAATCCTCTAAGTGCCCGAACACCTAACATAAAAATTATTAAAAATCTATTTCTCCTATTTAGACCTAATTACCATAATTAAATTATTAATTAATAAAAAAATACAATTTTTAAAAATAGGGGTTTTACAATGGGTGATGAAGTGACTGATCGTATTGTCGCGGCACCTGATCACTGGGAACGTGTCTTTGGCGGCATCCTAAAGATAGATTGAAATACGAAATCAATATTGAATATGATACGATATCATCAAAGAAGGACATAATTTTATTCAAAGTAAAGCAATATTCAATAGGTAAAGATTTGTAAAACAGATTTTTAGAATGTTTCCTAGGTATGATTGAGTAAACTCTCAGCCTAAATACTATTTTCTAAAGCAGGCTCGTAGCAGTACTCTAGACGAGCACAACTACAAAATTGCACTAATTGTGAATCTAGACCTGCATGGGCCACTACTAAAAATGTGTCACGACCCACGCCCGGATAATCGGGCACGCGTACGTGGTTACGTCCAGCCTACGCCACAGAATCGGCGGTAGAACATTGTCTGGGTTATTTCTAACTATTTAATATCTCAATAATATAATATGGTACCTGTCAATCATCTCAACTCCAAACGGAGGAGAAATATGGTATCTCACTGGTATGACTAATCTCAATCACAAAATAATCTAAGGAAGATAATGCACGAATGGAATAGCGAAGGAAAGAATAAGATATAATCCACAATCTGAAATAATAATACAAACTGTGAATCCACCAAAAGAATAGTCTAATACAATCCAATAGAAATAAACTAGACCTCCTCGGGCTCTACAACTAAGTCCTCCTGGTCTATAGGAGTATGCTCTATAGGTACGCCATCCTGCGGTCCGTGGAATGTGGGATACTGCTCTATAAGCCAGTCATCTGGAAAAATATATCCAGTCAGGATTAGAGCAAAGTACATACCTCTGAAAGCAGTTTTAATAGCATAATAAAGCATATAAATAGATAAACATATGAATGAATGAACAATAGATATTCAGGTAATGTACGAGAATATAGAACAACAATATGAATATCAACAATATGATAAAAATAATTGCAATCTAAACTAACTAATGTGCCTCAGAATACAAGTTCATTATGTGATCGGGTTGGGTGAACATTATCAGGTAAGATGATTATAAGTGAGGTATATAACCAGAATATACACGATATAACAATGGAGCTTTGATCACATAATCAACTCCTACTCTCCCACCCCCAACTAATACCGGTGGATCCAATCACGATATGCTACGAACATAAAATATAACCACTGAACACGAGCAGAGATTGTACACAAATATCATAACCACTGAACACGAGCGGTAGGTGTACACGAATAAGCACACTGAATACGAGCAGTATGTGAACATGAAAATATAATCAATACCCATTATACAAGATGAGATACAATGTATACGAGTACTCGCTGAACACGAAAGGGGATAACATCTCCTCACGGGATCCATATAGTACCAGTCCGTGAAATAACTGTGTCGGGATCAAGTATATAATTCTAGAACATGCATATATACAATATTATAAATTAAAAACTATCAGAGAAATATACTCTCCTGAAGTCCTGAGCAAGGTGTGTCTCTCGATGCCCAAGCTGGTGTTACACAACCTATATATGGTACGTTGCATCAATACAAGGTTTAAGAATGAAAATCAGTTAAGTTGATGCAATTCTAGGTCAATAAACCATTTCTAGGTCAAACCGATGAAATCTAGGTTGCAAGAGTCTAACACTAAGTCACTAAGTCAATACACTATGAAGCTATGCTATACTAGCTAAGCTATGATACAACAAGGCACTCAAAGAGCCGTATCCTAAGATACGCAAGTTTATTTATATGAAAATAGTGTTTTAGATATATATACAAGTCAATATACTTAATACTATATCAAAACAATAAAAATATGATACCTTGTCCTTGCACCAATACGTATCGCACCTATCTCGATACCCAAAGTCAATAGCTTGGGTATCATCACAATACCTTTGTATCCTGAGGTACCCCAACACTTAATATATATAGTTAATACAAATATAACTAACTACTATAATATATCTAACTACTACATAAATACCACACTACATATATACATAATGCATATAGCTAGATATAACTAACTCAATATAATATTAACTTACCAAACACATATCTAACTAACTAGATATAAATACTACACACTAAAAAATAACTAACTAATTACATAAACCCATACCTCATAACTGAAACTGACTGAAACCAAACCTTAAATACTAACTAACCATCTTCTAATACCTTGAATATTCAAACCCAAGTGAAACCTCAATAGCTTGCTTAACCCATACTCATTGATATCCAGACTGACTGATACAAATAACTAAACTACCCAAAACTCAACTAAACAACTAAACTGATACTACACAGAACTGTGCATTGAACCTGCACAGTGGAAAATCTGCACCGTTACTGTGCTCGGGCACAGTAACTATCTGAACCCGATACCTGCAGAACTGATACTGTGTATGAAGCCTGCACAGAAACATGACTACATAGATATCAACTGAAACGACTAAAACTGAACGGGCACAGTGACTGATATACTGTGATACCTTCAGATACTGCACAATCTCCTTTGCCGACACTACTGCGCAGTGGCTATCTACACAGTGGCTGAACCAATACTCCTCGAGTCCCCTTCCTCCTGGCCACTGGATGTCGAGCCTTGCTGCTCCCTCTTGTGCACGCTGCTGTGTACGAAGTGCCGCACAGTGATCTGCTGCACTGAACTCGCTATGACCCAGCAGCTAGCTGCAGCTGCTAAAGCCTCCTGCATGTGCTTGTGCAATGGCTTGCTGCCCGAGTGCAGCTGTACCGTCTTATGCATGCTGCTGTGTACAAGGTGCTACTCATATATTCTCCATTTGCTGTAGCCATGAGTCCCTTGATGACTGAGCACTGATGATGCTCACACCACTCACACACACACAAGCACAAACACTCAAAGACACCTACACATAACACAACACTACACACCTATGTATAACAATACATATATATCTATATACCTCTCTATATACATATATCTATATGATTAACCCCTTACTACTATATATATATATATATATATATATATATATATATATATATATATATATATATACACACACACATATACATATAGATCTATATATAACTATATACACTAGTATATACACACATAGACACACACATATACACAACTCATATACACTACTATATACATATATATATGCACCGCACCCGTATCACACTAATTCTATGATATGCTTGCGATACGGCTCCAAGACACAACCAAACACATCCCGGAGGTCATGAGCAAGTCTAATACACTAATTATGAATAATATGTATAGTAATTAGATTAACTACGTGTCTGTGTCATAATGTGATATGTACAAGGTCACGTGTCGGAGAAAAACCCTCAAAATTAACCTGTTTCATCAAATTGATGAGATACGGCCTACACGTACCCAATTTTGGACACGATACTAGTCATAATCAAGCAATCATATTTCATTTAGATCTATAAGACAAAATGACAACCACTACATGTTCCAATCTCGAAATTCCCCTAAAATTGGTATCAAAATGCACATAACTTCCACCGTAGGTCTCCGATGAACCTAAAACCAATTTCTATGGGTAGCCTATGTATATGGGTTAGTTTCTCATGGTTAAATCTCATATCTAGATTCTATTAGAAGGAGGAAAACTATACCTATTGGAAGGTGGATTCTCAATAAAAAGTCTCCAAATAAAAAGTAGCTAGATCTTGGCCTCCTCCTCCTTGCTTCTTGCTTCTTGCTTCCTTCTTATAGATCCTTAATATAGAAGCCTCAATGAAGAATTAGGAAAGAAATTTGTGAAGAATTGGTGGAGAATTGATGAGGGAATAAAGGAAATTGGAAGAGGAAAGAATGTAGATCTAAAGAATTGGGAATTGGTGAAGTGAATAATTTCTCTCTCCTCTTGAGGTGGCCGGACATATACCCCTCTCCATGCAATATAAAATATCTCAATTACCCCTTGGGGCCTCTCATAAAGAAATTAATTAGGGAGGAAAGGTTCTAGTCTAATGATTTCACTAATTAATCCAACCTCCTAATCCATGGGCCAAATTTATGGGCTCAAACTAAACTCATACAAAATGTTGGTTTTATGCAACTAATAAATGGGTTAGGTCCACTACACAAGTCTAAAATAAATCTACAACTAATAATAATTAAATAATATAATAAATAATAATCATGTATGCACAATATTTAAATACAAATAATCCTAAATTTAAAATTATCCATGTCAATTACCAAACTACCTTTGAATGAAAATATGAGGGTGACATTCACAATTAGCTCCACATACACACACTAAAATCAACATATATATATATATATATATATATATATATATATATATATATATATATATATATATATATATCCATACACACACAATTATATATATAAATGGAATATAGATATATAAGTATAGTTATATATATACACTAGTATATATGTATATATATAAACACAATGATATAAGTGCACCAAATCCACACTAATGGCCGTATCATCAAACACATAGAGTGCACTAATAGGATACCATGATACTCATCAAATAGAGAGGTCCAAACCCACAATTTACCATAAATAAATATTTCCCTAAATCAAATATTCATAATAATAACTATTAGAACTTGCTACACTAAGAATTGAGAAGTAATCGCACAAAACACCCAAAGTAGAGCTCCATATCATACAGTATCATAAAATACCATGATACAACCTACTCGTATCCATTTGTGGATACGTAACTAGTAGCACAACCCTGATCTAAGTCTAATTAGATCTAATTCGTCTTATGACACACAATTGATGTGTCAATCTTGTAATTCCCTTAAAATAGACATAAATTACCATGTAGAAATTATAATTCATAACCAAATAGCCTAGAACTTATTCTTATAGGTAGCCCTATGCCATGGGAGGGTTCCTAATGGTCAAATGCATGATTTGAAACCTATAATGAAGGTGAATTCAGAATTGTACCAATTGGAAGATAGATTTCCAATAAATTATTTTCACAAACATGATTCAGACATAATATCCATGCCAAAGCTCCTCCTCCAAGTGCTCCTTGCTACTCCAAGCTCCAATGCTCTTTGAGTGGTGAAAAAGAGAGGGAATGTGAATAAATTGAGAGGGATTGATGGAGGAAAGAGAATTAGGGATCTAGAAATGAGTGTAAATGAAGATGAGAGAGAGAGAGAGAGAGAGAGAGAGAGAAGCCTCTCTATATTGGCCGGTCCCTTTTCCCCTCTCCAGTTTACCATCAATTGTCTACAATGCCCCTACATAAAAAATTATGAAGAATAATTAAAATGGCTATTTTAAAAATTTTCTACATTAATACAAATTAGTCTAATCCTCCTAATTAATTAGAGGGAATGGTCTAATGGGCCTAGTTTATGTTGGGCTCCCTAGTTGTCATGACAAGTTTAATTGGGTTCACTAGTGTCAAGTTTATTTAATAGGCTAGCCCACTACTATAAATAAATAATACAAAGCATAATTAAATTAAATAACACTATAATAATTATTAATCATTAAAAATAAATAGATATTCAAAATGACCAAAGTACCCTCATTTGGAGAAGTAGGGGGTGACAAACGTACCCTCCTTAGAAAAATTTATTTCTCAAAATTTAAGGAAGAAACCAAATACAACAAGCAATCACAACAAGCAAAAAAGAATTGTACCTCACGGCTCAAACACATAAGGATATCACTCGCGCATCTCGGCTTCTTGCTCCCAGGTAGACTCTCCTGGAGAGTGATGCCTCCACGCGAGCATACCAAAGGAATCGTCTGGTTCCACAGCACCTTCTTCCTGCGATTCAGAATCTCCACAGGCTGCTCTAGGTAGCTAAGAGTCGGACCCACCTCGATCTCCGAGTGATCTAATACATGGCTAGGATCTGCCATGTACCCTCTCAGCTGCGATATGTGGAACACGTTATGCACTCCTTCTAGTGCATGCAGCAAGTCTAGTATGTAGGCTACTGCACTGACCCTCTCAAGAACGCCGAAGGGTCCGATGTACCGTAGACTAAGCTTCTCACCTCTACCAAATTGAATCATGCCCTGTGTCGAAGAAATCCTCAAGAATACCAGATCGCCCATCTAGCACAAAATATAGCCTTAGTACTCTATCTAAAACAAGCAATCATAAGCAATCCAAATCAAAACCTATACCTCAAACTCCAAGGGTCTCCGGTGGTTGTCGACCCAATGCCGTTGTCTGGCCTGCGCCACCTGAAGTCTATCTCTAATGTGCTTCACCTTTTCAGCTACATCCACGACCATCTCTGGTCCCAGTAAGGCTCTCTCACCAGCATTATCCTACGATAATGGAGTACGACATCCCCGTCTATACAATGCCTCAAATGGTGACATCTCAATATTAGCATGGTAATAGTTGTTGTAAGCAAACTCCACCAGGTGAAGATGATCCTCCTAAGAGCCTCTGATATCCAAGAAACAAGTGTGAAGCATATCCTCGAGAGTCTGAATAGTTCTCTCTGACTGCCCGTCTGTTTGGGGGTGATATACAGTACTAAACTTGATCTAGGTGCCCAAGCTAGCCTGTAAACTCCTCCAGAAGTAGGATGTGAAGCGACTATCCTGATCCGAGACGATGCTCACAGTAACTCCATGCAATCTCACTATCTATCGCACATACATCTCTGCGAGTTTCTTAGTAGATGTACCCACTTTGAATGGCAAAAAGTGGGCCGATTTGGTCAACCTGTCTATGATGACCCAAATCACATCTTTACCTCCTGGAGAATACGGAAGCCCCGAAATAAAATCTATCACATGCTTCCATTTCCACTATGGAATGGGTAAAGGCTAAAGCAATCCACCTGGCCTCTGTGTAAAACCCCAAATCCTAAAATTCGTATTTACTTTTTATTTTTATTTTATTAATTAATAATTGAATTATAGTAATTATGAGCTAAATAAAGGAAATAGATTTTTCTTAATTTTTATTTTGGATGTTTGTGCATTTAGAGGATTTATGGAGCCATTATAAATTTTTCCTAATTTATTCCATGTAGGAGATCCGTTGGACAGTTGCTAGCTTAAAGGTATACACTAATAAATTTCTAAAATGTCTCTCTATATATATATATATATGTATTTAGATATATATTTAAATACTTATTAATTAGAATGAAAATAGAAATAAAATAGTAATTTAAAAAGAAAAGAAATAAAAATAAAGAAAAGAAAAAGAAAAGAAATTCCTTATTGAATCCTAACCCAAAACCCATTACCTAACGGACACTAACCCACAACCCATTTTCTCCTACGACCCGCTAAGAGTTAAAAAGGAAAAACAGCAGCAGCAACTACTGCTTTCTTCCCCCGCGCGAGCGATTAAACCCACCCGCTTTCTTCCTATCTCTCCCTTCCTATATATATTCTTCTCATCACGAAATCAAAACCCAAACCCTAGATCATATCTCCCATCCTCCTCGACCCCTAACCGCTTCCATCCCGGACATCCACCGCCTCCAGCCGCCGAAAAATTGCCCGTACGACGACCGCGTGACGCGCACAACCCCGCGCGCTGCAGAATTTGAACAGCAAGGTACCTGTGTTCCCGCACAGTTTTTTGTGCTATCGCTGAACCAAACTCGACCCCGTCTTCACCAGTATGTTCACCCCTTAACCCCCTTCAATATTTATATGATAGTTGACCTCGAACAGCGTGAAATCCTAGGCGAAAACAACGTCCAAGTTGACAGAAAAAGACCACTTTTTGGTATCGCAGAAAACTGCGGTGACCACCTATGTTCCCGGATTCGTATCTCCCACCACAGAGATCCGAATCCGATTTTTCTTATTGGTATACGAAGATCACTTGACCTTGTTTATTTTCTGTCATTTACATTAATCTATTAACTGCTGTATGTAGAATTAAATTTGTTGGAATACTCCGAAAACCTACATTTTCCAGATTTCCAAAAATTGCAAAATGGAGCACGCCCCGCCAAACGGGACCGCCACATCATATACTGAGTGTACCAAAAGGTGCGCGCAGCATACTCGGGTGTGTAAGAGTTCGCAGAAACTGTTTTGGACGCGTGTGCGCGTCGAAATCAGCCCGTATCCGCGGAGAATCCCCGTGTCGCAACTTTTGTAAAAGATCTGTGCATTTTGGGCACGCTCGTCAGATTGCGACGAAACTTGCGCCACTGGACTCGTGGTAACGCGCTGGTCCTTTGACCCAAGTTTCATGCGATTCTGAGACAGTTGACCAAGTCGCCTATTGGCGGGCCCTACGGTTGACTTTTTGGGCATAATTATGATCGGCTTACCAGAATCCACATTTGGACATACCGTTGAGTTTGTACTGACATTTAGAGTTTGTTTGACCTATAATTTGTCCCATTTAGAGACCTTTACCCCTGGCACGCTTTTCGGTACAAAGTGGCCCACATTTGGAGTCCGCTTTGACCCAAAATTATTGTTTTGCTCTTGTGTCCAAATTGGAC
This sequence comes from Iris macrosiphon, assembly GCA_036927795.1. Lineage (NCBI taxonomy): Eukaryota > Viridiplantae > Streptophyta > Magnoliopsida > Asparagales > Iridaceae > Iris > Iris macrosiphon. Next base: position 154,302,277 of record JAYESA010000018.1, on the reverse strand, counting down.
GAAATGGGAGTATTTTCTAGCTATTTTGCTTATTCTGGGAATGTTGGTGATGTGTATTTCAGCATCCGGAGATGTTCATTCTGAGGCCGTAGTTTCTGACTCTTGGTGTTTGACATCTGGACGTTACACTCTGCAGCTCTTGCCAGGCAAGTATACCTTGCCTTTGTTGTACTGTTTAAATTCAGTTATATTGTTAGTTGCATGTTTATTATTTTAGATTATATAACTGTGCACGTCCGAGAGAGACTCGGGTGCAGTCAACGAAGGCGTTGACGTTAGGACTTGTGTCTGACCTAGTGTCTAGTGGACCCACCTAAAATTGTAGAGTTATTGGTATGACTCCCCAGGCCTTGACACGTATCATTACACGTCACAGAGTGAGTTCATGTAAGGACGCGTGCCTCATTCTCGACTGGCCGTCGGTATGAGTAGTACGTGTGACAGTATTTAGCTTAGTTGTTTATTTCTTTAGAGACTTGCATTATAGTATGAGATGTCCATGTCATGTTCGCGACTTGTACATTTACATTGGGCGGGAAAGACAATTAGTAGGCATATGGGACAGACAATTTGGTTGCCGTAGTTTTAGAGTAAACTGCGGGGCCGTGAGCCTCAGTGTTGCCCGGATATGGGATCAGTGTTGCCCGGTTATGGGAATATATACTTGTCGATACATCCGACAGAGGTTACTAGCTGCGCGCTATCATGATCGACGATGTAGTCAGCATATACATCTGGCATCCAGTTTACAGCTAATGCCAGATACAGAGCCTCTGGCTCGACGCTACGCTTTATACTTTTTACCTACCCATACGTACCAATATTGTCTTCAAAGTGTATTTCACTTAGCTGGTTAGGTCATCCTGGAGTTTTTACAGTATTTACTTTATGGCATGCTTTTATGTATCTTGTTATGTCCCTCTGAGGATCTGGTCCCTTTCCAGGTGTATTATTCATGAGTATTTGCAGGAGCGCAGATCCGGACTGGCTACTTATATTGCGAGAGGTCTTCTCTTCGAGCCTCGTGATTGTTAGAGGTTGTATTTATATTGTATTTGTCTTGTTTATTCTCTATTCTAGTTCGGCAGTAGAATTGTTTCCATTCGACTGTCATCTTTAGATACTTTTCATGGAGATCTAGTTTCATAGCTATTGGTCATTTATTTATATTGATTCTATGGATGAGATCTAGGTTATACCCTGTGATTTGTGATAGATTTATACCACTAGTGGGTTTAATATTCATATTACAGCGTACGTATGGGTTTTGGTTTCCATATATTGGAGTTGCCATATCCATGCGGCTGGCATGCTTACGTGTCATAGTCCTACGTATTTTGGGACTGGGGTATGACACTCTATCTCTCCACCTTTACTTTATGGCATACTAGACATCTGGATACGAAGCACGCCACTTCCCGCTTTATACCATTCCACCATACATGCTCATTCGGGTCTCTATACATCTTATTGGCATCTGGATGCATAGAGTACTGAGATCGATGCGCCTCCTGAAGAACCCCCTCACGCAACTCTTCACTCGACACACATATTCTGGTACCGTACCACAATTATCTATCATCAGCGATGGTGAAATCCTCTGCTAATCCCATCCGAGCCTGCGCTCTGATACTCCTCAGAGACTCATCATCGTACTGTGTAGTCTTGATCATGTCCATCAACTCTGACTGTATCTGCAATCCCCACATATATGCCGCAACTCTAGGAACTAAAACCTCAATATCCAAGCTATCCAGATCGGCCAATAAGTGTCTGTCCCTTGTCAAGTACATAGCCACTAGATACCTGCTCAAGGCATCGGTGACTACATTGGCCTTCCCTAAATAGTACTACAAGAATATATTAAAATCCTTCATCAACTCTAACCACTTCCTCTACCTCATGTTGAGCTCCTTCTGTGTAATCATATACTTCAAGCTCATGTGGTCTGTGTCACTACCAAATTTCTAGAGTAGGAGCTTTTTGTCATTTAGAATGTTTATATTTATTATGTTAATAATTGCATGATAGGTAATATACATATTATATTATATTCATTAATAACATGGGTTAGTGATCTAGACTTGATGTGACCATGGACCTTACATTAAACTAGACATTTAACCCACTAGACTAATCCCTATGCTATTAATTAGATTCTAGTTAGATCTCTCACTTAAGATTAAACCCCTTAATTAAATAGCTCTTCATGATAAGCCACGGAGGAAAAAAGAGATATTATGCATTACCAAACCCTAACCCTACTCTATGGCCGGCCCTATATGTATAGAGGGAGCCTCCCTCAAAGCCACTCATCATTCATGAAGAAACCCTATAAATAGCCCCCAAGAAAACCCTTCTTTCCTTCAACAAATTTTAGATTTCTAAGCCCCAAATCCCTCATTCTTCCCTTATCAAGAGAGACCTAGAAGCTTGGGCACAAGGAGTCTTGGAGAAGAAGAAGCTACATTGGAAATCCATCTCCCAATAGATGAAAATCTGGAAACACTCTTTTAATTTCTGTTTTAATCTTTTGTATAGCCATTAGGAGCCCACCCATTATTTTAGAAATGACTATTAAGGGAGAGCATGCATCTATTTTGGTTTCATGATGATTCTCCATGGTATCATAGGTGTATTTGGGGATTTTTGTGATCCAATGATGTATTTTTCCCTAATTTTCATATCCCTAATCATATGTGTGTGTGTGTGTATATATATATATATATATATATATATATATATATATATATATATATATATATATATATATATATATATATATATATATATATATATATATATATATATTGTATACATAGATGTTTAATTGTATATTGGAGTTTATGCATGGAGATTTATAGTGTATCATGAGTATCCCAGATTTTGCACACTAGGTGCTTGATAAAATGTTTAATAGGAGGTATGCCTATCTATATGATCTAATTTATGTATTTTGGGTATGTGTATATATATATATATATATATATATATATATATATATATATATATATATGTAGGTAGGTATACATATTATTGTATGTATGTATATCTGTGGGTTGTTACATGGGAAGGTCGGGTCCTTCAGTTGTGTGCCATGTGCTTACTGTGTGACCAGTGTGTTCGTGCACTATGTTCACAGTGGAGTATCAGTAGGAGAGGGAGACACTGACACAAGTATCAGTGTAAACTGATTCTGTGGACCAGTAAAGGAATGAGGTTAGCACCAGGGATCGGGTAGTGAGTTTGTGGATGTTTGGTTTCAGTGTATCTGTGGAAAGAGTCGTGTGATACTGTGTGACAGTGCAGCTGGGGATCGGGTTCCTCACTCACTGAGCAGTCGAGTATCACTATGAGATGCACAGTGTGCCTCAACTACACTATGTATCTGTGTACCTATGCCCAAGAGGAGATTCGAGTTGTGGGTGTTGAATTAGAAGTGTTTGAGTTAGGGGTTCACTGTGGTGTGTAGTGTGCAGCAGTAGATGGCACTGATACTTCAGTAGGTATCCCTCGAGTGGGTGTCAGCTTGGTCTATGTGAGTATCAATAGTAAAATTGTATCTATTTGCAGATTTGTCTTGCCTATTTCAGTTTCAGATATTGGATACTTGGTGCCAGTTTGGTTATTTTGTGGGTATCATATATTTCTTTATGTTGCTTCCTAAGTTTATATGTATACTAGTATTAGTTAGTCTAGATGTATATGTGTAGGTATGTTATGTTTGTGTCTGTGTATTGAGAGTGTGAATGAAGGTAGGGATATGCTAAAGCTAGTGTATCAGTTGAGTGAGTTCAGTGAATCAGAGAGGCGAGGGCAGCAACCACTTCAACCATAGCAAGTTCAGCTAGTGCATATATTAGGAGTACCTGTGCTAGGAGGGTATATCTGATACATGTATCAGTGACACTAGAAGGGTAGACCTGGGCAGTATTTCCACCTCGAGCCAGTGGGGTTCAGCAACAAGGACACAGTGCACTGGGCAGCAGAGCCAGTCAATGTAGCCAACTGAAAGAGGGAGGGAGCCATCATAACAGGGAGCTGCTGCAAGCAGTTCAGTAAGGAAGGAGCCCTACTGCAGCACAAAGGCATGACAGTTGTAACTGGGGGCAGTTCCACTACAGGTGCATGCAGTAATGGATCAAGTCAATGCACTATGCAGTGCACACAAGGAGACACTACAGTGCACACGAGGAGAGTGCACAGGTTTTCAATATCAGCAAGTAGTTGGTATCAGTGAGGTTCAGTAGGGTATCTGTGCAGTTTTTGCACAGTATCTTCGGGTAGTTAGTTCTAGTGTATCAGTGATTCAGTTCCAGGAATGGGGGTTTAGCTAATAGATAGTTGGTTGAGGTAGCACGGGACCAACCAAGCGTACCCATTTTCAACAGCAATAGAGGCCGTATCAGCATCAGTATCAGCATCAGTAGTACCTGGCACCAGCTCAAGGATACACTCAGTAGCAGCAGCCTCAGAGGCAGACCCAGCCTGCTGTCCAGTGTGTGTACTGCAGGAAGGCAGGACACACGAGGGACATCTGCAGGAAGAGGCTGGGTACGTGTTTGTCTTGTGGATTGTTAATACATCAGTTGAGGGACTGTCCATCTATTCAGACTCGTCCAGGACAGGGATGAGCATCCGCTCAGAGGGGACCAGCCAGGGTACCTACTGTACTAGTAGGCCAGTAGAGGGGACCTTCACTTTTGCCACAGCAGCAGAGGTTTGCTCAGCACCAACAATAGCAGAGAGGTGCACCACATGGACGAGCATATGCCATGACGATCGAGGAGGCCGAGCCAGCAGGAGACGTGATTTCAGGTTCAGTTCATCTCGATTCTATTCCAGCACTTGTATTAATCGATTTTGGCACTTCCTATAGTTTTATGTCTGTATCATATACTCTTAAGCATCATTTAGAGGCAAAACCATTAGATAGGACTTGTAAGATCATAACTGGCGGAGAAATTATCCTAGTCAGTGATTATTGCAAGGACCAGAGAGTATCATTGGGAGGCCGAGAGTTGAGCGTGTGCTTACTCGTCATGCCACTTCCGGGATACGATATTGTACTCACAATGGACTGGTTGAGTAGGCACCATGTTACTATAGATTGTCATGGAGGCAGAGTGATATTTCGACCGCCAAGAGAGCCAAAGTTCGAGGTCGCCAGAGGAGCAGCGGAGCAGAGCAGAGCAGGGGCACTTTTTGTTGAGCCAGGATAGAAGAAGATGAGTTGGCACATCCTTTGATAGCAGAGTTACTTGATGTATTTTCAGAGGAGTTGCTAGGTTTTTTGCCAGACAGAGATATTGAGTTATCTATAGACTTGGTGCCAGGAGCAGAGCCTATTTCATAACACGTCTATAGAGTCAACAACAGCGAACTGGAAGAACTGAAGAAGCAAGTTGAGGAGTTGCAGGACAAGGGCTTCGTCAAATCCAGTTCATCACCATAGGGAGCTCTGGTATTGTTCGTAACGAAGAAGGATGGGACGGTACGCATGTGTATCAATTATAGAGCTCTGAACAACTTCACTATCAAGAACAAATACCTACTGCCGAGGATAGATGATCTTTTTGATCAATTGAGCGGAGCGAAGGTATTTTCAAAGATATACTTAAGTTCAGGCAACCACCAGGTAAAGGTGAAGAGAGAAGACATTTCGAAAAAATATTTTTGGACCAGATATGTCCAGTTTGAGTTTATGGTAATGCTGCTTGGTTTAACTAATGCACCGATAGTATTCATGAACTTGATGAACAAGGTGTTCCACCAGTACCTTGACAAGTTCATAGTGGTGTTCATCGATGACATTCTTGTGTATTCGAAGACCCCAGAGGAGCACGAAGAGCACCTGAGGATGGTCTTGGAGACTCTCAGGAAGGAGGAGCTTTACAGAAAGCTTTCAAAGTACGAGTTTTTCCTTGACAAGGTTGAATTCCTTGGGTATGTGGTGACGGGTGACGGGATCTCAGTTAACCCAAAGAAGATCGAGGTAGTGGAGTCGTGGGCTACTCCCAGTTCAGTTGTTGAGATCAGGAGTTTTCTTGGGCTAGTAGGATACTACAGGAGGTTTGTACAAGACTTCTACAGAATTTCAGAGTCGATGACTAGGCTGACCAGGAAATATATGGATTTTGTCTGGACAAAGGATTATCAGGCCGCATTTAATGAGCTGAAGAAGAGATTAACGATAGTGTCACGCCCCAGCCCCAAAATATCGGGGACTGGACACGTGGCAATGGCCAGCAGCACGCACCGATGGACAAACCCAATTTAATGGATCCATCGGGGCATACTTAAGCAGTATTACAATAGTCAAGATTTACTACAATAATTCAAACCTAATCTCATCCACACAAATAAGATCAACAACAATAAGGAAAGTAAATCAAACATCCAGTCTCAGCAAAGTAATTCGGGGAATGACCCGATATAAAGTCTGTTACAATTGTTCATTAAAACAGGAAATAAAGAGTCTATTTGCCATTATAAACTGAGCATGGAGAAGCAGATTTTCAGGAGAAGTCCTCAGCGATCACCTCGTCCTCAGGTTCTGGTACTGTTCCGAGAAGTGCACCTGTTCCGTATACTTCTGGATAAACCTCGTCTGCAAATCCTGGGGACATAATCTGGATCCAGGTCTTCATGGGACATAGCAAGGTACAGATAATACAAGCCAAAGATAATGCAGTGCAGCAAGTAAATAAAATAGTAGGGTAAACTATATAACCATCTATGTAAAATGCAAGTTGAGAGCATCACTAGAACTTAGGCTGATACCACTACAAGCTCTGTGTCGGGGAGCCGGTAGCAGTTATACTATGAGTTTTACTATGTATTTACTATGGATTTTATATATATATAATCAACCTGTAGCCTGTGTGTCTCTTCCCACCCAATGTAATCACACGTCTCATGTCCATGACACGCAAGATCAAAACTAATGCAGCAAGTCATATAATGAACTAAGAATATAATGTCTATGTCAATCCTGCAACCTACACAGAATCACCTTGAATATTTCAGGAAAATTCTGTCTCATGATTCGTGTCAAGTGTCCTGGGTATAACGTACTTGTTAATGCAAGTACGAGAATATAAGGGTGTCGATATCCATCTCTATATGACGTACACAACTCCGCATACGGAGTTGGCACCCGACTATTAATCGGACGCTAAGTAAGTTACACGGTCCTAGGTTTAAGCAAGTACAATAATGTATAAATAAGTAAAAGAATATGTAAGAAAGACTGCAAGTTGGAAAGGTACACTTGCCTGGGTTTTCGGCTCCAATTGTAGCTCTGGCTTCAGCGGAGATTGCAGGCAGTACTCCGGTTGCTGAAATAGATATCACCATCAGATCCAGAAAATATTAATCAGCTAGAAATGCCTGTCCTTGAGTCCAATTGGGACACAGGGGCAAAAATAATATTTTTGGGTCAAAGCGGGGTCCACATGTGGCCAACTTTGCACCAAAAAATGCGTCAGGGTCAAAGGTCTCCAAATTCATCCAACTTAGTGTCAACAGGTCAGGAACGATGATACGAACCCAACAGAACTTCCAGAATTGGATTTTGATGAGCCGATCACAAAATTGCCCGTCAAGTGGAGCTTGTGGGGCCCACGACACGTAATTTTGTCAATGTTCTCAGAATCGAACCAAACTTGACTCACAGGACCAGCGTATTGCTACGAGTCCGATGGCGCAAGTTTTGTTTCGATCCGACGTGTGTACACTAAGTTACAGTAAAATTCAGAAAGGTTAGATACGGGGCGTTGTCGGCGGATACGCACTGATTTCGGTGTGCACGCACATCCGAATCAGCTTCTGCGAAATCCCGCATGTCCGTATCAATGACGCGCACGTATCGGTGAAGACCGTACGCGACCAAGTCGTCCCGTTTGGCGGGACATACTCAGTTCCGGGGTGAAACAGGACGTTGATTTTCCTGTTTTTGGATCGCGGTTCGCGATCACCACAGGACGCGATGCACCGAGCGGTTTGCATGGGCACCGAGGGGGGTCATGCAGGCTACGCGATGCAACTGACGGAATCGAAAACGGGGGTAGCGAGGAGAGATATACGGTTACCTAAACAGAGCTTTGAAAAACCGAGTTCTCAGTGTCCGACACGAAGTGTCCTGTCTGAGTCGCCTAGGGTTAGGGTTAGGGTTCACTGCTCTAGTCGCCGGAGCTGGCCGGAGAAGAGCGGAGCAGTCTTGCCGGGACCGGCTGGGTGGAGGCACGGCGGCCGGAGCGATGCCCGCTGCTGCTGCTGCTGGTGGAGGAGGCCGCCGGAGGAGGCGGGCGGAGCTGCTGCTGTTGCTGGCTGGAAGTGAGGCGGCGGAGGCGGTCGCGGGCCGAGGGGGAGAGGGGAGGTGCTGGGCGGCCGGCTCTGCGGGTGGTGGTCGAGCAGGGAGACGGCGGCCTGCTGCGGTGGACGGCGAGGTCGGAGGAGAAGGGGGAAAGCACTGAGAGAGATGGCCGGCTAGGTTTTCTGGACGGTGGTCGGGGCTCGAGAGCGGTGGACGGGGGCGAGTCTCGGGCGGCTCTGGGCTCCGGGCGGAGGGAAGGAGAGAGCCCGGCGGAGGGGAGAGAGGGGGTTAGGTCACCGGTGGAGCTGGGGGAAGTTCGTCAAGGGGAGACGGTGGTCGAGGGGCCGCGGTTTAAATAGGAGGCGGAGCTCAGGCGTTTACAGGAGGCGGAGCGAGGGGTCGCCGGCGGTTACTGGAGCGGAGGAGTCGGGGCGTAACCGCCGCGGAGGCGTAACGGGCGGCTGCCGGAGAAGAATCGACACAGTCGGGGTCTGGGAAAGGGTTTTCGGGTCGGGTCGGGCGGTTCCAAGCGGGTCGGGTCTGACCCGGATCTGACCCGCTAAGGGGTTGGGCCGGTTCGGGTAGACCAGCCGGTCCGGTTCGGTTTAAATTAATTTGGGTTGGTTTATTTTAAAATAAATCCGGTTTAATTAGGGTTTAATTACAAAATAGATTTTAGGGTTTAAAAATACTTCCGGGGTCCAATAAATTCTCGAAAAATTATCCTATGTCTAGATTTTCATTTTATACCATAAAATGTTATTTTCATAATATTATAATATTATTAAACATCATTTTAAAAATCCTTTAATTATAAAATATCTTATTTTTAATTCCAGAAAAATCTCAGAAAATACAGAAAATTGACAAAAATTCTAAATTATAAATTCTTGAAAATCAGGGGTTTTACAATCTACCCCCTTAAGAGGATTGCGTCCTCGCAATCAAAGAATAATCGGTCAACAGAGATGACACGGTTACAAACATTATTCGAAGCACATTAAAATTAAGGAGATCAAGTTGAGGATTAAAACACATAGGAAAAATTATTTTTCTAAGCAAATGGAAGTTATAAAATTTCCCGGGTGAAGGAAATCTAAAAAATTACAGTTTTTAGAAAACCAGCTTTATCCTTTAAAAACTTATCAGGTTAACATTTATAAAATATTCTAAGTTATTGGCAAGTTCAAAAATTACTTAGGTGATCACTAGGTTATCTATTATTAGCATGTTAAAACTGTTAAGTTAAGTCTAGGGTCACGAACCAGCAGGCACGAAGTAAAGCAATACTAGAAATAGAAAACTATAAAAACTTACGCGCATTAGCTACTCCATGGTTCTGCGCGTCTTTCAAGGTCATCGCGAAGGCTTGTCCGCGTCCTTGTGGTGGATTCCTCTGTTGCTGCTGGGCTTGTTGGAAGAGTGCTGCCTGTGGTGCCAAGGGTGGCCTTGGTTGATACCCTCCTGGTGCTGGTAGAGCTTGTTGGTTTGCCCTTGGTGCTCCTCCTCGATGATAAGGACAATCCTTGGCTAAGTGTTGATTGGTTCCGCAAATCAAGCATAATCCCAACTTGCGTCTGTAGTCCTTCTCAATATGGCCCACCTTGCCACAGTATTGACATGTAGATAATATCTGCGAAGAGGCTCTGAGTTGCTGGTGTATATGAGGCCTCTTTGCAGCTTCTTCTTGAGGTGCTTTGGCTGATGTGGAAGACCATTTCAGACCGGTCTCTCTCCTGGTGACGCGTTCCATGCGTCGGGCTGCAGCGAGAACGTCCGAGTAAGAGGTAGGTGCGACGGATTCGATGAGTCTCTGCAGCTCAAAGTTTAGTCCGTCGAAGAACTTCTCAGCCTTCTCTTCTTCCGTCGGGATCAAGGTAGGGGCAAAGTGACTTAGACGAATGAACTCGGCGTTGTACTCTTCCACCGTCATAGCATCCTGAGTGAGGCGATTGAACTTGTCCCGAAGTTATGATCGAGCGATAGCCGGAATGTACATCTCCTGAAAGAGTCTGGAAAACTCTTCCCAAGTGACTCGGTCTGGTCCGAGCCGGGTCTCTTCAGATAGCCACCAGTGATGAGCATTGTCCGTCAACTGCATTCTAACGGCGGTCATCCAACGTTCTCTTGGAAGTTCAGCTGCTTCCAACTGGTGCTGTATGTTGGTGAGCCACTCATGAACTTTGGTTGGTCCTTCTTTGCCCGAAAAGGTACGGGGCTTGAGTTGACGAAAATCGGTGATAGACCCCGTTGCTGGTTTCCTAGCTTGTGGGTTCACTTGCTCCAAGGCGGTTACTAGGCTGGTCCTCAAATACTCTGCCTCATGACGCTGCGTCTCCTGATGAATTTGTTGTTGGGCTTGCATCATTGCGTAGATCATTTGAAATATCTGCTGCCCGTCGATAGGTTGCCCTAGTGGGAATACGGGCATCGGTGGAACGAACTGCGAAGGCGGCGGGATATCATCACGCCGGAACCTTGAATTATGCTGGGCTGCTTGATCGCTTTGAGTAGATTGTCCTCGGTCTTTGGGTGTCACCCCTTCATCATAAGTAACCACAACATCGTGTGGTGTACTCAAGGGATTCTCGTCTCCGTTTCTTGGATCCATTACTCTGCATCAAAAATAAAATATAAGAAGCGCACAGGATTCAAGGCAAGATGCAAGTCAAAAATTAATTCGAATACGATACAGATATTAAGAACGTTTTCAAGCAAGTGGATGAGATTCTAAAAACTTATCCTATCTTAGTGCAGGCCTGTTCGGTCCCTAAGTTAAAACCGAACAATTTTTAGTCGTTGACCTGCATGGGCCACCACAAAAATTATGTCACACCCCAGCCCCAAAATATCAGGGACTGGACACGTGGCAATGGCCAGCAGCTCGCACCGATGGACAAACCCAATTTAATGGATCCATCGGGGCATACTTAAGCTGTATTACAATAGTCAGGATTTACTACAATAATTCAAAACTAATCTCATCCACACAAATAAGATCAACAGCAATAAGGAAAGTAAATCAAACATCCAGTCTCAGCAAAGTAATTCGGGGAACGACCCGATATAAAGTCTGTTACAATTGTTCATTAAAACAGGAAATAAAGAGTCTATTTGCCATTATAAACGGAGCATGGAGAAGCAGATGTTCAGGAGAAGTCCTCAGCGATCACCTCGTCCTCAGGTTCTGGTACTGTTCCGAGAAGTGCACCTGTTCCGTATACCTCTGGATAAACCTCGTCTGCAAATCCTGGGGACATAATCCGGATCCAGGTCTTCAGGAGACATAGCAAGGTACAGATAATACAAGCAAAAAATAATGCAGTGCAGCAAGTAAATAAAATAATAGGGTAAACTATATAACCATCTATGTGAAATGCAAGTTGAGAGCATCACTAGAACTTAGGCTGATACCACTACAAGCTCTGTGTCGGGGAGCCGATAGCAGTTATACTATGAGTTTTACTATGTGTTTACTATGGATTTTATATATATATAATCAGCCTGTAGCCTGTGTGTCTTTTTCCACCCAATGTAATCACACGTCTCATGTCCATGACACGCAAGATCAAAACTAATGCAGCAAGTCATATAATGAACTAAGAATATAATGTCTATGTCAATCCTACAACCTACACAGAATTACCTTGAATATTTCAGGAAAATTCTGTCTCATGATTCGTGTCAAGTGTCCTGGGTATAACGTACTTGTTAATGCAAGTACGAGAATATAAGGGTGTCGATATCCATCTCTATATGACGTACACAACTCCGCATACGGAGTTGGCACCCGACTATTAATCGGACGCTAAGTAAGTCACACGGTCCTAGGTTTAAGCATGTACAATAATGTATAAATAAGTCAAAGAATATGTAACAAAGACTGCAAGTTGGCAAGGTACACTTGCCTGGGTTTTCGGCTCCAATTGTAGCTCTGGCTTCAGCGGGGAATACAGACAGTACTCCGGTTGCTGAAATAGATCTCACCATCAGATCCAAAAAATATTAATCAGCTAGAAATGCCTGTCCTTGAGTCCAATTTGGACACAGGGGCAAAAATAATATTTTTGGGTCAAAGCGGGGTCCACATGCGGCCCACTTTGCACCGAAAAATACGTCAGGGTCAAAGGTCTCCAAATTCGTCCAACTTAGTGTCAACAGGTCAGGAACGATGATACTAAACCAACGGAACTTCCAGAATTGGATTCCGATGAGCCGATCACAAAATCGCCCGTCAAGTGGAGCTTGTGGGGCCCACGACACGCGATTTTGTCAACGTTCTCAGAATCGAACCAAACTTGGCTCACAGGACCAGCGTATTGCTACGAGTCCGATGGCGCAAGTTTTGTCTCGATCCGACGTGTGTATACTAAGTTACAGCGAAATTCAGAAAGGTCGGATAAGGGGCGTTATCGGCGGATACGCACTGATTTCGGTGTGCACGCACATCCGAATCAGCTTCTGCAAAATCCTGCACGTCCGTATCAATGATGCGCACGTATCGGTGAAGACCGTACGCGACCAAGTCTTCCCGTTTGGCGGGGCGTACTCAGTTCCGGGGTGAAACAGGGCGTTGATTTTCCTATTTTTGGATCGCGGTTCGCGATCACCACATGACGCGATGCACCGAGCGGTTTGCATGGACATCGAGGGGGGTCATGCAGGCTACGCGATGCAACTGACGGAATCGAAAACGGGGTAGCGAGGAGAGATATACGGTTACCTGAATAGAGCTTTGAAAAACCGAGTTCTCAGTGTCCGACACGAAGTGTCCTGTCTGAGTCGCCTAGGGTCAGGGTTAGGGTTCACTGCTCTAGTCGCCGGAGCTGGCCGGAGAAGAGCGGAGCAGTCTTGCCGGGGCCGGCTGGGTGGAGGCACGGCGGCCGGAGCGATGCCCGCTGCTGCTGCTGCTGGTGGAGGAGGCTCCCGGAGGAGGCGGGCGGAGCTGCTGCTGTTGCTGGCTGGAAGTGAGGCGACGGAGGCGGTCGCGGGCCGAAGGGGAGAGGGGAGGTGCTGGGCGGCCGGCTCTGCGGGTGGTGGTCGAGCAGGGAGACGGCGGCCTGCTGCGGTGGACAGCGAGGTCGGAGGAGAAGGGGGAAAGCACTGGGAGAGATGGCCGGCTATGTTTTCTGGACGGTGGTCGGGGCTCGAGAGCGGTGGACGGGGGCGAGTCTCGGGCGGCTCTGGGCTCCGGGCGGAGGGAAGGAGAGGGCCCGGCGGAGGGGAGAGAAGGGGTTAGGTCACCGGCGGAGCTGGAGGAAGTTTGTCAAGGGGAGACGGTGGTCGAGGGGCCGCGGTTTAAATAGGAGGCGGAGCTCAGGCGTTTACGGGAGGCGGAGCGAGGGGTCGCAGGCGGTTACTGAAGCGGAGGAGTCGGGGCGTAACCGCCGCGGAGGCGTAACGGGCGGCTGCCAGAGAAGAATCGACACAGTCGGGGTAAGGGAAAGGGTTTTCGGGTCGGGTCGGGCGGTTCCAAGCGGGTCGAGTCTGACTCGGATCCGACCTGCTAAGGGGTTGGGCCGGTTCGGGTAGACCGGCCGGTCCGGTTCGGTTTAAATTAATTTGGGTTGGTTTATTTTAAAATAAACCCGATTTAATTAGGGTTTAATTACAAAATAGATTTTAGGGTTTTAAAAATACTTCCGGGGTCCAATAAATTTTTGAAAAATTACCCTATGTCCAGATTTTCATTTTACACCATAAAATATTATTTTCATAATATTTTAATATTATTAAACATCATTTTAAAAATCCTTTAATTATAAAATATCTTGTTTTTAATTCCAGAAAAATCTTAAAAAATACAGAAAATTGGGGAAAATTCTAAATTCTTGAAAATCAGGGGGTTTACAGATAGCCCCAGTATTGATATTGCCATCGGGGACAGGTGGATTCACTATTTACAGGATGCTTCAGGGAAGGGTTTGAGTTGCGTTCTTCAGTAGCACAGGAAGGTGATTGCCTTTGCTTCCAGGCAATTATGCCCCCATGAAAAGAACTACCCCACCCACGATTTGGAGTTGGCAGCGGTTATCTTTGCTCTAAAGCTGTGAAAATACTATTTATACGGTGAGCGTGTGGAGATCTTCACAGACCACAAGACCTTGAAGTACGTGTTTACATAGAAAGAGCTGTCACGCCCCAGTCCCAAAAATACGTAGGACTAGGACACGTAAGCATGCCACCCGCATGGATATGACAACTCCAATATATGAAAACCAAATCCATACATACGCTGTATTATGAATATCAATCCACAAGTGGTATAACATATGTCACAAGTCACAGGATATAATCTAAATCTCATCCACCAAAATCATATAGAAATAAATAACCAGTATCTATGAAACTAGAACTCAATAAGAAGTATCTAAGGATGCTAGTTGGATGGAAACAAATCCACTACAAACTCAAATATAAAAGCAAATACTATATAAGTACAACACAATCAAACACAATATAAGTATACCAGCTAGCAATCATGGCTCGAAGAGAAGACATCATCGAAACATAGGTAACCAAACGAATATGCGCTCCTGCAAATACTCAAGAACAAATACACCTGGCAGGGGACCAGGTCCTCAGAGGGACATAACAAGATACTTAAACACATGCCAATAAAGTACTGAAATAAATATCCAATAGATCGCCTAACCGTCTAAGTGAATGCAGTTAAGAACAACTTCCCCACAAGTGAGCTATCTGGCTGAAAACCTGGGATTTGGCATGGTTCTCTATTGGAGATCCAGGGGCCTAAAAGGCACGTCGTCTTTTGAACGTCGGTGGCCCGCCTGATAGTACATAATATATAGTGGTCATCACCACCCGTATCTTCGGCGGAGAATCCGGGCGCACAATAGAAAAAGTGTAAAGGAGCTCAAATGCGGTACTTGTTGTTCTCCCCACCCCATGCTCTAAGCATGTCACATCCATGACACAATAACACCTCTAATAACTGCCAAGTCTACTAGCATGCAAAGTTTCTAACAATAGTTATTCCTAACGCACGGCCCATACGTACAGGAGGCCAGACCTGTCACGCAGTCCGTGATCTCTATATGAGACTCACACTCGTGTAACAACTGTGTCACAGCCAATGAACCTAATGATGATACATGATAATGGGGTAGTCTCGTGAACAAGGTCAATGCAATACATAAATAAAAACATATCGCGATGATACCGTCACGCGTATTTTGTAACAGTTTAAAATATATGAACTAAAGACAAAAAATAAAGATGCATGCAACATATGGAATATAAATAACAGTACAATGGCAAGGTATACTTGCCTGGCAAGGAAGCTGTAATGTACCAATAATCTGCTCCAGAAATCGTGCAGAACAAATCCAATATCCTATGTACACATAAATATAATACAATAGAATCATTAGTCTTTACACTAGCACATACACAACCATATTTACACTGGACTCAGGGGGTATACTAGGGGTAACACTAGTCATCTAACACGGTCAATTATGCGTTGAATTACGCGGGTGTCGCGTCTTCAAGTACTGTACGAAATCAGTCAGTCAACTGACAGGTGTCTATGCCAGTACGTTAATGTACGCAAGGCAGACAAATTCACAAGTTCTTAGGGTCAACATGGTCAAGGTAAGTATGGGATAGTCCACGGTGTCCTAGGGTCGTACAGTCTGAATATTTAGTCATAATTATCAATTAGCATTTACTTACATATATATTCATATAACTATATAATAATATAACCATCAATTTATTTTCATAACTATTTGAATACATATAGTAATTATGTACATAAATATATATACCAAACTGAATAATATTTGCGTACATGTAAATGTACGAACGCGCGTTGGGTTCTCCGACTCAGGGTCTGATGTAAACTAACCGTGGTGGCTAAATACTAATGTCCTACTGGAACACTGTCAGAGAATGTACTTGTCTGGGGTCCAGCTGCTGGTATGAATCAGAGTCCAAGTCACAGTCCAAATCAGAGTCCAAGATAATTTATTTTAATTTATTTAATTCTGGAATAATTACTCTAAAATCCTATTTTAATCTTATTATTCTAATTTTTATGTTAATTCCTAAATTTTGTCCAAAGAAACTGAATTTTATCAACTCGAGACTCATGGCACGCAAATCGAGGCGATCTGTTGACCGAAAAGTCAACCGACATAAACTCAACTTTCATGCATGATTTCTTGTAGATTTCAGCATCAAAAATATGCTAGAATTTATGGCTCGTCCGAATTCAAATTCGTTTGGGAATTATGGCACATACAAATTTTGTATTGTGCACCGATGGTTAAATTCTAACCTAGAAGTTCTACAAAATTAACAGCATATAAATACTTCGAATTAAATTCTGAGAAAAATATATGTCGATGATCTCGACATTAGCTTTCCGAAACTTTAAATGATTCATGATTCTGATTCCTGGTTCTCCCGGAATCACAAAAACATCGAAACACGTCTATTTTCAGACATGCTGTGCTCTACGAATTTTCCAGAATTTAATACTCATAATTTTGTAAAACAATTTATATAATCAGAAATCTAACCTCAATATCTTTCTAATGCAAGAAACTAGGCCTCGTTTGGAGTCCGGAGCTATGCGCAATGGCTTGTGGAAGATGAAGGAACCCTAGATGACAATTCTCCAAAAATCGGCTGAAGAAAAACCCTAGAAATTAATATCTAAACTATTATATATAGAGAGGAGAGAGAGAGTGCAGCCGCGGCTCACAGCGCGCCATATGGCAGCAATCCAGGGCTGCCCGCTCAGATCGGACGGTCAGGCACTGACGCGGCTCGGCTCAGCTGAGTCCGAGTCGAACTCTGACTCGGCTCGGCTCGAGGTCGGCTCGGCTCGGCTCGCACCCACTCAGCTGTCACTGACAGGCGGGCCCGGCACTGTTCACTGCTGGAGGCTGACAGGTGGGCCCCCTGTTTGCTGACTGGGCAGAATTAAATACTTTTTGTGTTTTCTTTTTCAGAAATTAATTTTTAATTCAGTTTTTATAATTAACTCAAAATAAATGCTAAAAATAATCAGAAAATTCCCAAAAAATTCTAGAAAATATATTTTATTATTTAGAACCTAAAATAAAAGTTTGGAATATTTTAAATTAAGTTTGAACATAAAATAAATTCTTCAAAGTCCTAGAAAATTAGTGTTACTAGTTTTTAATTAACTAAAAATTATGGAAAAATCCCAATAATCTAAAATAGCATAAAAATAATTCTAAATAATTTTTATATAAGTAAATATACTAAAAAAAATTTATTTTCTAATTAACTAAGAGAATACTCTAAATAAATTCAACATTTATAATAAATATAATAATATAAAATATACACAAAATACCTATTTTATGTGAGGGAGTTTACAATCTACCCAACTTAAAACAATTTCGTCCTCGAAATTAAAATAAGGCATAATTTGTTAAATCCTTCACATTCGTACATAAGGTACGTCAATCGCAATCTCTTCCAAAAATTTAAATAACAAAATCTATTCAAATCTTTCGCGATCATTTCAAAATTAAGATAATCATTGTTCAAATCAAAATTCAACCTATTGTAATCTCTTCTCACTTTTTCAAATCATCAATATCCAAATTTAAATTGAATCCATATAATATCTTCAAGATTTAAATAATCCATATCAAATTTTATCTCACGATCTCCAACTATCATAATCTCCTCTAGAAGTAATTCGAGTCCAATATTATTCCTATTTTCACTTATAAATTTTTGTATTCTTCAAAATTTTAAATTCTATTCACATCCTCAATATTTCAAATAGGTAGTCCAACCATCAAATTTTAATTCTTAATTTAAATCATCAAATTGAAAAATAATTTAAATGCAGTCCACCAATGTTCAAGTCTGAAATTATATATTTATCCTTCAAATTCAAATTGATAATTTTACCTTCAATACTCAAAAATTTAAATTATGTACTTAAGGTATAAATATTGGGTCCTCAATATCAATATTTTAAAATTCATTAATCCTCATCATCTTAGTCATTCTTCTAAAATTCTCAAAATTAAAATAGCTTGAACCTCTCCCAATCTAATCTTACTCGATCAAAATCTAAAAGAAATTCCTCTCGAGTTGCCAATGCACTGCTACCCAACTTAGAATTTACCCATATATCACAGAAGGCTATATACTTTAAGAAAAATATTCCTTAATTTATTTACTCATGTCATTCAATCCTCAAAACTTCAACGCCGATTATATCATATATGATATGTCCTTAATTACGAAAGAATAATCCTCAAGTATGTGATCGACCTATGGGGTATATCTAGTACTCTCTGTGTATCAAACTTATACCAAGCACGAGGTTTCATTTTTCCGAAATAAGGAAAGACGGAGATCAATAATAAAGGGTTCAAGGGTGAGGTAATAGAATAGAAGTATCGGGATCAAGGCGTTTAAAGAAGTCAAATGAGAATTGTCAAAGCAGTTGTGGATTGAAATCCTATGCTCGTATTAGTACAGTTATGTAGCTGATACGATACGCTCAGACATGTCTAGAGGGCGAGTACAATCGTCTACTAATCACTATATTTCTCAATCCACGTAAAGTAGTTATGCGAAGGGCGAACCAAGCGCACTAAGGTTAGCTAGACCTTAATACACTGATTCTGAAATGTATTAGTGTGTATACCCAATAATATATATGTCATGAATAAGCTCGATAAAGAATAAGCTTGCAAAAACTAGGCTATAATAGCAGCATAATTCGAGGTAGCACAGAAAATATAACGCTGGATTATAATGAGAGAAGTTACAAATAATTCAAGTTTGCAAAAACAAAAACAACATAAGCAATAATAACAAAAGACTCTACAATCTCTTCAATTATCATACAACCTCCTTGTCTAAGTCGCTACAAGGTACACAATTCAAAATTCAAGATTATAACTATGACTATAGGAAACTATATATCCTATCGTAGAGTATAATCACTTGGTCTATGATCAGAGGTGGCAGGTGGCACGAGTTAAAAGATGAAGAAGAGAAAATATGATTAGTCGTCGCACAAATAACGAGTGCTAGGATTTCAGAGGAACAAATATATGAAATTAAAATAGAGAGGCTATAGATAATGTCATGGTTTCCTAAGGGGAGATGCTAAGCTACTCTCTGTGTTTGCGGTATGATCAAGAAAATACTATATTCATTGCTTTTGGCTTCCTAAGGTGCTGTCTACTAATAATAAAGACAATGATCTAAGTTTATAGTTCTAATATTATCTAACTATGAAGGTTAGGTTCAGTCCTAATGTTCAATATTGGTTCTCCATTGGTTCCTCAATACTAGGGTCAACATTATGGTAAAACTTCTAACTATCTCTAGTAGTGTCTATACTACTCAAGTCTTCTTAATACATCAAGGGGTAATGGTATACCAATCTAAAGATAAGGAGTTCTAGGGTTCACTAGATATTCTAAACTTAGTGGTGTGTCTATATTCTCGTTGTATTCTTAATAGGTGTGCTACTCTAATTATCATCCTACTAACAGGGGTTCCTATATTCTAGCGGAAGGCTATATATACTCAAGGAACTTATTAGGAAAGTACAGGAATCAAGCAGGATACAATTGTTCGAATAGAGCAGAGAGGAGGAAAATGAATCATAGTCAATTGTGGATGAGATCCTATACTCTAGTCCTAGGTGCAGGCTTGTTCGGTACAGTAACGTAACCGAGACAATATGCTCTCGACCTGCATGGGCCACCACTAAAAACATGTCACGCCCCAGTCCCAAAAATACGTAGGACTAGGACACGTAAGCATGCCAGCCGCATGGATATGGCAACTCCAATATATGGAAACCAAATCCATACGTACGCTGTATTATGAATATCAATCCACAAGTGGTATAACATATGTCACAAGTCACAGGATATAATCTAAATCTCATCCACCAAAATCATATAGAAATAAATAACCAGTATCTATGAAACTAGAACTCAATAAGAAGTATCTAAGGATGCTAGTTGGATGGAAACAAATCCACTATCAACTCAAATATAAGAGCAAATACTATATAAGTACAACACAATCAAACACAATATAAGTGTACCAGCTAGCAATCACGGCTCGAAGAGAAGACATCCTCGAAACATAGGTAATCATCCGAATCTGTGCTCCTGCGAATACTCAAGAACAAATACACCTGGCAGGGGACCAGGTCCTCAGAGGGACATAACAAGATACTTAAACACATGCCAATAAAGTACTGAAATAAATATCCAATGGGTCGCCTAACCGTCTAAGTGAATGCAGTTAAGAACAACTTTCCCCACAAGTGAGCTATCTGGCTGAAAACCTGGGATTTGGCATGGTTCTCTATTGGAGATCCAGGGGCCTAAAAGGCACGTCGTCTTTTGAACGTCGGTGGCCCGCCTGATAGTACATAATATATAGTGGTCATCACCACCCGTATCTTCGGCGGAGAATCCGGGCGCACAATAGAAAAAGTGTAAAGGAGCTCAAATGCGGTACTTGTTGTTCTCCCCACCCCATGCTCTAAGCATGTCACATCCATGACACAATAACACCTCTAATAACTGCCAAGTCTACTAGCATGCAAAGTTTCTAACAATAGTTATTCCTAACGCACGGCCCATACGTACAGGAGGCCAGACCTGTCACGCAGTCCGTGATCTCTATATGAGACTCACACTCGTGTAACAACTGTGTCACAGCCAATGAACCTAATGATGATACATGATAATGGGGTAGTCTCATGAACAAGGTCAATGCAATACATAAATAAAAACATATCGCGACGATACCGTCACGCGCATTTTATATAACAGTTTAAAATATATGAACTAAAGACAGAAAATAAAGATGCATGCAACATATGAAATATAAATAACAGTACAATGGCAATGTATACTTGCCTGGCAAGAAAGCTGCAATGTACCAATAATCTGCTCCAGAAATCGCGCAGAACAAATCCAATATCCTATGTACACATAAATATAATACAATAGAATTATTAGTCTTTACACTAGCACATACACAATCACATTTACACTGGACTCAGGGGGTATACTAGGGGTAACACTAGTCATCTAACACGGTCAATTACGCGTTGAATTACGCGGGTGTCGCGTCTTCAAGTACTGTACGAAATCAGTCAGTCAACTGACAGGTGTCTATGCCAGTAGTTAATGTATGCAAGGCAGACAAATTCACAAGTTCTTAGGGTCAACATGGTCAAGGTAAGTATGGGATAGTCCACGGTGTCCTAGGGTCGTACAGTCTGAATATTTAGTCATAATTATCAATTAGCATTTACTTACATATATATTCATATAACTATATAATAATGTAACCATCAATTTATTTTCATAACTATTGGAATACATATAGTAATTATGTACATAAATATATATACCAAACTGAATAATATTTGCGTACATGTAAATGTACGAACGCGCGTTGGGTTCTCCGACTCAGGGTCTGATGTAAACTAACCGTGGTGGCTAAATACTAATGTCCTACTGGAACACTGTCAGAGAATGTACTCGTCTGGGGTCCAGCTGCTGGTATGAATCAGAGTCCAAGTCACAGTCCAAATAGCCTATGTATTACAAATTTATCACGTCAAAAGATAATTTATTTTAATTTATTTAATTTTGGAATAATTATTCTAAAATCCTATTTTAATCTTATTATTCTAATTTTTATGTTAATTTCTAAATTTTGTCCAAAGAAACTGAATTATCAACTCGAGACTCATGGCACGCAAATCGAGGCGATCTGTTGACCGAAAAGTCAACCGACACAAACTCAACTTTCATGCATGATTTCTTGTAGATTTTAGCATCAAAAATATGCTGGAATTTACGGCTCGTCCGAATTCAAATTCGTTTGGGAATTATGGCACATACAAATTTTGTATTGTGCACCGATGGTTAAATTCTAACCTAGAAGTTCTACAGAATTAACAGTATGTAAATACTTCGAATTAAATTCTGGGAAAAATATATGTCGATGATCTCGACATTAGCTTTCCGAAAATTTAAACGGTTCGTGATTCTGATTCCTGGTTCTCCCGGAATCACAAAAACATCAAAACATGTCTATTTTCAGACATGCTGTGCTCTACGAATTTTCCAGAATTTAATACTCATAATTTCATAAAACAATTTATATAATCAGAAATCTAACCTCAATATCTTTCTAACGCAAGAAACTAGGCCTCGTTTGGAGTCCGGAGCTATGCGCAATGGCTTGTGGAAGATGAAGGAACCCTAGATGACAATTCTCCAAAAATCGGCTGAAGAAAAACCCTATAAATTAATATCTAAACTATTATATATATAGAGGAGAGAGAGAGAGTGCAGCCGCGGCTCACAGCGCGCCACATGGCAGCAATCCAGGGCTGCCCGCTCAGATCGGACGGTCAGGCACTGACGCGGCTCGGCTCAGCTGAGTCCGAGTCGAACTCTGACTCGGCTCGGCTCGAGGTCGGCTCGGCTCGGCTCGCACCCACTCAGCTGTCACTGACAGGCGGGCCCGGCACTGTTCACTGCTGGAGGCTGACAGGTGGGCCCCCCTGTTTGCTGACTGGGCAGAATTAATTACTTTTTGTGTTTTCTTTTTCAGAAATTAGTTTTTAATTCAGTTTTCCTAATTAACTCAAAATAAATGCTAAAAATAATCAAAAAATTCCCAAAAAATTCTAGAAAATATATTTTATTATTTAGAACCTAAAATAAAAATTTGGGATATTTTAAATTAAGTTTGAACATAAAATAAATTCTTCAAAGTCCTAGAAAATTAGTGTTACTAGTTTTTAATTAACTAAAAATTATGGAAAAATCCCAATAATCTAAAATAGCATAAAAATAATTCTAAATAAATATTTATATAAGTAAATATACTAAAAAAAATTTATTTTCTAATTAACTAAGAGAATACTCTAAATAAATTCAATATTTATAATAAATATAATAATATAAAATATACACAAAATACCTATTTTGGGTGAGGGAGTTTACAAGAGCTGAACATGAGGCAGAGGAGGCGGTTGGAGTTGATAAAAGACTTTAATATTTTATTGCAGTACCACCAAGAAAAGGCCAACGTAGTCGCCGATGCCTTGAGCAGGTATCCGATGGCTATGTACTTGACGACAAATAGACATTTGTTGGCTAATCTGGAGAGCTTGGGAATTGAGGTGCTAGTTCCCGGTATTGATATTCAGTTATGGGGATTGCAGATACAGTCCGAGATGATGGACAGAATCAGAGCTATACAGTATAATGATGAGGCTCTGAAGAGTATCAAGGCACAGGTTCAGACAGAATTATCAGAAGACTTCACTATTGCTGATGATGGGTCTTTACGGTATGGTACTAGGATATGTTTGCCTAGCGGGGAGCTGTGCGAGAAAGTTTTATATGAGGCACATCACTCTCAGTACTCGATGCATCCAGGTGCCAACAAGATGTATTGAGACCTGAGGGAGCACGTATGGTGGAATGGTATGAAGCGCAAGGTAGCACGCTTTGTATCCCGGTGTTTAGTGTGCCAGCAGGTAAAGGCGGATCGATAGAGGCCAGGTGGATTACTACAGCCTTTACCTATCCCAGAGTAGAAGTGGGAGCACGTAAATATGGATTTTATTTCAGGGCTTCCGCGTTCTCCAGGAGGAATGGACGCGATTTGGGTCATCATGGATAGGTTGACCAAATCAGCCTACTTCTTACCATTAAAAGTGGGTACCTCGACGGAGAAGCTAGCAGAGATGTACGTACGGCAGATTGTCAGATTACATGGGGTTTCTATGAGCATCATCTTGGATCGGGATAGTCTTTTCACTTCCCACTTCTGGAGGAGTTTGCAGGCTGGCTTGGGCACTCAGCTCAAGTTCAGTACCGCATATCACCCCCAAGATAGACGAAATGTTTGAAAGGACTATTCAGACTCTCGAGGATATGCTACCCACTTGTGTTCTAGATTTTAGAGGTTCTTGGGAGGATCATCTACACCTGGTAGAGTTTGCTTACAACAACAGCTACCAGGCCAGCATTGAGATGTCACCATTCGAGGCTCTATATGGACGAAGGTGTCACACACCGTTATCTTGGGATGATATCGGAGAGAGAGCCTTCTTAGGACCAGAGATGGTCGTGGATGCAGCAAAAAAGGTGAAACTCATCGGAGACATACTTTGAGTGGCGCAGGACAGACAACGACATTGGGCCGACAGCCACCGTAGACCCTTGGAGTTTGAAGTATAGGTTTTGTTATTTTGCTTAAAATTATTTTATTTTAGATTGCGTGTTAAGACTATTTTGTTCTAGGTTGGCGATCTGGTGTTCTTACGAATTTCTCCGACACGGAGCACGATTCGCTTTGGTAGAGGTGGAAAGCTTAGTCCACGTTACATCAGACCTTTCGATATTCTTGCAAGGGTCGGTACAGTGGCCTATAGGCTAGACTTGTCGCCTGTACTAGAGGGAGTACATGACGTGTTCCATGTGTCGTAGCTGAGACGGTATGTGGCAGATCCTAGTCACGTACTAGATCACTCGAAGATCGAGGTTGGTCCGACTCTCAGCTATCCTGAGGAGACCTTGGATCGCAGGGAGAGAAGGTATTGCGGAACTAGATTATTCCTTTGGTTCATGTTGCATGGAGACATCACTCTCCAAGCGAGTCAACCTGGGAGAGGGAGGACGAAAAGCGCGAGCAGTACCCGTATCTCTTCGAGCCTTGAGGTATAGTTCTTTGTTCTGATTGTATTCTTGTGCTAGTTTAATTCAATTTCGAGGATAATTTTTTTTTAGGAGGGTAGAGCTTTTACTAGCATATTTCTATAGTAGGGGCTTTTTTGTTATTTACAATATTTATATTTATTGTGTTAATAATTACATGATAGGTAATATACATATTATATTATATTCATTAATAACATGGGTTAGTGATCTAGACTTGATGTGACCATGGACCTTGCATTAAACTAGACATTTAACCCACTAGACTAATCCCTATGCTATTAATTAGATTATAGTTAGGTCCCTCACTTAAGATTAAACCCCTTAATTAAATAGCTCTTCATGATAAGCCATGGAGGGAAAAAGAGATATTATGTATTACCAAACCCTAACCCTACTCTATGGCCGGCCCTATATGTATAAAGGGTGCCTCCCTCAAAGCCACTCATCATTCATGAAGAAACCCTATAAATAGCCCCTAAGAAAACCCTTCTTTCCCTCAACAAATTTTAGATTTCTAAGTCCCAAATCCCTTATTCTTCCCTTATCAAGAGAGACCTAGAAGCTTGGGCATATGGAGTCGTGGAGAAGAAGAAGCTACATTGGGAATCCATCTCCCAATAGATGAAAATCTGGAAACACTCTTTTAATTCTTGTTTTAATCTTTTGTATGGCCATTAGGAGCCCACCCATTGTTTTAGAAATGACTATTAAGGGAGAGCATGCGTCTCTTTTGGTTTCATGATGATTCTCCATGGTATCATAGGTGTATTTGGGGGTTTTTGTGATCCAATGATGTATTTTTCCCTAATTTTCATATCCCTAATCATATGTATATGTATATTTGTATATTTGGATGAAGAGGGAGATAGCCCGCTTTGTGGCAAAGTGTCTGGTGTGTCATCAAGTCAAGGTTGAGCATTAGAGGTCTGCCGGATTACTTCAACCGCTCCCAATACCTGAGTGGAAATGGGAGCACATCACCATGGACTTCGTTACGGGCTTCCCGAGGAGTCCTAGTGGTCGCAATGCGGTATGGGTAATCGTAGATTGACTCACCAAGTCCGCCCACTTTTTACCCTTCAGAGTCGGGCAATCTACGGAAGTCTTGGCAGACATGTATATGAGGGAGATCGTGCGACTGCATGGAGTGCCAGTCAGTATAGTGTTTGATAGGGATACGAGGTTCACATCGTACTTTTGGCAGAGTATGCAAGAGAGTCTCGGTACCCGCCTAAAGTTCAGCACATCGTATCACCCGCAGACAGATGGCCAGTCCGAGTGCACCATTCAGACGTTGGAGGACATGTTGAGGGCGTGCATGCTTGACTTCAGCGGATCATGGAAGGACCATTTGCATTTGGTCGAATTTTCCTACAACAATAACTATCAAGCGAGCATTCAGATGGCTCCCTATGAGGTGTTGTATGGCAGAAAGTATCGTTCTCCAGTATGTTGGAGTGATATAGGCAAGAGGCAGATTCTAGGGCCAAAGTTGGTCGTCCGTACAGTGGAGAAGGTGAAGAAGATCCAAGGGCATCTGCGAGCAGCACAGGACAGGCAGAAGCATTGGGCTAATGTGCATCGACGACCCCTAGAGTTCCAGGTTGGAGATCATGTGTTCCTGAAGATCTCACCTAACCGAGGAACCATCCGATTTGGAGGCAGAGGGAAGCTGAGTCCGAGGTACATCGGACCATTCGATGTGCTAGAGCGCGTCGGAGAGGTTGCTTACAGATTAGCCTTTCCACAGACATGAGTATCTGTGAGTTACACAAAGGTCATTATGGTAGGTTGGTATGTCTAGGCAAAGTGTATGAAATTTGCTTGAGGGTAATAGCTAGTGTAGTGTCCTAAATACCGAAGCAACGGTAAGGCGTCCTAAGTAATATTAACACTGCACAATAATTAAAACTCTGAGTAATAAATTCTAATTTGCATCTAATTAACCCTACTCATGCTATCTAAGCTAATTGAACCCAAATTTTGGTCGAGGGGGTTTACAATCTACCCTCCTTAGAGCATTTCATCCTCGAAATTAAAACAGACATATGGAAAAACTATTGATTGAATTGAAATGCTACTACATACCTAGGCCTTCGAAGAGATGGGGAAAACGCTGCTGAATATCGTCCTCTCGTTCCCAGGTCGATTCGTCTGATGCATGATGTATGCGACACGGACTAGAGGGATAGTCTGGCCTCGCAGTACCTTCTCGCTTCTGTCCAGGATCTCTACTGGCTCCTCCTGGTATGACAAACTCGGCCCGACGGTGATCTCCGAGTGGTCAAGCACATGACTCGGATCTGGTATGTACCTCCTCAGCTGAGATACATGGAAGACGTCAAGAAAAAGAACAAGTAACGTGGTTAAACTAGCCATTGCTATTTCATTAAGTGGATGTTAATTAAGCATGGCCCTCACTTTTCACAAAAGAGAGAACAAAGGGAGGCAGAAGAAGAATCAACAACAAATTAAGCTCATGTGCACTTCTAGCATCATCATCTCTAAATGATGTTTTAAAATTAATCCAAAACAAGTTCTCCATAGATAGTAGCTACTTCATGCCATGGATATCAGAGGAAGCCTCTCCCTCTTGCTCACTACTTACTGCAACTCTCCTCAATCAAGTGGTGAATTTTCCATTTGCTTTTATGTGATTAGTACATGCTTCACTTTACAATCATTAGCAACTCAGTTAGCACTTTCATCTTGTTCTGTAATTGATGTTGTATGCAGAGGCGTTTTTGAGCATGTGCAACTCATGCGATCGCACAGGACCCAAAAAACCAAAATGTCTCAAAAAAAATAATCTTCATATATATTACTAATGTGAAATCTTCATTTTTATATTTAGGTCTTTCTATTTTTCAGAAACTGCAGTAACATGATCCTTAGAATGGCAGAAGAAGTCATTTTTTAGAGTGGTTAAAAAAAATGCATTTTTTTCGTATTTGTACAGGATTCTTAGAATGTCGCAAACGGCCCTGGTACTTGTATGGGTCGTATTCTTGTTAAGTACTCATTTAGTCCTTGTCAAGTTAGCACTTTCATCTTGTTCTATTTTGATGTTGTACGGGTCGTATTCTTGTTAAGTACTCATTTAGTTGTTAGCAATTTAGCACTTCGATCTTGCCCAATAATGGTTTCTGTACTAATTTGTGTGACAATGGACTAGATCTCAGTGATCATGCTAGCAAGGCCAACTCTACGACTTACAATAGTTATTATATGGACGTATCCTTGTTAAGTACTTAGACACAGGTGCAAGAATTTCAAGAGAAACCATGCATCCAAGAATCACAGTGACCAATGAAAAAGAAGAAGATCATGTACTGTTTATAATTCATTTAGTTCATATGGAATATGATTATTTGCTTGACTTATTTCTTGTTACAGCCTATGGTGGGTGCTATTTCTCCATCTACTAAGGGGGAAGAAGAATCAGAAAATTTATTGTATAATAAATAATAAAGACTATGGTAGAATTTTCTTCTTCAGAATGGCAAAAAATGCCATCGTTTTTTTAAGTTTTTCAGTTAGGGCTCGTTTGGATTAATGTTTTGTATTTCTAGGAATTTATTTTACATTCTTTTTTCATGGGAAAGAAATTCAACATTTTCATATCCATGTTTGGTTAGATTATATTGAGAATATGAAAAAAGAATGTTAATTTATTTAGTTTTTCATAAATATTCTTTCATGTTTCTATTATTTAAATTTACATGTATAAGAATCAGTTCATTATACATTGAGAATTATTTTTCCACAATAATGGAAATATGAAATGTCTCATATTCCTTCTAATTTTCAATCATGTACATACCAAACAAGGATAAAGAACCTAAAATTTATTCTCAAGCTTCAAAAACTTGAACAAAATGCCACCTTATTGTATAATGAACTGATTCTTGTACACAGGGAAATTACAACTCAAGATTTAAACTTACTTGCAGTCTGATGATGTGGAAACCATTGGCTTCAATCATATTGCTTTTGTAGATTTCAACAAATAACGAAGTCTGATACTTATATTCAATTGTATCAGAACTTGTTTGCGACACGATGTCATGCAAGTGTTGGACACTCCAAATTGGTACCATGTTCATGTTGGATACATATCATACACAACATGGACTCTCTAAATTCCACTTGAAAACTTCTTTAAAATGGAATGTTTGCACATCCACATAGTACAAGCAATATTCTACAAGGAATGGAATAAAAACGACCAGTCTATTATTCTGCCAATCTTAAAGGGAAGAAACCATTAATGGATTTGTTTGGTTGCGAGACTTCCTCTAGGGCCACGTTTGATTCGTCACATCAGAATTTTGGGAATGTAAAATCATTCTTTTTTTTATTATTATTGGAATTCTAAAGGAAAGGAGTAGGAAAAAAAATGTTTAAAAAAAATGAGAAAGAAAAATGTTTTTTCACTTACCCAAGATACATAAACCCTAAATACACTATTACATATACTATAAAATACATAGATAGCTTATACCTATATAAATACATATACATGTATAGTGAGAAGAACAAACATCAAACACATGGGGTGCATCGTACCCGTATCACACTTTTCTATGATACGCTTTCGATACGGCCCCCAACACACAACCAAACGTATCTCAGAGGACACGAACAAATCTAATACATAAATTATGAACAATACATATAGAAATTAGAGTGTCTATGTGTCTATGTCATAATATGATATGCACAAGGCCACGTGTCGGAGGAAAACCCCCAAAATTAACCCGTTTCGTCAAATTGACGAGATACGACCTACACGTATTCAATTGTGGACACGACACTAGTCACAAACAAGCAATCAAGTGTCAATTAGATCTATTAGATCTAATGACAAGCACTACATATGCTAATCTCAGAATTCTTCCAAAATTGGTACTAAATTGGTCATAACTTCCACCGTAGGTCTCCAATTGACCCAAAACCAAATCCAATGGGTAGCCTATGCATGTGGGTTAGTTTCTCATGGTAAAATCTCAGATCTAGTATCTATTAGAAGGGGAAAATTTTGAATTGTACCTATTAGGAGATGGATTTCCAATAAAAAGTTCCCAATTGCCAAGTAGCTCATCTCCTTGTAGATCTTGGCCTCCTCATCCTTGCTCCTTGCTTCCTTCTTGTAGATCCTTGGTGTAGCAACCTCAATGATAAATTTGGGAAGAGATTGGTTAAGAAACCAAAATTCCAACTTCTATCCAATACAGTCGCTATATGAGCAACTCGTGCAATGATCCATTCTCATTGAATGCTTCTACTCACGACATGCCGCATAACAAAATCTCGTATGCCAACCAACTGATCCATTGATGCAATCAGAACCTCCCTGAACGACAAGCCAAGCCAACCCAACGACAGCTCTCAACTTGTTGCACAAATGCAACAACGCCACCCAACTTGCTGCACGAATGCAACAACGCCTAACGAGGCTAAGCGATCTAACGAAAATCAACCAAGGCAACGCAACCAAGAATAATATGCAGCCACAACCAGCAATATATAGACTATACATGTACCTAACAAACACATATAATAATAATAACATACATATATATATATATATTGTAACAACATATATACATATTTACACATAATATATATACCATAACATATATATTTATACATGTAGAAGAATAGTTACATAATATACATACTCTTAGTACATACATAATACATAGATTTAGGATACAAGAAGCACAATTATATATACACTATAATACATATATAATATATATATATATATATATATATATTTATATATTTATATATATATATGCACAAATACAATCTTCATGAATTAAGAGCACAAGAATTAGATCTACATATAATTACACAACATATGGAGAGTATCACACCGTATCCCACTAGATCTAGGATACGCATGTGACACGAGTCCACCACACATCCAATTGTATTTATGAACAATACGAAGTGTTAAATATAGATCTACGTGTCCGTGTCAAAATATGACATGTACAAAGTCCCGTGTCGGAGGAAAATCTCCCAAATCAACACGTATCACCAAATTGTTGGGATACGACCTACACGTACCCAATTGTGGATACGACACTAGTCCCAAACACACAAGCACATGCCAAATTGATCTATAGGATCATTTGACACACACAACAAAAGTCAATCTCGGAATTCCCCTAAAATTGATACAAAAAGTACCATAACTTTCTCCATAGGCCTCCTATGAACACAAAACCAAATCCTATGGGGTAGCCTATGCATATGGGTTAATTTTTTATGGTTAAATCTCAGATTTAGAACCTAAATTAAGGGGAAAAATTAAATTGTACCTATTGAGAGATGGATTCCCAATGAAACCTCCAATTGAGATGAAATTGCCTTCCACTTGTAGATCCTTGCTCCTCTTTGTAGATCCTTGATAGTACTGCCTCAGGTCTCTGTACATCTTCGTGTCTCCTGGATAAATAGAGTATGTTGAACTATGCGCCTCCGTTATCAGCTCCTGACGAAGCTCTCCATTCAGAACATAGAGACGATCTCCACATCTCAAAGTCCCGTCCTCGTGTATACGCAGTCCTGTCTGTATTCCAGCCTCTGTCCTCTGTTGAAGCCTCTGAAATCTGGCGTCTGTCGGCAAAGCGGCCTTGATCCTCTCCACTAATGTCGATTGCAACTGGAAACTCGACATCTGGCCGTCTACTCCGGGCATGATGACCTCTATACCCAACTGTTCTAGATCTCTCAACAGATGTTGTTGGGTAGTCAGGAAAATTGCTATGGGCCTCCTGCTTAAAGCATCGGCTACTACATTTGCCTTTCTCGGATGGTACTGTAGCTC
The DNA here is from genome assembly GCA_036927795.1 of Iris macrosiphon. Classification (NCBI taxonomy): domain Eukaryota; kingdom Viridiplantae; phylum Streptophyta; class Magnoliopsida; order Asparagales; family Iridaceae; genus Iris; species Iris macrosiphon. Next base: position 154,270,362 of record JAYESA010000018.1, on the reverse strand, counting down.
GATCTTGAAGTCCGTCATCACTTCGAGCCAACGTCTCTATCTCTAGTTCAGGTCCTTCTGGATGTAGACGTACTTCAGGCTCTTGTGATCGGTGAATATCTCCACGCGCTCTCCGTATAGATAGTGCCTCCAAAGCTTCAAAACAAAGATCACTGCGGCAAGCTCCAAGTCGTGGGTAGGATAGTTCTTCTCATGGGTCCTCAGCTACCTAGAGGCATAGGCCACAACCTTCCCATGCTGCATCAAGACGCATCATAATCCTTTCCCGGACACATTGCTATAGATCACGAATCCTCCGGGTCCAGAAGGTATGGTCAAGATGGGTGCTGTAATCAAACGCTTCTTCAGCTCATCGAACGCTGTCTGACACTCCTCTGTCTAGGTGAACTCCTGCTCCTTGCGGGTCATCGGCTCTGCGATCCTTGCGAAGTTCTCTATGAACCTCCGGTAATATCCGGCAAGTCCTAGGAAACTCCTCACCTCCGAGACGTTGGTAGGGGTCGGCCACGTCTCTACTGACGAAATCTTTGCAGGATCTACCAAAATGCCTTCTCCTGAGATAACGTGTCCAAAAAAAGTGACACGATCTAGGAGAAACTCGTACTTGCTCAGCTTGGCATAAAGCCTCTCACGTCTCAGCGTCTCTAGTACTAGCCTCAAGTGTTCTCCGTGCTCCTCGTGGCTCTTCGAATACACCAAGATGTCGTCGATGAAGACTACCACGAACTGGTCCAGATACTGGTGGAAGACTCTGTTCATCAGGTTCATAAACACAGCAGGCGCATTTGTCAATCCAAAAGGCATTACTAAGAACTCGTAGTGACCATAACGAGTCCTGAATGCTGTCTTTGGAATTTCTTCCCTCCGTACCTTTACCTGATGATAACCCAATCTCAAGTCGATCTTCGTGAACACCACTGCTCCTGTCAGCTGGTCGAACAGATCATCAATTCGCAGTAGAGGGTACTTATTCTTGATAGTCAAAGCATTAAGGGCTCTGTAATCAATACACATCCGGAATGTCCCATCCTTCTTTGGTACAAACAACATTGGTGCTCCCCAGGGTGATGCACTAGGACGGAAAAATCCCTTGATCTGCAACTCCTCTAACTGTAGCTTCAGCTCGTCTAGCTCCTTCTTCGCCAACCGGTACACATTTGAAGATACCGGTGCTGCTCCGGGCACTAAATCAATAGTGAACTTCTCCTCTCTATCAGGCGGTAGGCCTGGCAACTCCTCTGGGAAAACATCCTCGAACTCTGTAATAATTTCTGGGGGTGCCGTCTCCATAGCCATGTAAGCTCCAGATGTCTGTCCTACTCCTCGCTCGATGGTGCCCCGCATGTACTCGAACTCCGGGTGACCCGGCGGTCTAAAAGTGACGCTACCCTTCCGGCAATCCAGTACGGCATTGTACTGACTTAACCAGTCCATGCCCAAAACAACGTCGAAAGTTGGCATTGGGAGTACCAAAAATCGCGCTCTCATCTCCCTACCACATACTACTATCGAGCACTTTCTAATAGTGCTTGTAACCGGTACGATGCCTCATCCGGTAAGAATCTTCCAACTCTTAGGTAAGGGGAAGTAACTACTCTATGCATGGCTACGAAGCTACTAGATATGAAAGATAGTGTAGCTCCAGAATCAAACAATGCAGTTGCAGGTAATGACGCAACTAAAATGGTACCTGTGATAGCTTCCCCTTCTGGTTCCTCCTCGATAGTTGCTAATGCAAAGGCCTGCCCGTGCCTCTGCCCTCTAGCCTGCTGTCTGGCCTAGTTCAACTGTGCCTCCTGTGGGATCAAGGGTGGTCCTCTCTGGAATCCTCCGGTAGCTGGTGGACGCTGACCTCCTATCGGGGGTAGTATCCTCAGGACTGGTGCTGCTCCCCTCTGTCCGGTCTGTGGTGCTGCATCTCTGCGCTGTGGGCAGTCTCTGGCAAGGTGCTGACTCGCTCCACATATCATGCAGAGCCCGAGCTTCTTCCGGCATTCTCTGACAATGTGTCCCCTCTTGCCATAATGGTGACAAGTCAGAAGCTCCTTGTGCTGGTACGGCACTGTCCTCTGCTGCGCTTGTGCTCCTGGACGACGGATCGGTCCTCCTGCTCCGTGCTGAACTCTGGCTGGTACGTTCGTGCTGGAACGTCTCACTCCTCTGCCAATGGCCTCCTGGATCCTCGCCTCTGAAAGAACCTCTTCATAAGAGATCCTCGCCTGAGTAGTGGTATACCTCTGCAGCTCGAAGGAAAGGCCGTGATGGAATCTCCTGGCCTTCTCCAGGTCGTTGGATATTAGGGCGGTACCAAATCGGCTGAGTTGATTGAACTCTGCGTCGTAGGCGTCCACGGTCAAGTTCCCTTGCTCCAGGTGCAGGAACTGGGAGTATAGGGCATTCCTGACCGTAGCAGGGAAATACTTCGCATTGAAGTACTCCAGAAACTCCTCCCACGTCTGCGTCTTGCCGACGCTGCACTCTATGGAATCCCACCAGTGATGGGCATTGCCCTTGAGTTGGGCCCTCACTGCGGTCATCCAGAGGTCTGGATGTAGCTGCGAACACTCCAGTAGCATCTCCGTGTTGGAGACCCAATCCGAGATCTCCTCTGCAGCCTCCTTGCCCGAAAAGGTTTCTGGGCCCATCTGGCAAAAATCTCGTACAGTGCCCATTGGCTGGACAGGTGCTGGTGCAGGTGCTGGGGCAGGTGTCCTCTCTAGTAACTCCATCAGGATCTGTCTCAGGGTCTCAGTCTGCTGCCACTGCGCCTGCATCATCGCCTGGAAAAACTGGAACATCTGGGGCTGGCCCTCTGATGGTGGCATCTGGGGTGGAAATGGTGGAGGTGGTGGTAGTGGTACCTCCGGCTGCATCATCGGCATCTCCTTGGATGCCGGCCTCTCGAACTGCGGCATCGGCGTAGCCCTCGATGTCTGTCCCTCGAAGTGCTGCATCGGGACAGTCTGAGAAGTCTGGCCCTCTGGCTGCTGCGTCCTGTCGTCGGGAGAGGTCTGGTGCCAGTGTATCATCGGGGCCTGGGGGATCACCGGTGTATGTGGCTGAGGCTGCTCTCCGGGTGGTCCCTGGGACGTCTCCTCCTTCGGTGCGGTGGCGGATGGCACTATGGCACCATATGCCTCGCGTCCGCTACGTAGGTTCATCTCGCTGTAAGAGATAGAACTTCATTAAAAGAGTACATAATCAATCAAACAGGATGCAGATATTTTAAAATACGGAAGAGGTTCAAAGGCGTAATCAAGTGGATGAGACCTAGTAATTTCTATCCTATTGCAGGCTCGCTAGACACGTTACCATACCACAAGCAATAAACATTTGATGAGACCTGCATGGGCCACCACTAAAACCATGTCACGCCCCAGTCCCAAAATACACGGGACCAGGCCACGTGGCATTGGCCAACTGACACGTCTCCGAGGATATCCCAATTTAATGGATCCTAGCGAAGCGTGCTACGCTGTCCTAAATCTAACAAGTCTAATACTATCATACAAACAGGTTGAGTCTAATCTCATCCACAATACAATAAGAAGTACTGAAATAAATACTGGAAAATAAGAGCAGATTCAAAATGACATAATACAAACCAAATATGTCCGGTGGGAACAAACCCACTACAAATGATGAAATAGAGTACTGAAGACAGAAATAAAGAGTGCGACTAGAGCAACTACTATCTAGATAAGAAGCTCCAGTCCTAGACGGAAGGCCTACCAGGTAATCATGGAAACTCCGACGGTAGCACCTCTAGCTCCTCCTCGAGAGCGTACCTGGTCTCCACTCCAGGTCCGTACACAGTGGGATAATACGCCTCATCCAGATCTGGAAGGGAACCAGGTCCTCAGAGGGACGTAACAAGATACAAAAATGCATGCCATAGATAGTACTGAATAAAATAAAGGGGTGTGCTAACCATCTAAGTGAATACAATATGAGGACAACCTTGGAACGTATTGGTAGGTGTAGGCATAACGTCCATACTCCGAAGAGCATGGTATCTGTCCATGTAACGTCCATCATTCCGAAGAATGAGGTATCTGCAAATGTATATATGCCCGTATCGCTCCGAAGAACGCGGTATTTGAATAAAGAAAGTCATCGGATCTGTGGCTCCTCTGGATACTACGGAGTCCGATGTGTGTATCCTATACGCCTATCAGTTGTCCTCCCCGCCCAATGCGGATACACAAGTCGAATACCCGACGTGAATATCCCGTATCTAGATGCCAAGTCTCATCTAACTAGATCACTCTAAATTATGTGCTAAACCGTAATGCATGTCGTACGCACCGATAGCGAGTCGGGTACGCGGACCCGCATCCCAACATGAATTTACCATCGTGATGCGTGTACAAGTGTCACGGTCTAGGAAGATATCAGAATATCCTCGCAGTAGTAGGTGAGTCTGCTAGCATCTAGGTCAAGTACACTACTCATCGACGCATCCGTCGACTGCACCCGAGTAATCTCGGATGCGCACAGTTATATGTATATTGCAACAGATATCATACAACAGTTATAATTTAATTTAAACAGTAATCCAGCAAGGTATACTTGCTTGAGTCCTCTAGCTGCGAATGCCAATATCCTGCTCCTGAAGTCTCGCCTGTACGGTCCAGCGATCCTATATATAATATAATAATACCAACATCAGTCACTATAATAGTACGATCATGACACACTACTTGCAGTAATAAACTGACGCAGGGTCATGACTGTCCATCTAGTTGGACCACGTAGTACAAATATTTATATATAACACATATACATATATGTACACAAATACATATTTAAACATAATAAAATACGTATGTTTAATAGTACATATTTAAAATAACATCTAGACAATTACTTAATAATACACAAATTAATATGTACATATACATATATTAATTAAATACATTTACATATATATGTAAATAATAACATAAATAAATATATAATACCATATATATAATTTAATACATATACATATACATATATTTAAATAACAATTTATGTACAAAAATACACATATACAATATATATATATAGTTAAATACATATATATTTATATGTATATACACACAATGTATAATGTACTCATATATAATATATACTAATATATACTCTATTAATACACACAATGTATCTATATATTTATATATATACATATATTTATTTATAGATACACAATACATACAATGCTAATACACAAGTATATATATATATATATATATATATATATATATATATATATATATATATATATATATATATATATATATATATATATATATATATACATACATACATTTATTTATAGATACACAATACATACAATACTAATTACACAAATATATATATATATATATATATATATATATATATATATATATATATATATATATATATATATATATACATATACATATATAATATACCAATATATACAATACATATAATACATGTATATAATATACTATGTATATACATATGGTATAATACGAAATACATATATATATATATATATATATATATATATATATATATATATATATATATATATATATATATATATATATATATATATATATATATATATATATATATATATATATATATATATATATATATATAAATATACAAAATATACAGAAAACAGAATACAGTATATATATATAGAAAGTATATACATAAATACCAAAAAAATAGAATACCTATACCTATTTTTATTAGTATATGGACAATACACACCAGGTATATATATCTATACTATGTATAATACTATGTACGTATACTGAACAGGTACCTCAGTGTCCAGGGGGTCGGGGTGGGTCCGTCGGGCGCGTCGTCGCCGGCGAGGATGGTCGGGCGGAGCTCCGGCAACGCGAGGGGGGGGAGGTGTCGTCAACATCAGTGGTATTCAGCAGTGGTTGGCGCTGCGGGGACTAAGCCGGCCGGCTGAGGTGTCAACCGGGGGCGAGCTGTGGCGGGGACGGAGGTGACGGCCTGGGGGACTCGTCGACGAAGTATGGTGGCCGACCGAGCAGTGGTGGCGAGCCGGGGGATGGTCGGGTGGTCGGCTCGGGCAGCGGGGTGTTGGGTCATTGGTGAGGACGGGGGTGATGGCGGTTGCTGCAGGCGGAGCAGCAGTCGGTGGCGGTGGCTGGAGGTGGTGGAGTGGGTGCTGGTCGGAGGGGGGTCCGTCGAGGGGGTGACTGGAGGCGGTGGTGGCCGGGGGAAGGCTGCGGGAAGTCGGGTGGTGGTGATCGGGCTTGGTGAGGGTTTTGTATTTCTTAGGGTTTTTACTAGTAGTTTGGGTTTTTGTGTGGTTTGAGTGATGTAACATGTAATATTTGTAGGAGAGAGAGGGGGTGCCTTGGGCCGGCTGGGTAGTTTTCCTAGGGTTGTGTGAAGCCTCTACATGTTGCACATGTGGCTAGGATCTAAGGGATTTGAAATGTGGGGTTGGGATGTGTCCTCAAAAAGTAATGTAAGTACATAAAAATGGGGAGAAAATTCATGGTAGACCGGTCAAGGGAAGGGGGTTCCCTTCTTCATGTGGTTGGACCAATGAGAGGGGGGCACCTCATTGCTTCATTGCATAAAAGCCCCTGAACAATTAGGAAATTGCACATAAACTAGAATTTAGGATTTGATGTGACAAAATACCATGTTTGGTATTTTGTAGTGGACTAGAATGGTGTATGGTGTTTAGTATGAGGCTTGAGGGTGTGTGTGTGGGTTTGGGTTGGAGTTGGGTCTAGTTTGAGTGAGGTTGGGTCACTACATTAATTTAATTACAATTAACGCACCGGGTGTTCCTAAATTAATTTAAAAATACATAGAGTCTAAATTGGGTGGACACAAGTGTCATGGGCGTGGTAGACTTAGAGTTTATTAATGTCACAATTGGGGTTGGTCAAAACGGTTTGATGTTGGGTCTCAATTTCGATTGGAACGGACATAGAACGTAAATATGCAATTAATTGAATTTACGTACGGACGTTTGTAACGACTTTTGTGCGACTAAAATCAGGCACAAAAATGAGTATATGTGAGTTACACAAAGGTCATTATGGTAGGTTGGTATGTCTAGGCAAAGTGTATGAAATTTGTTTGAGGGTAATAGCTAGTGTAGTGTCCTAAATACCGAACAACGGTAATGCGTCCTAAGTAATATTAACACTGCATAATAATTAAAACTCTGAGTAATAAATTCTAATTTGCATCTAATTAACCCTACTCATGCTATCTAAGCTAATTAAACCCAAATTTTGGTCGAGGGGGTTTACAATATTTAATACCCGTACCCAAGATATCTCCACTCTCATTACCTTGATGTACCCCAAGGTAATCTAGAAATAATACTAACCAATGCTAACTAGTGCTTATGTGTGTGTGTGTGTGTGTGTGTATATATATATATATATATATATATATATATATATATATATATATATATAACTTACTAATATATCCATAACTTACTAACTTATCAAAATATATAACTAACTTATCAATATATACACTAACTTATCAATATATAACATTAAGCACTGCTTACTACAACTTACTGTAAGTCACTGCAACTTACTGCAGCTTACTGTAGCTCACTGCAGCTTATCGCTGCTTACTGCTGCTTTCTGCTTCTGTTGCAGCTGCTTATTGCTGCTTCTCGGCTTACTGCTTCCTGCTGCTTTTCAGCTGCTTCTCTCAGCTTTTCTCCCACTGCTTATCATTGCTTTTCTTCACTGTTTTTATTGTTTTCTCACTGTTTTTCCATTGTTTCTTCTCCCCTCAAGCTCACACACATAAATACATGCCTTATATATATATATATATATATATATATATATATATATATATATTAGAGAAGCACATGAACTTTCTACTCTCCAATGACCACCTACACATCAACATGAATTTTAGAGCATACATATAAATATATACATACATATAAATATATATATATATATATATACATATATCTATATACATACATTCATACATCTCTCTCTCTCTCTCTCTCTCTCTCTATATATATATATATATATATATATATATATATATATGCTACCACATACCCACACTAATGATGCACATGAACTCTCCTACTCTCCAATGACCACCAACACATCAAAAATTTTTTTTTGAAACATACACATAAAATATATATATATATATATATATATATATATATATATATATATATATATATATATATATATATATATATATATATATATATATATATATATCATATAACAATTATAATTACAATATCTATAATATTTATAATCAAGGTAAATTAAATTAAAATGCAAGAAAACAAACACGTGGAGTGCATCGCACCCGTATCACACTAGATCTATGATACGCTTGCGATACGAGTCCACCACACAACCAAACGTACCCCGAAGGACACGAGCAAGTCTAAAATAATAATTATGAATAATACAAAGAGCTAGCTACTCAACTACGTGTCCGTGTCTAAATATGACATGCTCAAACCCCCGTGTCGGAGAAAAATCTCTAAATTAACCCGTATCTCCAAATTGTTGGGATACGACCTACACGTATCCAATTGTGGACATTACACTAGCCACACACAATCAAACACATGTCAATTTGGTCTAATTGACCAATTGACAAATACAAGATGTGTCAATCTCAAAATTCTCCCAAAATTGACACAAAATACCACATAACTTTCTCTATAGGCCTCCTATGAACATAATTTCAATTTCTATGTGTAGCCTTAGCATATGGGTTGGTTCCTAATAATTAAATCACAGATTTAGAGTCTAATTAGAGAGAGAAAAAATTGAATTGTACCTATTGGGAGATGGATTCCCAATAAAATCTCCAAATTGGGTAAAAAGAGCCTCCAACTTGTAGATCATTGCTCCTCCTTGTAGATCATTGCTTCCTTCTTGTAGATTCTTGCTCTAATAACCTCCAATAATGATTTAGAAAGAAATTAGAAAAAACTTTGGTAGAGATTTGATGTAGGGATGAAGGAATTTGGTTGAGAAAAATTCTAGATCTAGATTTAAAAATAAAAATGAAGAGAGAGAAAGTTTTCACCCCCTTATATAGACCTCCCTTGCCCCCCCCCCCCCCTCCCTCAAGCTATTATGTAAAGTCTAAAATACCCCTTGGAGCCTCTCATGAAGAAATTAATTAAGGAGGGAAGGTTCTAGTCTAATAGGTTTAACTTAATTAATCATCCTCCTAATGATTGGGCTTATTATTGGGCTTAATTTTAACTATAATAAATGTTGGTCCATGGACTTAATCTAAACTAGTTAGGTCCACTAACACAAGTCCAAAATAAAATCTAACATACTAACAATAAATAATAATATAATAAATAAATATTCAACATGCATAATATTTAACTAATTATGAAATAACAAAAATACCCTTTCCTAGAAAATGTGGTAGTGACAATATCCCCTTAAAATCCATCAATGAATGCCTTAAAATAAATAAAAATTCTTTGAAATCTATTGTCTTCTGTAGTTTGTAAAACATTGGCTACCTGAATTTGTTTCAATAATTTTAAAACCATACTCTTCAAGACTACTATATGCATCAATATAACTACCATTTATTTCAAATAGAGCAAGTTTCCTAGCTTTCTAAGCTTTGCAATATTTAATATATATTTCATGTTCTCTATATATATCATTTATAACATGTGATGGACTATACGACCGATTATCTTGAATTTTATCAATAATCTTATGTTTAACCCATACAGTAGTAGCTAATGGATGAGAACATGTTGTAAGTCCACCTAAACAAGAATGTACATTTTCTAGCGTAGCAATAGCAAAACCTTCACCTTCACCAACGACTTTAGCGTATACTCTCCATTTACAACTTGAATCATTATATTTATATACAATTCTACTAGCATTGTTAAAAGTGACATGCTAAGTAAAATTATATACAATTGCTATATCACTAATAAAACATCTAAATTCAGAACGATTATCAATTTTTCTTCCAACGCATAATCCAGAAATGCTAACACTATCAACATTGCCATCAAATTCATCAACTAAATTTTTAATTAAATCATCACTGTTTTTATCGTCATTATTACCATCATCTACTATATGTTCTTGTTCAGTAAATGAAATAACTTGATGAGAAGAACTAGGAGCAGTATTAACTTGATTAGAAGCGCATATACTACTTATAATATTAATTCTAGGTGGTAGTGAAGTTACATAAATATTAATGTACGTTGCTTGTACATTAACTTCGAGAATAAATTTTCATGCTTGTTCACTAACTAACTTTATACAATTATTTAAAAAAATATGTACCAATATAAATTCATAATCAATATAACATTGTTCAATAATTTGATTACGTAAACTATTAAATGAAATATTTTGATCAATTAAAAAAATTTCAGTTAAACCTCCTTCATACACTAACCCATTTAGCATATCTCCAATCAAACATAGTATTGTTAGACTTTGATCCTTGACAAGAGAGTGAGCTTCTAAATACAGTGAGTGAGCTGAACTAGTTTCTGTTGAGTAAGAAATCACCTTCTGTTGAGTGAGAAACGAATAGAAGATTTTTTTTTTGAAAGTATGTGTGGGTTGAGTAAGAAATAAATAGAATGACAGAAATGTATAGATATAAGAAAAAAATAGCCGTTGTCAAAATATGAACGTTACAAAAAAAAACTTTGATAAGTGATCCAGAAAAAACCAAAAAATAATAAACCAAATCAAATTATCCAAAAAAAAAAAACTCTAAACATAAAACCCAAAAAATCGAAAACAAACCAAAAAAACCATAAACATAAACAAAACAAAAAAACCAAAAAAAAAAAACCGATACACCCAAGAAAGATCTATCCATATAATCGCCAACTAAGATGGCAAAAATTTGGGTCACAGATGACAAAAATGTAAAAAAAAAAATTAATAATTTTTTTATATTTTTGCCATCACAGATGGCGAAAGCTTTCGTAACTTCCAATTTATCAAAATTTCTTTCGTTTTAGTAAATTATTTTAAAATATTATTGATACAGTAAATTTTTTGATGTTCTATTTGTTTAATTTGTAGACTTGTAGTTAGATAAAATATTTATTTGTGTAATGATTGAGAAGGCTAGATGGTTGCTAAGTACAAGTTTGACAATTTTAATGGCTTGAGCTAAACTGACTAGACGTCTGACTTTTATCAACAAATCGTCTCTCTCTATATATAATCTATATTTGGTACGGTAAAAACAATTCCATTGTCGGAAAGACGAAACAAATAATGAGTTGTAATTTATAAAGGCTTTTGATAAGGGCACTACACTTATTACTTAGGACTAGCCCAATATAATTTTTTCCAAAATTACAAGTTTGCCACTCTTAAAGTTACTTGGGGCTAGCCCACACCAAGCTATATAAGTGAACAAAATTTCTATTTTAGGCATTTCACCCTAACTTGAAGAAACTCTCATTCTCCAAGTCTAAACCTAAATTTGGAAATTGATAGTTGTGGTCCCAAGTGGAAGAGAATTTTGCTTTGGTGATTGGTATGTCTTCGACAACATACGATGAATAAGTTTTGTGATTGTCAGAAATTTTTTTTAGTTTTTTTGACTATTGTAGGAACAATGCATAAAAATATCTTCGATGACAAAGTCGGATCATGCAATCCATTAAATATGCACTCCGGACGTTCCGAAGAACATGTCGGTTGTTCCGAAGCACGTACGGTACGTAAAATGATAACCCTAATTCGACAGTCATCGTGTAAGGATTGTATAAAATTAGACAGTCCTATATAAATATAGGACTGTCAATAATTCGACAGTCCTATATAAATACAGGACTGTCAGAATTTTGACAGTCCTATATACAAATAGGACTGTCAAAATAGTGACAGTCCTGGATCTTAAAGAGTAAATTATTTGAAGTGCCAATTATATAAAGTTATTAAATTTTTTATTTTTTTGTATTAGTTATAGGACCAACCTTGTACAGATGTTGTGGTACATCCTGTTATTGGGGTTGATGTGGATGATATATTCTTAATGGATATTCAATTTGCAACCCAGGAAGAAGCATTAGATTGGTGCAGAGAAGTTGGAAGACGACATAACATAGTAATTGTCATTGCAAGATCCATTAGATCTCGGCCGGACCAAAAATATGTAGAGCTGGGGTGCGAAAGAGGAGGTGTGTTTAGGGAGCATCATAAAAAAATGGTGTTGTTGAAAAGAAAATCCCTAAGAAAAATGTTAGGACAAGAAAATATAGTTGTCCATTGAAGATGTTGATTGTAAAAGTAGATATAAAGTGGATAATCGAAGTTAAGAATGGAAGACACAATCATTCTATTCCAAGGACACTTACGGGTCATGCCTACGTGGCACGGTTGAAGGAGGATGAGAGAAAGTTGGTTGAAGAATTGTTCCTTTTCGGAGTTGCACCGAAACAAATTTATTCTACCGTACGACAAAAAGAAGATGGGAACAAGTCTACCATGAGGATGATCTATAATAGTTTGGCCAGAGCAAAATGTAATAGTATGAAAGGAAGAATGGCGATGCAGCAAGTATTAAAGTTGCTTGGGGAGCATCACTACGTGGAGTACCATAGAAGACATCCACAAACTGATGAACTCCTTTCATTGTTTTGGGCTCATCCTGATTGCACACACTTGGCTCGGTCCTTCGCAGACGTGTTGATCCTTGATTGTACATATAAGACCAATAAGTTCAAGATGCCTCTTTTTCACGTTGTTAGGTTTACGTCTACGGGAAAAACATTTACAGTCGCTTTTTGTTTTATGAAGAGTGAGACAGTAGAGGATTACACATGGGCGTTGAGGAAACTACAATCCCTTTATACAGGTTACAAAGAGCCCTCTATTTTTGTTACCGACAGAGAATATGCGCTGATAAATGCTATGGATATTGTATTTCCTCATGCGCATAGACTACTATGCACCTGGCATATAAATCAATATATCCAAGCTCAATGCAAGAGAAAATTTGAAAATGTGGACGGTAAAATCGACATGCTTCGCTTCAAAAAATTCTACAATGATTGGAGTCTTGTATGGCGAGCAAGTACTACAGACAGTTACGACACAGCATGGTACATGTTCCAACAAAAGTGGGAGACGAGTAACCCGACATGCATATCTTATATCAAAGATACTTGGCTAGAACCACATAAAGAGCAATTCGTCTTAGCATGGACGAACATGGTGAAGCATTATGGCATAATCACTACGAACCAGGTCGAAGGATCACACTCAAGTTTAAAAAGATATCTATGGTCATCGGTCGATAATTTTGTCTCCGTTTAGCAATCGATTCATTTGATGATTATTTCCACGGTGAACGAGATTATAGCATCATTTGAGATGAGCCTCAATATTGCAAAGCATGAATACAAGCATGAACACCTCTTGGATGGTTTAATCTATGTAGTATCTCACAAGGCCTTGGGCTTATTGTTTGAGGATATTGGTAAGTCGAAGTCGATTGGTTATGATCCCAAGGTTTACGGTTGTTCATATCGACATTCACTCGGACTTCCTTGTGCACATGAGATTAACGAATATCGTCGTAAATCTATACCTATTCCAATAGATGTTGTTGATCAACATTGGAGACAGCTGTCGATAATGCCGACGGTGGAAGTTCAAGATGATTTCTTTTCTTTGCCACAAGTGAAACTCCTGCATGCAAGGTGGTGTGTCGCATCGGAACCGGAGAGAAGATCCATTAAGGTTAAAATCCAAGAAATTGTAGTCCCGGCAACAACTCGATTGCAAGAGCCATATGTTGTTCGAACTCCTAAGGGAAGACCACACTCAAGAAAGAGTAGAGCAAAAAAGAAGGAGAATGAGTCAACTAAAAGAGATACATCCTTGTTTGAACATATTGAACGCAGTTTGGAGGCAAAGTCCGTAATCGAAAGGGTGGTATTTCTGCAGAGAAAGAGTAAGCTTACTATTCGAAGGGGGAATAAACAGAAAACAAGCGATGCAGTCACGGCGAAGGATTTAGATAACTTTTCTGATTCATATAGTCTATATATTAAAAAATTTCTACCTGAGATACAGGATTTCATTTGGTCTATTATCGATGTTCCTAAGGATGGCCATTGTGGATATCATGCACTAGCAAGACAACTAGGCTATTCAGTTGAAGCAGGATGGAGACATGTTAGGGAAGAGTTGTACGAGAAGTTGGAGTCTCGACTACCCTTCTATAGGCAGATACTCGGCGAAGAAATTGTTGGAGATTTGTTGGCAAGCTTACCTTGTACGAAAACAGTTACCGGACCAGACTATTACATGGATGTCCCGCCTGCTGCTTACGTATTCTCTAATAGGTATAAGATACCTATTGTAATTATCTCACAAGGCATTAACAATACTTTCTTTCCAATGTGTGCTCCCCCGGCCGAACACGGAGTATCCAATCTATGTTCGATAGGGCTTGTCGGACAACACTTCGTCATCCCAAGGTTGATCGGTCATTCTCCTATTCTGCCACCTTCTACGCTTTGGTATAAGCACGCACCAGAGGAAGCGATCGCATGGACGACACCCTACACGGATGCAATGGCTGCCTATAAGAAGATAATGAAGATGGAGGATCCAAAAATCATGCCGAACGACTACTTTGATATTCTAATCGATTGATACTGTATATTGAAATGTATGTTGTGCAAAGAGCCATGTATGTATAACTGTATATTGAACTGCATGTTGTGTGTATGTTATGCAATAAAAGAAGTTATCTAAATCCTAGGACTGTATGTTGTGCATTGATACTAATCGATTTTGATTGTATGTTGTGCATTGATACTAATCGATACTAGGACTGTCAAAATTATATGTAAAACTGTCAGGAAATTAGGACTGTCAAAATTTTGACAGTCCTAGAAGAATGTAGGACTGTCAAAATTTTGACAGTCCTAAACTTTATCCACTGTCTGTGGACAGTTATATGTAAGTTTAGGACTGTCAAAATTATGACAGTCCTGGAAGATACTAGGACTGTCAAATTTTTGACAGTCCTAAGCTTTACCCACTGTGTTTGGACAGTTATATGTAAGTTTAGGACTGTCAAAATTTTGACAGTCCTAGAAGAATGTAGGACTGTCAAAATTTTGACAGTCCTAAACTTTACCTACTGTCTTTGGACAGTTATATGTAAGTTTAGGACTGTCAACATTTTGACAGTCCTAGAAGAAAGTAGGACTCGCAAAATTTTTACAGTCCTAAACTATCTCCACTGTCATAATCTGCACATTTGACAACTATATGTATGTAGCAAAATTAGAACACAAATTGTATGTATGTAGCAATTGTAGCAAATTTTCAAATTGTAGCAATTATAGCAAACTTAGAACACAAATATTCAAAGTGCGAATTGTAGCAAATTCATTCAAAGATTTACAACTCAAATTCAAACTTTAAACTTTTACAAGTCTCAAAAGTGATATTCATTGAAAGTTTTACAAGTCTTCAAACGGGGCCTAAACTTCATGCCGCCTCTTTGTACATTGCTCTCTATTTTCCAAGAAAGAAAAATCTTCAGCGTTGTCGATTTGTTGGTGTTTGTCATTGATTGCCATATAATTCGAACCCTGGCAACTTACGAGGCTTCTTCCCAAATTTTTCACTTTCCTAGCCTATTCATGAGAATTAAAAAATTTTGTTATGTTATAATCATTTACAAATATCAAACTGAAAGTGAAGAAGTTGGCTCACCATCTTGACCAATGCAGTATACAAGACCGATTTGGCAGGAAGATCTGAAGGTACACGCACAATATCGCCTCCGCGTTAGAACAAGGTAGGTAGTCCGACACCAGCATAGTAGGCGAGGTAGTCGTTGCTACATTCCGTCATATTTACTGCTACTTGCCGTTCAGTGTCTCTAATAACGTGGCGTTGCCACTCGGTGAAGAAGTCCGAGACCCAGTTGAACGCCGCAGGAATATAGTTTAGCGGTTTAGTACCTCGCGGAGCGGTGATCATTTTCAAAGTGCGCTTTGGGACAGTTTGTACGTAGCCAAACTGATGGAGCACTCTATCCGGCATATAAGCCTCCTCGATTTCATGACAACTTATAAGACCGTGATATAAAGCGACTGGTTGCAATGGACGACTAGTCTATCGCAAATCACGGTATGGATCCCAAACAATCTGCACCGCATAAAATTTAGCATAACGTCATTTAGCATAACGTAGTCAATTATTACCAATAATTAAAAAATTAGGTCTAAATTCACCTCTTCTGTCGTCATATCTCTTCGAGTGCATTCCGTAGGGCAGACAATGTGTGAGGACGTTTGGCATCTTCCTTAGTTAGCTTCCATCGGCACATTCTAGGAAGGTTCTCGTCATACCCTCGGTTCAGTTTAGCCCGCTGCAGGGTTGGAAAGTGCTCGTATATCCATGCCTTCACGTAACCAGGTTAAAAAAATATTAGTCCAAAAATAAACAACAAAATTTTAAATTATGTATACAAGTTGACAAAGATATATCTATACATGGAGTAGAGTCTTGACAAAGATATTGAGCTCGCGGTAAAGGTATGCTAGTATACCGCTTCCCCAAGATATTTTTTCCACCGTGTCAATATTGTCCAAATTGAGGAGATATTTGGCATGTATGGACGTTCCAGACTTATCCGTAATGCCGACAACCCCTAAGATGAACTGCATATATCCGCGGGCCACATTATCGCTATTATCCATTTCGGGGTCCGGATCAGCGAATATCTCCTACAAATATTTTAGAGGAAGTCCGTAGGACTTCTTGAATTCTCGAAGACCGGTAAAACTAGTGGCATCAACTCCCAGACACCCTGATACATAATCCACAACATGGTCGTAAAAGTTGATGCTCGACTCATCAAAAGTTTGATTCATCATGATTCGACCATCAACCCTAAGTCCCAATATATGATGGACGTCATCAAGGGTAATCGTCAACTCCCTATTGGGTAGATGGAAAGTGTTGGTTTCTGGATGCCATCGTTCTACAAATGCTGATATCAGTGCATTATCCACCGTCGTATATGAGTAGCTACCCAAATATTGTAAACCGGTGGGACTGGTTTTTGCCTTCACATCGTCTCCCAATAATTCATACCTCCATGTATTCCCGTGGTTGATCACCGTCAACATATGAGAACTCTCCTGAAAAGTAAACAATTGGATGAAGTTATACCTCTATGTAAAATGTACTTATCTATAAATAATTGGATGAACTTTGAACTTACAACTATATATAAAATTTTCATAACGTAATGTACTTACCGGATTGTTCCATATTTGGTATGCAATATGGTTTTCGATCGACGGTAACATAGAGCAACCGTTTAGACGAGTCTCGACTGGACTATCTGGCTGCTCAGAAGGTCCTGAACCATCAGTAGTCCAGTTTTCGAGGGTTTGTGGGAGACTCTCGACAGGACTATCTGCAGGCTGAGAAGGTCCTGAACCATCAGTAGGCCGATTTGGGACATTTGGCATGTCCTCATCGGAGGAGGAAGAAGAACCGGAAGAACTAGGAGGAGCACGTCTCTTCGAACGAGTGACAGTCTTCTTCGTCAATCGACGTTTCCTCACTTCAGGACGTGCCTCGGGCTCGCGGATAGTGACACCTGGTTCAATAGTACGCAAAATATTGCGTTCCTTACGCATCGACGCAGTAGGGCGTCTTCTGATGATATCTTCATCCACATTGCCCTTTCGAGGGTCATGACTATAAGACAAAAAATAAATTTTCATTTAACATCCTAAATTAATTTAACATTCAGGACTGTAGAAATTTCTACAGTCCTATACGTATACAGGACTGCAAAAATTTTAACAGTCCTAATTTTTTACTGTTGAAATTTCTACAGTCCTTTATAAATTTAGGACTATAGAAATTTCTACAGTCCTTAATTTATATATGACTGTAGAATTTTCTACAGTCCTAAATCTATATGGGACTGTAGAAATTTCTACAGTCCCGCCCGATACTGCTCGATACTTTCGACGATTGTCGACATTGTATGCCCTAAAATCGGGTACGACCATCCAAGTAAACGTCTAAACTACATTCAGGACTTGTATGCCCTCATTTGAAGAATGGAAAGAAAATTACTCACAAATTTTGAAATGCAATAGAAATTTTTAAAATTTTTGGAAAATTTTGTAAATGCAATAGAACAAGGAGAAGGAAGAATTGTACCTTGATTCTTTCGAGACTTTGGGAGCCATCGACAAGGAGGAGGAGGACGAAGTCGAGGAGAACGGCTCCGGCGGGAGGGGGGAGGGCTCCGGTGGAATTTGGAGGGTTTGGGAGGAGGGTTTCAAGTTTGGGCTAGTATGAGTAAACTAACGAGCTAGTATGAATAAACTTTGTTCATTAATGGACTAGTTCCAATCTTGGACTAGTCTTTAGTAAACTTTGTAGTGCCCTTATCAAAACCCTTTGTAAATGTTAAGTTTGTTTTGATATTTGGAGAGAGTGCGTATTTTTGGTCCACAACACAACCACAGGTGAGTGACTGAGATGGAATATTATTGTGAGTTGTGAGCAGTAAAAATGTTGGCAGGAAGTGACAGGACACTGTATATATATATATATATATATATATATATATATATATATATATATATATATATATATATATATATAGTGTATATATATATATATATATATATACAGTATATATATATATATATATATATATATATATATATATATAATACAATAAAGGCGGTGAAATTTTGTTTTGTTTATTAATTCATTCTTCCATCGCTCTTTTTATTTTCCTCGTCCCTCCATTCCATTCCGTTCCATCCATCCATTTAAAAAGAAAAGTAAAAGAAAAGGAAGGGAGGGATTAGGGCTGATGATATGATGACGGTTCCACCGTGATAACCAGCCGTCGGTTGATCGTGGGCGAGGCCATAGCCACGCACGCACGCACGCCGCTCTATTGACCGTCTCACCCTAGCTAGCTAGCGTACCCCTCCCCCCCACCCCTTCTTTTCTTCTCTTCTCGAAGCAGCTTTCCTCTACATACATATATACATGTCTGTCTGTGTACCAGATCTGGTTTCATTTCTTTCCCCTTACTCCTCCTTTTGACTTTATTTCTTCCTTCCTTTTCCCATACTAGTATTACTACTACAGTCCGTCACCACCATCAAATCCAATCAAATCCAATCCAATCCAATCCATAGTTTTATAGTTTTATTGTCGGATTTAGATTTGGAATGGAGAACAGCAGCAGCAGCAGCAGCAGCAGCAGCAGCAGCAGCTGCAGCTGCCGCTACCCTCAGGAGAGGCTTAGCCGGATGATGAGCTTCGGAATATCGGATGTTGCGCTGGAGCGGGTGATGGACTACATCGACGACCCCCGCGACCGGGACGCCATCTCGCTGGTCTCATGGAGGTGGTACCGTCTAGATTGCCTGACAAGGAAGCACGTGACCATCGCCCTCTGCTACTCTTCCACTCCGGATCAGCTTTGCCGGAGGTTCCCGGGACTCAAGTCCCTCAAGCTCAAGGGGAAGCCTAGGGCATCCATGTTCAACAACATCATACCTGACGACTGGGGAGGTTACGCCGCTCCCTGGGTCGCCCGGATAGCAGAGGGATTCGTGTGCCTCGAGTCCATCCACCTGCGGAGGATGATACTCAAGGATGAGGATGTCTCCCTCCTCGTCCGCTCCCGTGGAGAAATTCTCAAGTCTCTCAAGTTTGACAAGTGTTCCGGATTCTCCACGGACGCACTCATTCTCATCGCCAGATCTTGCAGGTTGTATCCCCTCCCCTCCCCTTCTTGTTTGGTGCTTGGGAACTATTAACTTAGATGTGTGTGCTATAACCATTGGAGGAGAGGAGATACTTGTTGGCTTAGATCCAGATTCATGATTAAGTCCTTAACCTTTTTTTCTTTTTTCTTTTATGCTAGTTATGACTGAAATTATTAGGTCTTCATATAACTTCAACTGGAAGTCAAGTCAAAGAGAAATGAGAGGGAGTACATATAAATGGACATGAGATACGCAGGAGTGATAGCTTTTTGTATCTAGGATCAATCATTCATCATAATGGAAACACTAAAAAGGATTTAAAAATTAAAACATGATAGGTTGAAATCGATAAGTGTTTATGGACTATTTTGTGATGGCAAAATATGTCTTTGAAGTTAAAATGAAAATTTTATAAGACTGTTGGAAGATCGACCACACCTTGAGGATAAGAGGGTTCAATATTGGGAAATTAAGAAGTAACATGTCCAGAAAATTATTGTAGCTCTAACGAGAATACTAAGAAGGATGAGTGGCAATACATTGAATGCTAGGATAAGGAGCGTGGGAAGTTAGAGGTGGTACCCGTTAGGAAAAGATGAGAGAAAATTGTCTTAGGTGGTTTGGACATGTGCAATGGAAACCAATGTATGCTTCGGTTAGGAGGAGCAATAATATAGTAATTGAAGGAGTCGCAAGGATTAGAGGTAGGTCTAAACGGACATGGATTGAAATTTTAAACAAGGATATGTTTTTTTAGTAGTGTTATAGAGCCATAGCGAATATGGCCCTTAACAAAACTGAATGGTAGAAAATGATTCAAACAGCTGACCCAAAAAATTGGGATAAAGGCTTTGTTGTATCTGTTTGTCCACAAACTCAATTCCTTATCCTGTTTTTAGTAATATGATTCTTTTTTTTTTCTGAGTTGCATTTGATACCTTTGACCATGCAAGCTTGTTTGATGAAGGTCTACCTATGGAGTCTAGGGTAATGGCATTTTGCTACTCTGCGTGGCTTCATATAGATGATTATGTATGCTCCAATAATATTGTTGATGTTTTTGGTCACAAAATATAGGTAGAATGGGCCGCCTTCTAGTTAGCTATCTCTGTGAGTCTGCCTGTAGTCAAGTGCTGGAGTTTGTCATCAAACTCTATCTGAAGATTTGACCACAAGGCTTCACAGAATTTATAGCTATTTATATTAAATCGTGGTTAAAACAGTAAAACCAATGGAAGGGTTAGTGTTTGGTACCTTAAGACTTAGTTGATAGATCAATCTCGATCAGACTTCAGAGTAAATGTCCTCTGTTAGAAGCAGAGGCTTGAGAAATCCATGATGATTGTAACTTCCATGTCTTCTTAGTTGATAGATCAATCTCGTTCAGACTTCAGAGTAAATGTCCTCTGTTAGAAGCAGAGGCTTGAGAAATCCATGATGATTGTAACTTCCATGTCTTTGTTATTATTGAAAGATTTCTGTGAACAACATTACAAATTGGTGCTGTATATCTAAAAAGACCAAGTTTCCGACTTTGCACCTATCATATTTCTTTGTCTGAGTTGGCCTACAACTTAATCTATCCTCCCAAGTGGTTTGCTCCTCTGTTATCAAGATTCTTTATCTTGTATCTAGTTTTATTTAGTTAAATGGAACTTTAGCCCCCCAAAAAAATATATATATATATGTATCTGATCATGCTGCTAAATATGACGCAGAATACAATTTCTTCCCTTTTTATTGCCATGCTTCGGAAAATTTAGTTGTATAAATGTCTTCTTGCAACTTTCAATTGTCTTTCTATAGATCAATTATCCTAGATCTCCCTTGTGGTTTGCATTATTACCACCAGACCCTCCATATTCAGATATTACGACTTGATTCCCTAGAATAAGTAGTTGGTTATAAAAATATATATTCACCCTTGGTAATATATGAATTGTGCCACCGGGCCATTCTTCAAATCTATTGTATTTCATATAGAAAAGCTTCCTCGAAAGTTTATTGAAGTCTTCGACCGAAGAGTGTAGATTGGACATTCAGGTTCTTACTACTTTGGAATTTGATTGCTTCTAGTTAAGAAGGTTTCTTGTGTAGTTTGAATATCCTTCTTCTTCTTCTTCTTCTTCTTCTTCTTCTTCTTTTCTTTGAGACCAAACGTGGAAGTAAAATCCCCCCGCGAGGAGGCAGAATATCACATTGATAAATTTATTCACCTAACTTGTTCTTCGGAACTGGCTATTAGTATATGATGTTGACATGTGTAAGACGGCTCTAGTAATAGCATATCTTTTGGGTTATATATTAGTTCTCTTTTATAACTTATGCATTTAAGTTCATCTACATCTTAAGTAATTGAGTTGCGATAAATCTAAACATCAAGATAACTTCATGCAAACATAACTATATAGAAGAAGATGATTATTATTACGGGGAAGGGCAGCTGATGTCTTTTTTTGTGACATCAGCCCTTAGCCATACTGAAAAAAGAACTTCCATAGTTACCGGTATCCCCTACCCCCGGAACCGCGTTACGGATCTCTCGATCCAAAACGTGTCAGGTTCCTGATCCGGGCAAAAGTAACAATCTGGACAAATCGTACCACAGATCGAAGCATACCCCGACCCAAGCAAGTATTAGGAATCACATATTAAGAATTGGAGTATGTTGTAATATCTGAACATGGAGGGCTCCTGTGGTAACAACAGCAAACTGCAAGGGAGGTCTAAGAAAATTACTCTTTTTTATATTATATTGTTAATATTCTTCCTATAGCACTACCAGAAAGGTTGTGATGTAATTGATAAATTAGAATGTTGTTCATAATCTATAACACATGATAAACTAGTATTGCAATATTTGTAATTGTGTGTGCCTGCTTTGTTCTTGGGGAGTTATTATCATGTATATATTAGCATGAGGGAATTGAGGGAGTGTTTAGAACAAGCTTTTTCCACTTGGTGGAAATATATCATGCTACGGCATGATGATTAATTTGTTATGGATCAGAAAGATGAAAGGTAGACCATCCAATATGGATATACTGTGACTTTCAGAACAATTTTATAATGGAGATAGTAAAGTTTGGAGATGGAGAAGAGAAGGAAAAAAAGTAGGAGAAGAGAGAATATGAGAAAGGAGATTGCAAGGACCTTAAACCCTAGGTCGCATATCATGTCTATTTATATTGATATTCAATACACCCACAATTACTATTATACCCTCATATGCTAAATAATAAAATAAAATCCTCCCTCAAGCAGGAGCATATAGATCAGATATGCCCAGCTTGCTACATAAATCAGAAAATTGACCACGAGCAAGTGGTTTGGTGAGGATATCACCTAATTGATCCTCTGACCGAACATAAGGAGTGACAATCTGTTTCTTCAGCAACAAATCACGAACAAAATATTAAATAACAATCCACCTTGATATGCTTCATGCGCTCATGAAATACCGGATTACTTGCGATAAACATTGTCGGCTGATTATCACAATACATCTCCATCGGAAGATGAATCATAATCCACATTTCATGAAGAAGAGACTGCACCCACATCATCTCAGAAGCTGTATGAGCCATCGCACGGTACTCGGTCTTTGCACTAGAACGGATCACAATATTCTGCTTCTTACTACGCCACGTAACAAGATTGCCACCCACAAACGTACAATAGCCAGAAGTAGACCTATCACTGCGACTGCCTGCCCAATCAGTATCACTGAACCCAGTCACCGTAAGCAACTGTGAAGCTTTGTACAACAAACCCTTTCCAGGTGCACCCTTCAAGTATCGAAGAATGCGAGAGATAGCCTCCCAATGTGGTTGCCGAGGGACATGCATAAACTGACTAACTACTCCAACTGTATATGTGATGTCTGGTTGAGTAACAGTAAGATATATAAGTTTGCCAACCAAACATCTATAATATCCAACATCCTCAAATAACTCTTTCCTGTTAGCATCAAGCTTGTCATGATAATCCATAGGAGTCTCAACTGGCCGACACTCCAACCTCCCAGTCTCGGAGAGCAAGTCTAGAACATGCTTGCGTTGTGACAGATATACACCCTTCTTAGATCGAGCAACCTCGATTTCAAGAAAATATCGAAGAAGACCCAAATCCTTAGTATGAAACTGACGACTAAGGTAGGCCTTCAAGTCCACAATCCCAGCATGATCACTCCCAGATATAATGATATCATCAACATAAACAATTAACACGATAATACCTGCTGAGGAAGAATGGCAAAATACTGAATGATCTGATGTGGTGCGCCGAAAGCCATACTGGATGAGAACTGAACTGAACTTGTCAAACCAAGCACGAGAGATGATTGTTTCAGTCCATATAATGCTTTCTTAAATCGACATACGAGTTTTTCATTTCCTGCTACAACATATCCCGGTGGTTGATCCATATAAACCTCCTTTTGTAAGTCACCATGCAAGAAAGCATTCTTTATGTCCAGCTGATATATAGGCCATTGGTGATTAACCGCCACAGAAATAAGAATCCGAACTGAATTCAGCCGAGCCAATGGAGAGAAAGTCTCCATATAATCCACACTATATGTCTGAGTATATCCTTTGGCAACCAACCGTGTCTTGAGGCGCTCAACAGAACCATCGGGGTAATACTTAACAGTGTACACCATCTACAATCCACTGTCTGCTTTCCAACAGGAAGTGATATAAGCTCCAAATCTGATTTTGATGTAAAGCATACATCTCCTCATCCATTGCACTTTTTCAACCAGAAGATAACATAGCCTGCTTGTAAGTTTTGGGGAATGAAAATAGAAGCCTGCTTGTAAGTTTTGGGGAATGAAAATAGAAGACAATGAAAGAGCAAATTTATGAAAAGATGATGAAGCACGGTGTAATAAAACATAGTTAGAAGTGTGATGCGTATTCTTTGTGGTACAAATGCGTTTTCTTTTTCTGAGAGCAATAAGAAGATCATCTTGATCTGTGGTAATAGGAGCAGAAACCTCAGCACGAAAGATGATTGGTTGATGGCTGAATTCTGCAGAACCACTGGCCTGTCCTTGGATTTTTGATAAACCTGTAAATGGGGAATGGAGACAGAAATTGATTCAGGAATGACCGAAAGTGGTATGAAAGATATCAAATCTATTATAAAAGGAATAAAACGGTCTCCTGAAGGAAAGAAAGGGGTAGACTCAAAGAATGTAATATCCGCACTGACATAATATTTGCGTGACTGTGGACTGTAACAACGATAACCTTTTTGAGTACGGGGATAACCAAGAAAGACATACTTCAGAGATCTAGGAGCCAACTTATCTCGATTAGGTTCCAAGTTATGAATAAAAGCGACACACCCAAACACTCGAGGAGATAAGGAAAAATGTGCGACATTTGTATGTATTATAGTAAATGAAACTTTGTTATTTAATATAGATGATGGCATGCGATTAATTAGATAAAATGTAGTAAGAACGACATTTGCTCAATACTGTTTAGGGACATGTATATTGAACATAGGAGTTTGAGTTACATCTAAAATGTGTCGATGTTTGCGTTCGGCATACCATTTTGTTGAGAGGTGTGAACACAATTGGTTTGATGAATCATACCACGATCAACACAAAAACTGTTCACAGAAGATTTGAGTATATTCTAAAGCATTATCAGAACGCAGAATTTTGATACGTTTATCAAACTGAACATAGACTTCATTATAAAAGACAGATAACACATTTGAAAATTCAGATATTTCTTTCATTAAATAACACCAAGTCATTCTGGAATAATCATCAATAAAAATAACAAAATACTGAAATCCTTTCGGACTTTTGACTCTAGACGGACTCCAAATATCATAATGAACAAGATCAAAATACTCTAATTGACGACTCTCACTACGACGAGGGAAGGAACTACGGTGATGCTTCCCTAACTGACAAGCCTCACATTCAAGACTAAAAACATGACTCAAACTAGGAACAACTTGACGCAACTTAGCCAAAGACGGATGTCCCAAACGATAATGCCACTACAACGGAGAAGTAGAAACAGAAGTGAAAGCCTTTCCAGGTAGATCCAAGTAATACAGTCCATCTTTTTCATGTCCCGAATCAATCTTCTTCTTCGTCCCGAGGTCCTGAAAAACACACGAATTGGGAGAAAATGTCACAGAACATTGAAGAGATTTGGTTAACTGGCTCACAGATAACAAATTAAATAAAAAATTAGGCACATATAATGAATCAAATAATGATAGTGATCGAGTAGGGTGAATGCCACATTTCCCAAGCACAGGACGAGTAGACCCATCAGCCAAGATAATATTATGTTTCATGGAATTACGATTATGAAAGAGAGATGTTATACCAGACATGTAAGAGCTTGCTCCTGAGTCGATGATCCAAGAGGTGGATGGTGATTGGGTTGCCACAAAAGCAGGATTACCTATATGTGCCATGGTTGCAGTAGGTTGGGAGGCGGTACTAGCAAGCGTGTTCAACTTTTGGAGGATCTGTTCAAATGGAGATGAGGTATCGTACGTTGAAGTCTGATTGGAACCCGAAGTATCATCTCTGGGAGCAGAAGTGGTGACCTGGGACGGCATATTTTTATCATGCACTTGATGTGCATATTCTGGTATGCCCCACTTGTCCCAACAATAGTCTTCCACATGATCGAGCATTCCACAATAGTTACACTTTCGTGGTTGACCACGGCCACCGCCACTACCACCACCGCGGCCACCACCACGACCATTGTCTCTACTACCACGGCCTCCTCCTCAACCAAAACTACGACTACCATCTCTACCGCCACGTCCACTACCAAGGCCACCACCACGACCAACAACACTAGAAACTAGGGCAGAAGAGTCAGTACTCGGCACCACAGAACTCTGTCCCAGAAAGGAACGATTGAGACGGGAGAAAGTATCTGCCACCGTAGGTAACTGCTCTCCAGCAAGGATTTGAGCTTTATAAGGTTCGAGCGCAGGATCCAAGCCGACTAGGATAAGTGAAACATGAAACTCTTTCTTTTGTCTCCGAGCTTCCTTCAAATCAGTAGTAACAGGATGATATTGAAGCCGTTCCTCCCACAAAGCCTTCTTTGAAGCCAGATATTCATTCACAGGCTTCCCATTTTGCTTTGTATCAAATAATAACTCGTACAACTCATAGATATGGGCAATGTTTCGCTTCTGCGAATATGATTCTTTCCGAAATGCCTAAATCTGTTTGCTTGATTCACACCACTGAACATTAGCAGCGATATGTGGTTCCATACTATGCCACAATAACGACATAACGTATGCATCTGCATTCATCCAATCTTCATACTCAGCGGAAGTTTCAGGCGGAGTTCTTCTGTCAAAAACTTTAACTTCTTCTTCGTCCTTAACACCACTATGATAGATTTGGACCAGGCAAGGTAGTTCGCACCATTGAGTTTCACCGCTGTAATCGACTTTCCCAATTCATCATTATGAATAACAGTAAAAGGAGAACCACCTCCGCTACTACCACCACTATTAACTTTGCTAGAAGATTCGGTCCCCACCATACTTGCTGATGCAACAAAAAGACGAGGTTTTTGAAATCCTAGATCTCACAACGAACCTCAACCGACGACGAATAACCAACGGAGATCTGTAGAAACCCTAGATCTCATAAACGAACCACGAACGACCACGAACAACGAACGACGAATCATGAAAAGTAGACGAAAAACAGCCGAAATTTTTTTTGGAGATGGAGAAGAGAAGGAAAAAAGTAAAGTTTGGATATGGAGAAGAGAAAGAAAAAAAAGTAGGAGAAGAGAGAATATGAGAAAGGAGATTGCAAGGACCTTAAACCCTATGTTGCATCTCATATCTACTTATATTGATATGCAATACACCCACAATTTTATTATACCATCGTATGATAAATAACAAAATAAAATAACTCTAACAGAGATTTCAGATGACTTAAAATAAAGTTTTGAGTTTCAAGATGTACAAAGTCAGGAGCGCAATTTAGAAGGTTTCATGGGTTAGCCTAGGAGTATGGGAAGGATAGAAAGAGCCCAATAGAAGATACAGTGTGGTAAAACTAATCTAAATTATAGGAACATGTTCCCTATAAGCAATAACCATCACTAGGCATTGTTCCATATGTAAACTAGTCTTCTTTGTAAGCAATAACCATCACTAGACATTATGCTGGCCCCTTCTTTCTTCTTGAGAAAGCAGCTAACAGAGATGGTGAATGATCTTTATTTTGGTGAGATTTGTGCATTGCAATATATAGTCAATTGACGTAAAGGTTTAACATTTAGCTTAAACATTTAGCCTTAGCATTGCTACACTTTCCATTAATGTAACAATACTATTTCTTAGGAGACTAGTGATTTTTTCAATAATCAATATCTGAATGTAGTGTTTACTGCATGAATGAAGCTAACTCTTAAGGCCTATACTATTGTATATGTGGTTATAAACAAAGGTTTTAGGTATCGGCTCAAACAGTGTGTTCCGGTCGTATCATATCCTGTTTGTGGATAACTGATCCAAAATCAAGCCCAAGAAACGCTTTCGGTCGCTATAGTCAAGTATTAGCCGTGTTGACATTGTACAACTGATAATACTGATCGATACGACCAATACTTTCATGAAAAAAAAGGGAGGGGAACCCAGTGATTCCTCTGTAGAATCATGTGATTCCACAATGGAATCTGATTATTGTAGAGTGCGGTCCTTCTTGGTGCTGCCAGAGGAGAGGGGAATAAGAGGGTCTTCATCATCATGGCATGATGCTGTTAGAAAGATCGAAGTTCAGAATAAACTCAAGAAGGTAGACGAGGAGGAGGTTTAGGGTAAGAGCCCCTAGCCCGTGCCATTGTGGTTCCACTGGGGAAAGAGGGGTGTCACTATCATGGATTGACACTTGGTGGGGAGGAAATTGGGAGAAGAGAACAAAGAGGTAGAGGGAGTCTTGGAGTGTCTGGCATTTATTGGATTGATTGGAGGAGTCTAGAGCAAAGTTTAGTCCCACATTGGATAGGATTTCGGATATGTTCAGATATTAATATATGAGTTGGTGTTGACTTAAAAAGTGGGTTCCCTTTTAAGTCATAAGAGTAGGGTTCTAGATTGTACCTCAATTCTGGTTTATCTATTTTGTGTTGATAACCTTCCTGACAATTGATATCAGGGACCATGGTTCGTTTGGGCCTCTTTAAATGCTTGTTAGTTACAGACTTTTTTTGCCACGTTTGTCACAATTATTTATTTCCCTTCCGGTTTGGCACCCGGTTGATGATTTTGTCAACTCCAAGGTTTGGGCATTATTGTGGAGCTACATTCCTGCTACATGCAGCGTCTGGTGGGGACACTATCTTCGATTGGTGTGGACAAGACTCGAGTGAATGCGAGCTTGGGTTGCTTGTATGTGGACACCTCTGTACTGAGTAATCTCATATAAAAGATAGAATCTTCTCAGTTGGTTTGGGCATGTGCAACGTAGACCAGTGGATGCAGCAATTAGGAGGGATAACGTACAGTTAAAGGAGCTACTGTAACTAGGGTAAGCCAAGCCCACACGAACATGGAATGAGGTTGTAAAGAAGGATATGGTTCTGTAGTTAATGTTACAGAGGACATGTCACATGACCCTTAAAAGAACTGCGTTTAAGAAAAGTATTCAAGTAGTCATCCAGGGCGAAGGACTTTGTTTATTGTTGTTGTGTTTACTGCATGACCAGAAGGGCGAATGTCGGATAATAAAGTAACTAGGTCATGTTGAGGCTTTCATCATTTTGCTATTGGTTCCTAGGTATCTACATATTGAAAATGAGGTCTTGTGGAATATATTGTTCGACCATGTCGTTTTCTTCCCTTCTTTTTATAATTTTTGGATCTAGTGCATAAATGGTGCATGTAGGTGAAGACTGGTTTAATTTTGTTCCGCTGTAAGATTGTCATGATCTCTCTTCTCTGTGTCATCACCATCTTCGTTTGAGCCTTGCCCATGAGGTTGGCTGTGGAACATGATATAACATGAAAAAGCTCCATGAAGTATTTGACAGAGTTCTTATTTAAAGGCTTAGACTTGGGGTCAAACTTTATTTATTGGTGACAAATGCTTAGCATGGGAGTAATAAACAATAGATGGTCTTTCAGATAGACATAGAGCCTCTATACAACATTCATAAAGTATCAATATTCTTACACTTTTAAGAGATATTGATACACATCCTCAATAGGGGTTTTGATCTGACTATTGAATAATGTGCTGACTTCTGTTGTATGTTATACATTAATAATGCAGTATGCATGAATGCAGCAGGAGAAGGCTTGTGCTCCTGCCTAGCAAAATTTTTGTGCTTGATTTTGCATTGACACTTCGGAAGGCTGGGGATGCCTTGTGTCTACTTATACACTAAGAAAGCAATAAGCAAGAATGCAGCCGTAGAGGACATGTGCTCCTGCCTTGCAAAATTTTTCTTCTTGATTTTGCATTGACACTTCGGAAGGCTGGGGATGCGTTGTTCAATGTTACTACTGTCTAAAAATGAAGCCTGCACTGCTGGATATGTGTGAAACATATTCTTGACAAATTTTTTAGGTAATAAATAAATTCATCCTGATCATTGGAATGAAAATATAGACATATAATGGAGATGGAGAAGGGAAAGAAATGCTGCTGTATCCCTTTGACATTCCCTCTGTGAGTTTGCCATCCTAATTGCTCACCTTCTTCAAACTTTGATAAGGAAAGGGAAGTCTACAATTTGGCCCTGACCAGACTCAACTTAAGCCGGATCCATTTTATAAGTTATTCAGTTAAATATCTATGTGAATGATTAAACCTGTTTAATATACATGATTTACTTACAATAAGACTTGTACTCCTAACTTGTAACCTGTTACATAGATTGAATAGCACAAATGCAAGTTTTAACAGAGTTATATATGATTGTAATTAGGCGGATACTTGAATTGTTATCTTGTCATTGTCCATTTATTTTAGTTGAGTCTTGGGGGATCTTCATATTGTGCTTGTTATGTCACTTGTTTGTGTTTCCTTGCCAAACATTATGTAATCAGAGTTTAGATAGATGATCAATCAATGATTTGTTTTTGTTTGACACAAATCAGCTTAATGCATTCTGTAGTTTATTCATTTTCCATATGTGCTTCTACAGATCCCTTAGGACATTATTCTTGGAAGAAAGTGCCATTGTTGAGAAGGAAGGTGAATGGCTCCATGAACTTGCCTTGAACAATTCAGTTCTAGAGACTTTAAACTTTTATATGACTGAACTAAGCGTATCATGGCAAGACCTTGAGTTGATTGCTAAGAACTGCCGGTCGTTGGTTTCCTTAAAGATAGCTGAATGTGATATCTCCAATTTAGCCGGGTTTCTCCGTGCAGCAACTGCCTTGGAGGAGTTTGGTGGGGGTTCATTTGATGATCAAACAGGAGAACTTAACAAGTACGAAAAAATCTGCTTTCCTCCGAAGCTATGCCGCTTGGGTCTGAGTTTCATGGGGACAAACGAGATGCCTGTAATATTTCCACTTGCAGGTGCACTGAAGAAGTTGGACCTGCAGTATACATTTCTCACTACCGAGGATCATTGCGAGCTGATTCAGCAGTGTCCTAATTTAGAGACTCTTGAGGTAGAGACTGCCATTTAATCAAAGTATTCCCAATGGCTAAATTTAATCATGATACCTCTTGATTCTGACTTTGTATATTTTGCTAGGTGCGGGATGTGATTGGCGACAGAGGATTAGAAGTTGTTGCTCAGACATGTAGGAGACTGAGAAGGCTCAGAATAGAGCGGGGAGAGGATGAACAAGGCTTGGAAGATGAACAGGGAACTGTTTCTCATAGAGGGCTGTCAGCAATTGCTCAGGGTTGCCCAGAACTTGAGTACCTTGCTGTATATGTGTCCGATATAATGAATGCAGCCCTTGAATCTATTGGCAATTTCAGCAAAAATCTGTGTGATTTTAGGCTCGTCTTACTTGAAAGACAAGAGAGGATATCGGAGTTGCCTCTTGACAACGGGGTTCGTGCACTATTACAGGGTTGCACCAAGCTAAGGAGGTTTGCTCTTTATCTGAGACCAGGGGGTTTGACAGATGTTGGACTTGGTTATATTGGTCAGTACAGCAGCAATATCCTGTGGATGCTTTTGGCTCATGTGGGAGAATCGGATTATGGGCTTCGCCTGTTTTCAATAGGATGCCCAAAATTGCAGAAGCTGGAGTTGAGGGGTTGCTGCTTCAGTGAGCTTGCTTTATCCCTTGCAGTATTGCAATTGACTTCCTTGAGGTATTTATGGGTGCAGGGCTACAATGCATCTCCAAATGGAAGTGATCTGTTAGCCATGGTTCGCCCCTTCTGGAACATCGAGTTCATTCCACCGAGACGAGAGATTAATACCGAGAATGATGGAGGGCAAGTTGAAATTCAAAGAGAGGATCCAGCTCAGATATTGGCTTACTATTCCCTTGCTGGGCAAAGGGCAGATTATCCCGATACTGTGGTTCCAATATATCCTGCTTGAGTGTACATACTTGGTCTCTGCAGCTCTATTCTTAATTTGCCATCTTGGATTTCATGTGTATTATGCTGTTACCTTGTGTATGTCTACTGTTTTGTCATTTTACAATTCCATAAGCCAGTGTTCTGTAATAAACTGTATTTCTCTTTTCAGTAGTTTAGAAGAATGTTAGTGAGAGCTTTTCATTGATGCTTACCGTGATGTCAAATATTATTGACTTCGTCTACTGATATAGGTGCACTTTTGAGAATCAGTCTTCAGATTCTTCCTCGTCTGCGACTTTCCTGAATTAATTACCTTCTCATATGTGATTCTCTAGATAAGAGAGTGTTACTAATTATGAATTGTAATGCAAATTTCCTCTTCTTATTCAGAGTCATCTAATTAAAATTCCTGATGTTCAAACAGTCTTTTTATAATCACCAACTTGCTTTTCATGTACATTTGTGTGGCAAGAAAACGGAAATCCCCCCCTAGACAAATAAATTATTATTAAATTGGTTTCAGAGAACTAAGTTTTTCTCGGAACAAAAACGTCTTAGTTAAGGATGTTTTCACTGAAAATAAACATAAAATAAGCTCCCAGTTCAAAATGTCCTTAACAAAGGCGTATTTATTTTTTTAAAAATTTTAAAGGAGAAAATGAAAAGAAAAAAAGTTTTTTTTTTTTTTTTTTTTTTTACCTTTTTCTTTTCTTCATGAAAAAAAAAAGAAACAAACAAATAAATAAAAAGTGAAAACGTCCATACTAGGGACGTTTTTATTTTATTTAGTATGTACGTTTTTATTTTATTTTTTTCGTTTCTCTTTTTCTTTTCGTTTCTGAGAACAAATTCGGTTTTTTTTTTCCGTTTCTCTTATTTTTATGAATTAGATATTTTGAATAATAAATATGATTTAGATGAAATATAAATTAGATAACAAATCCAAATTTATTCTCATAAATCTCATTTAAATAATTTAATAATTCAATAATTTGGATAGATAACAAATTAAGTATTTTGGATTAGATAATTTCTAACAAATTTGTTATCCAAATTATTTAAATATTTATAATTTGTTATCTATATTAAACATTTAGAAAATTAGATGAGAATAATTTGTTATCTATATTAAATATTTTGGATTAGATGAGAATAATTATTTAATATAAATATTTAAGTATTTTCTAATAAATATTTAAAAGATATAGATAATAGTAAATTAATTAAGAAACCAATCCTCAACCGAACCAACCATCTCATTTAAACCACATTTAAACCGGACATCCCAATTTCGCAAAAAGAAAGGAAAAGAAAATATGAAAACTCCCTTGATAAAGGATTTTGAAACAAAAAAAACAAAATTTGAAAACGCTTGAAAATGTCCTTAGTAAGGGAGTTTTCAATTTATTTTATTTTCCAAAAGCTGTTGAACCAAAAAAAAAAAAATTTGAAAACAAATTAATTATTTTTTTTGGTTCAACAAGTTTTGAAAAAAAAATGAAAAAATAATAAAAACTAAAATAAATTTATTTTTAGCTTTTGGTTCAATTTATTTTTTATTAGTTTTTATTTTTTTTCAAAAGCTGTTGAACCAAAAAAAAAAATTTAATTTGTTTTATTATTATTTTTTTTTTGGTTCAACAACTTTTGGAAATAAAATAAATTGAAAGGGCATTTTCATTTTTTTTTTCAAAACTCTCTTACAGAGGGAGTTTTCATATTTTCTTCTCTTTTTTTGGCAAAATTGGGGTGTTCGGTTTAAATGTGGTGGTTGGTTCGGTTGAGGATTGGTTTCTTAATTAATTTGTTATTACCTATATCTTTAAATATTTATTAGAAAATACTTAAATATTTATATTAAATAATTATTCTCATCTAATCCAAAATATTTAATATAGATAACAAATTATTCTCATCTAATTTTCTAAATGTTTAATATAGATATCAAATTATAAATATTTAAATAATTTGGATAACAAATTTGTTAGAAATTATCTAATCCAAAATACTTAATTTGTTATATAATCCAAATTATTGAATTATTAAATTATTTAAATGAAATTTATGAAAATAAATTTGGATTTGTTATCTAATTTATATTTTCATCTAAATCCTATTTATTATCAAAATATCTAAAAGGGATACGAAAAAAAATCAAATTTATTCTCAAAAACGAAAAGAAAGAGAAATGAAAAAAAAAAAAATCTGAAAACGTTCATAGTATGGACGTTTTCACTTTTTATTTATTTATTTATTTATTTCGTGAAGAAAAGAAAAGAAAATGAAAACGCCGTCCCTAGTGTGGATGTTTTCGCTTCTTATTTTTTAATTATTTTTTCTTTTCATTTTTTTCGTTCAAATTTAAAAAAATAAAATAAATGAATACGTCTTTATTAAGTACTTTTGAGCTGTGAGCTTATTTTATATTTATTTTAAGCGAAAACGTCCTTAATAAAGACATTTTTTAATAAGCCTTTTTTCATTTTCTCAGTTGCGGACCCAACTTCTTTATATATATATATATATATATATATATATATATATATATATATATATATATAACTTGACCCCTTCAACTATCCAAAATGTTCAACTTGACCCCCTCAACTTTGATAGATGCTAACTTAATACCTATCTCAACTAATATTTTTAACTTGATACCCAAATTTTTTTTATTCCTAAACAATCCTCCTCACCCTCCCCACCATTCTTGCGACCACCCCTACCACGACGACCCCCTCCCGGGCGACCCTACCCCCCCGACCCCCTCCGGCGACCACCCCCTACCCGCACCCCCCCGTCCCCCTCTGGCGACCGCCCCCTACCCGCACGCACGTACCCCCCCACCACGTCTGTCGTGCGCCCTCCCGCACGCCTGCCTCCTGCCTGCCGCTGCTGCTTGTTGCTGCCGCCGCTGCTGTTGTCACGTCCCAATTTTATCTAGATCAATAATCGTCCCCCGGACGTGATGCCGTGCTAGCGTAAGGTGCGTCTGCACAAGGCCTAGGCATAATAAAATACTTTAGAAACAAATGCAACAGAGTACGCAAATGGAATATCACACAATGGAATGAAGAAAATATCTCTTTATTGATAATGAACATCTTTGTTATAAACTCTTGACTCAAAAGTAAAGGGGTGCCACGCGGGCTTACAAGATGGACGCAAAATGAGATAGCCGATCCATACATTACATCCCTTACAAAAATTCAAAGACAAACCACCTTGTGTCACGTCCCGATCTCCCACAGGCAAATCAGCCGTTCCCGCTAGGCGAGAATCACCGCGCCAGCGCTCCCGCAGAACGATCGCTTCGACCCATCCGGGCGTGATGCCGCACGAGCGTGAGCCACGCCCGTGCAAGGCCGTGGTTCATTGGCTGGCAGTAAGAGTTCTAAGCCACAGAGTCGCACAGATTGTCCGAGTGCAGCGGAGTCATGAACGCATAGGCGATCAGTAACAAGTTTACTGAGTTGACAATATAGCGAAAGCATTGAATAACACAAGTTGAAGTAAAGCAACTCTTTATTGATATAAACAAGTGTTACAGGCGGCGCATGGCCGAGATTACAAGTCACTCAAGCCTCTCTCTCTGAAACAATAAAAGTGTGCCAAGTGGCTACAATTGTGGAATGATTGTACAGGCGATGATCAGGCGATTGTTCCAACATTATGTCTTGTATATGTGCTTCAGTTCCGGACGCAACGCTCCAATGCTTCAAAGGGAACTCCTGGCCCTAGCACGCACGAAGGAGGCATCCGCACCGAACGAGGTTCTCCCGCACCCTGCAAACGATCTGGTGGGTTATCAATACATTGAATGCACTGGTGGGGAGGCTACTCGCCCGCTCGACAAATCCAAAAACGTAATATAGGTTCCGTGCACCAACTATTATATTGTCTTTCTAGTTGCCTTATGATCAATTTCATGTAAGATTTGAATAGCCTAACTCGTGTGGCAGTGCGCCGTGCGACATGAGAGAAAATACGGCGAGACTTACCAACTTACCATTTGACCTTCCCTGTCTAAGGAAAACAAGTTAATTAGAGCACGGGCAAACATATAAACATTCAGGAGGCATAGAATATGCAAACACGAGAGTCGTTATAACACAACCGTTCAAGTTGTTCAGTTATTCATTTGATGCGATGCAATGACTCGCACGCGGATAGCCGCTAAGCGAGGATGACTTATCTATATGAACGTATGTCGTTGGCATAGCCATAATGGACAAATGGTAGTCTATGAACGAGGAAGGAATGTAACGAATTTGCTTAGTGCGGTGCTACAAACCATCCCGTCCAGCACAGAAGACTAAGAGCCTTTAGTTTAAGGATCGACGTTAGTGGGGACGCCACCCTTGGAAAGGCTAAGGGAGTTCCATCCGGATCAGATCGATCCCGGTGCCCCGGAGACCGTCCGTGGAACTTGGATCCGAAGATCCACTTGTTTAACAAGTTGTCCGCGACATGCAGGTGTAATCTTTCAGGTCTGGCTAGGCACAGGATCAAGTTCAGGGTAGGATATATCATGTTCAATGTACAAGGCATGATTGTTCATAGTAGTATATCGATTTCCAGGCCAGTTGGTACTGTAGTTTGCTCCACGAGCTGTGATTCTGGGTTTCATTGATTCATGGTGCAAATCCCCTTGTTCGGGAACTACCTTGGTGACCTAACGGTCCCGGATACTTTCAGGATCATTCTTGCACGGGACGACTACTTAGTAGTCTCCTGGGGTTTGGATGAAAATAAGGCAACATACAAGTAGACAAGCATGCATTTGTATAAACACAAACATTCACGTTAGCTCGGGCCCAAAGGTAAGTCGAGGAGTGAGATCGTAAGGGACTTCCCGAGCGATACGTTCTAGGGTCGTGCAGTGTGAACAAGTGAATAGTGCACTACAGATACCTGTATATCGTTCTACTTGAAGCATAGCGGAGTCAAGCTGCACAAGGCAAAGGTAGCATGCAAAGGGTCTGAACATATATATAAGCAATGTTTCATTTCCATGTTCTAGCATAAGCGATACAAGTTGGGATTACTCCCTTAGCTAGGTGCGTTGGATTCTTATTAGCATGCAGGGGTGATTCACCTAGCGACTAGCATGTATCATTTCGTATTTTATGTGTGCTGGCTAAGCAAAGACAAGTTCACCGTAGCCACCCACCTTAGCGATGATTCACCTCGGTCGAGCGATACGTCAAGCGAGCCTCTGAAAGCCTAAGCCGAAGCCCTGTAGGGACAAGTCTGGATATCCTTTGTCTCAAACAAGTGTTCTCGCCTGAGCAAAGCGGGTTGGGATATTGCACTTTTGTCGTTTGAATCAGCAGTCTGCTTGAGTGGAACGGGGTATTACATC
This sequence comes from Iris macrosiphon, assembly GCA_036927795.1. Lineage (NCBI taxonomy): Eukaryota > Viridiplantae > Streptophyta > Magnoliopsida > Asparagales > Iridaceae > Iris > Iris macrosiphon. Next base: position 154,232,634 of record JAYESA010000018.1, on the reverse strand, counting down.
CTACCAAACTCAGAAAAAGTCTCGTCCTCGAGACTTACTAAGGATAAGCAGTATGTTTCAATCAATTTTGATTTAACGATACAAGGCTGAGGCAAACCTATACAAGTCGTTGTACTTGTTCATTTGGATATTCACTTGCACAAGCATTCGAGATCAGCATATCGCTAGTCTGGATCGTGCATATATTCGAAGTGCACTTCTAGCACGAGCACGCCAACCAACTTAGCGATAGCGATGTCTTAGCACTCGAGTTTTACATTTTCTTAAGTCTTGGATCGTGCACAAGTTCAAGGCGTCCCTCAAACATATGCATTCCACCAAACTTAGAGTTAGTAAAATCGGACAAGCTACTTGCGATAATCTCAAGGGTCTCGCACAGGTTGGCACAAAGGCCACTCGCATCACAATTTCATACAAGTAATCACATTATTCTAATGCGCTTTTCGAAAGCATTTAGACTCATTGTTGGAACATTCTATCAGGACATTGAGAGAGAGCGCGTACATAACCCACGAACGAGCTTTCAAAACAGAGATATTCGGAACAAAGTCCAAAGGCATATAAGCCAGGCTCTGTTACCAACATGTCACGCCCCGATCTCCCACATGCAAATCGGCCGTTCCCGCTAGGCGAGAATCACCGCGCCAGCGCTCCCGCAGAACGATCGCTTCGACCCATCCGGGCGTGATGCCGCACAAGTGTGAGCCACGTCCGTGCAAGGCCGTGGTTCATTGGCTGGCGGTAAGAGTTCTAAGCCACAGAGTCACACAGATTGTCCGAGTGCAGCGGAGTCATAAATACATAGGCGATCGATAACAAGTTTACTGAGTTGACAATATAGCAGAAGCATTGAATAACATAAGTTGAAGTAAAGTAACTATTTATTGATATAAACAAGTGTTACAGGCGACGCATGGCCGAGATTACAAGTCTCTCAAGCCTCTCTCTCTGAAACAATAAAAGTGTGCCAAGTGGCTACAATTGTGGAATGATTGTACAGGCGATTGTTCCAACATTATGTCTTGTATATGTGCTTCAGTTTCGGACGCAACGCTCCAAGGCTTCAGAGGAAACTCCTGGCCCTAGCACGCACGAAGGAGGCATCCGCACCGAACGAGGTTCTCCCGTACCATACAAACGATCTGGTGGGTTATCAGTACATTGAATGCACTGGTGGGGAGGCTACTCGCCCGCTCGACAAATCCAAACACGTAATATAGGTTCCGTGCACCAACTATTATATTGTCTTTCTAGTTGCCTTAGGATCAGTTTCATGTAAGATTTGAATAGCCTAACTCGTGTGGAAGTGCGCCGTGCGACATGAGAGAATACGGTGAGACTTACCAACTTACCATTTGACCTTCCCTATCCAAGGCAAACAAGTTAATTTGAGCACGGGCAAACATATAAACATTCAGGAGGCATAGAATATGCAAACACGAGAGTCGTTATAACACAATCGTTCAGGTTGTTCAGTTATTCATTTGATGCGATGCAATGACTCGCACGCGGATAGCCGCTAAGCGAGGATGACTTATCTATATGATCGTTTGTCGCTGGCATAGCCATAATGGACAAATGGTAGTCTATGAACGAGGAAGGAATGTAATAAATTTGCTTAACGCGACGCTACAAACCATCCCGTCCAGTACAGTAGACTAAGAGCCTTTAGTTTAAGGATCGATGTTAGTGGGGACGCCACCCTTGGAAAGGCTAAGGGAGTTCCATCCGGATCGGATCGATCCCGGTGCCCTGGAGACCGTCCGTGGAACTTGGATTCGAAGATCCACTTGTTTAACAAGTTGTCCGCGACATGCAGGTGTAATCTTTCAGGTCTGGCTAGACACAGGATCAAGTTCAGGGTAGGACATATCATGTTCAATGTACAAGGCATGATTGTTCACAGTAGTATATCGATTGCCAGGCTAGTTGGTACTGTAGTTTGCTCCACGAGCTGTGATTCTGGATTTCATTAATTCATGGTGCAAATCTCCTGGTTCGGGAACTACCTTGGTGACCTAACGGTCCCGGATACTTTATGGATCATTCTTGCACGGGATGACTACTTAGTAGTCTCCTGGGGTTTGGATGAAAACAAGACAACATACAAGCAGACAAGTATGCATTTGTATAAACACAAACATTCACGTTAGCTCGGACCCAAAGGTAAGCCGAGGAGTGAGATCGTAAGGGACTTCCCGAGCGACACGTTCTAGGGTCGTGCAGTGTGAACAAGTGAACAGTGCACTACAGATACCTGTATATCATTCTACTTGAAGCATAGCGGAGTCAAGATGCACAAGGCAAAGGTAGCATGCAAAGGGTCTGAACATATATATAAGCAATGTTTCATTTTCATGTTCTAGCATAAGCGATACAAGTTGGGATTACTCCCTTAGCTAGGTGTGTTGGATTCTTATTAGCATGCAGGGGTGATTCACCTAGCGACTAGCATGTATCATTCCGTATTTTATGTATGCTGGCTAAGCAAAGACAAGTTCACCGTAGCCACCCACCTTAGCGATGATTCGCCTCGGTCGAGCGATACGTCAAGCGAGCCTCGAAAGCCTAAGCCGAAGCCATGTAGGTACAAGTCTGGATATCCTTTGCCTCAAACGAGTGTTCTCGCCTGAGCAAAGCGGGTCGAGACATTGCACTTTTGCCGTTTGAATCGGCAGTCCGCTTGAGCGGAACGGGGTGTTACACCTTGGGTACGTTTTTGCACCATCGTCTAGGAGCTTCAAAAGGATATGTGCGAGCTCATTGAGAATATGTACTTTCGCTCCAAAAGTCACGAACACGAACGTGTCAAACGAGTAAAAAGTTGGGGGGGAAGCTTCATCTCCTTGCCGTGTCGCCTTGGTTCCCGCGTCACCTTGGCTCGGAAAACCTACTACAACGAGGGTAAGTACTTCAAAAAGTACCGGTAAGGACGAGCTAACCCAACGCACTAAATCGATACAGTATTCATGTGAACATGCAACATTATCATTATGTGATCTTTCTATCTTGCCCTAGATCAAGTTATAAACAATTTATAGAAGTAAATGACATAACAAAATATGCCATCGCTCGGTGACTTTTTACCTACGCCGTTTGAACCACCTGTACACAACTTACCATGACCTTCTCTGCCAAAAAGACATAGTTAGTTTGCATAGATTAAATATACATAGCATGTCACTGGTCGAACTATGGATGGTTGGCTGTCTTTCTGCTTCGGGTAGCTAGCCCTTAGCGGACGTCCCGATTCATCCCGTGCTAGGACTTCAGCCAACAAATGTTCTACCCAGGCCGAAGCGGTCCCAGTGCCCCAGCGACCATTCATAGAAATCTACCATTGTCCACAAGTTGTCCTTGACCATGCATCATCTAAAGACTAAGTTATCAAAAGAAGCATTTCACGGCAATATAAGGAAATGAACTTCATGCATATTCCATATTATAGGCTACATGCTCAATGATTACATTACAAATTGCACTACTCATTACACAGTTATAGATAAATAAGTTCAAGCTACAACTGAAACATAAATAAGCATATGCATAGTAGACAAGCACGCAACAAAGTGATCGTTCAGTGAATCTGTGTATATGAAAAAGCATTAAGTGTTTCAAGTCTACCTCTTTTTATCTTAACTCAATTTTATTATTATGGTATCGTTGAACGAAATGCACAAACGAGTTAGATTATTAAGAATGAAGACTTGGAATAAGGGCACTAATCGAAAATAAGGCCACTCACAAGTTGTTGAATCGGGAAAGAGAAAGGGGAGATCTTTAGGACTCCGCTCGTGCATCACCTACACGATCACATGCACGTATCAACATATGATCAATATCTCATTATCTCGGTCCCCCAGAGTTTGATATGAAATACGAAGTTCAAAGAACAAAGACAACAAAATCCATCGAAAACGTTCAAGAAAACGCAAGTCACAAAACCAACGAGAAAGCAACCAAGCGGCATCGAAAACGGATAAAGAAACCAGCGCAACGAAAAGGCCCCTCTCGACTCTGCCGCTGAGTCCTTCCTTGATGCACGATCCACTGAATGTGGGACCTAATTCCAAAAAAACTAATCTATAACGAGAAAAGGATCTTGATTCAATCTGTCCCGATCGAACGATACCAAGTATTTCTTAGCCGTGCTCCCCGAAAGGGGGGAACATGGCACTACATCTTAACCAACTAATAAAAAATTTTGTCCTAGAAACTTAGGAATGGAACCTACCCCTAAGAAAATAATGAGGAAAACTTTTTCTTTATGTCCGATTCGAGTTCCCAGGTCGACTCCTCGACCGCGTGGTTCCGCCAAAGAACACACACAAGTGGGACTGCATGATTCTGGAGCTACTTCTCTTTACGATCCAAGATATGAACAGGCTCTTCGACGTACGACAAGCCTGCCTACAGATCCAGCTGACCAAAATCTACCACGTGGCTCGGGTCATGCACGTACTTTCTAAACTGTGACACATGAAAAATATTATGCACGTTTGAGAGGGTTGGTGGCAATGCAATTTGGTAGGCAACTGGAGCGAATCACTTGAGGACTTTGAATGGGCCAACGAATCTCGTAATTAACTTCCCCTTTACTCCGAATCTCGTGACTCCTCGCATGGGCGATACCTTCAGAAACACATGGTCACTTTCGAAGAACTCAAGGGGTCGTCGGTGAATGTCGACATAACTCTTCTGTCGGCATAACATATGGTCGCTCTCGGATCAACCGAACCTTTTGGACTGTTTGATTGACTAGTTCTGGCCCAAGTATTTGACGCTCCCAACTTCATCCCAGCAGATCGGTGACCTACACTTTCGTCTATACAAAGCCTCGTACGGAGCCATTTGGATGTTGGACTGGTAACTGTTGTTGTATGCAAATTCGGCCAACGGTAGGTGGACGTCCCAACTAGACTTTGAATTGATCGCACAGAGATGCAACATATCTTCGAGCACCTGATTCACCCACTTTATTTGGCCGTCAGTTTGAGGATGGTAGGCTGAGCCGAACGTCAACTTGGTCCCCAACGCTGACTGAAGGCTCTCCTAGAAACGTGATAGGAACCATCTGTCCCGATCTGACACAATAGAAACCGACTATGTGCACCCGAACTATCTCATCAAGGTAGGTCTGAGTAAGGCGATCGATGCTCCAAGTAACTTTAATGGCAATGGAGTGCGCTGACTTAGTTAACCGGTCAACGATGACCCAGACTACGTCGTTCCCCCGTTGCATCTTTGGCAAGCCAACAATGAAGTCCATGCTCATATGCTCCCATTTCTATTCCAGAATAGCAAGATTCTACATCTCTCCATCCGGTCTCTGATGTTCTGCTTTCATCCTCTGACATGTTATGCATTGTGACATGAAGCGCGCCACGTCTTTCTTTATGTTGTGCCACCAGAAGACAGTACGAAGTTCTTTATACATCTTCGTGCTCCCAGGATGGACTGTGTAGGCTGTATAGTGATCTTCTGCAAGGATCTCCTTTCTAAGTTCTGCATCATTGGGGATACATAGCCTTCCCTTCAATCGCAACACTCTATTCTCATCCACTGCAAAGTCCTTCGCCTTCCCTACTAGAATCTGCTCGCACATTTTCTTCAGGAATGGGTCGTCCCTCTGAGTAGACGTGACTCTCTCTAAATGGTTGGATACAAAGCGCATCTGAGCAACTCGCACGTTGCGGTATCGAATTCGGAGTTCAATGCCCATTTCCTCCAAGTCTCTTTGTAACCTTCGATCGACGGACATGGATCCCACAAACACTCAACTCAATGCATCCGCTACAATATTTCCCTTGCCATGTGTGTAATCGATCGTCAAGTCATGGTCTTTGATCAATTCTAGCCAACGCTGCTGTCGTAGGTTAAGGTCCGTTTGGGTGAATAGGTACTTCAAGCTTTTGTGGTCAGTGTAAATTTGACAAGCCACTCCATAGAGGTAGTGTCGCCACATTTTTAGCGCGAACACAATTGCAGCTAGTTCCAGGTCATGCGTAGGATAATTTATCTTGTATTTTTTTAGTTGCCTTGATGCGTATGCTATCTGTAATGACTCATTCCGTTCAAGCGGACAACCGATTCAAACGACGCAAGTGCAATGATTTGACCCGCTTTGCTCAGCGAGAACACTCGTTTAAGGCAAAAGATTTCCAGACTTGGCCCTTTAGGAGTTTGGACTTAGATTTTCAAAGGCTCGCTCGGAGTATCGCTCGACCGAGATGAATCATCGCTAAGGTGGGTGGCTACGATAAACTTGTCTTTGCTTAGCCAGCACACTTAAAATATGGACGATACATGCTAGTCGCTAGGTGAATCACCCATTGCATGCTAATAAAGAATACAACGCACCTAGCTAAGGGAATAATCCTATCTTGTATTGCTTGTGTTAGAACATGAAAATAAATTTTGGCTTATAACTTGGACCCTCGCATGCTACCTTTGCTTCATGCAAGTAGGTTTGGAAATGATGAATAAGTTAAACTAGTCAAATTCTAGGTCTTTAAGCCATCTCTAAGTCAAACTAGGTCAACTCTAAGTCGAACTAGCTACTTCTAGGTTGTATGAGTCCATCTCTAGGATATTAGGTCCATACACTATGTATCTAAACTATACTAGGATACTAGGATATCAATACTATTCCGTATCATAAGATACATAAATAATATATACGAAAATACTATATAATATACAAGTATAATATATATTAGTATATCCTAGCTAATACTAACACTATATGGATACTTTGGCTTTTAGCCAACTTGGTACCACACTCTAACTACCCTCTTAATACTCAAAACCAATACCTAGAGCTAAAACACAATACCTTAGCATTACCTTGGTATCACAAGGTAATACTAAGGTAACATTACTAATACTAATCTACTAACTAAAGTATACATATATATCATTCATATGTGACTAACTAACCTATACTAACACAGGTATCTAATTTAACATCAACTTATATGTAACTAACATTCATTCTAACTCATACTTAACATCCAATATATAACTAATATTATCTAACATTTATATCTAATATCTAACTAATCAACTACTAACAATTTGCTAACAGACATTACACTAACTAACTAACTAACTAATTGATCGAATAAATATCCAACTAAAATTATAACTAACAGATCTCAACTTCTAACATACCACTACTAACCAACAGGGATATCTAACATACTAACTAAACACTAATCTAACCATCAACCTCTCTACTAACATGATACTAACATATCAAATCAAACTTGCTCACAGACCTGTCCCCAACTTATGTACTGCTGCTGCTCACTTCCTCACAATAGTACACCTCATAGACCCCTTGCGTTAGCTATTGTCCACCTTGGCCTAAAGGCTACTGCCCCTTAAATGCACAGACCCGACTCCTACTAACTACTACTGCCAATTCTAAGTTGGCCACTATTGTGCATTTATGCACATCACAACTTTTTCCTTAATCAACTGATCTTCCATCAATGCACACATGAACCCGACCTCCCCTAATCTTTATCTCTCATGCTATATCAAGTGCCTCCTTATCCAAGACAGCAATGCACATCTATATGATGTGGTTGTTGCTGCTAAGGAAACTAAGTGTTTCCCCTACCTAGTATAAATACATCAACACAATTTAAATTAGATATTAATTACACCAAAAAAGAGTAGAATACATTACATTAAACACGTGGAGTGTACTGCACCCGTATCACACTCAATCTATGATACACTTGCGATACGGCCCCAAAACAATACCTAATGTCTCACAAATGATGTGAGCAAGACTAAAATCATAATTATAAGCAATATAAAGTGCTAGCTACTCAACTACGTGTCCGTGTCAAAATGTGACAACACCCGTATCGAAGAAAAAATCCAAAAATCAATCTGTATCACCAAATTGCTATGATACGGCCTACACGTATCCAATTGTGGACATGATACTAGTCTCACACAACCAAACACCTGTCAACTTGGTCTACTTGACCTATTGACAAACACATGATGCACCAATATCGAATTTTCTCCAAATTGGGCACAAAACACCTTATAACATTCACAATAGGGGTCCTTAGTAGTCAATTCTTCTTCCTATAGGTAGCCCGAGTATATAGGTGGGTTACTAATGATTAAAATACATATTTAGAGTTTAATTAGCAAGAAAAAAAATAAATTATACCTATTGGGAGATAGATTTCCAATGCAAGTCTCCAATGAACACAAAGAAGCCTCAACTTATACAGATTTCTCCAAATTATATATCCTTGCCTTATCCTTGCTTATAGAGTCTCCAATGGTGAATTAGTGATGAATTAGAAAGAAATTTGATAGGGATTTTGTGTAGGGATGAAAGAAATTTGGGGAAGAATAATTTCTAGATCTAAGTATAATGAAATGAGAAGAGGAGAGAGAGTCTCCCCTTCTTCAGGTAGCCGTCCTCCTCCTACTTGGCCTCCAAGCAATGTATAATATCCAATATACCCCTTAGGGCTTGTCATGAAGTAAAATATTAAGGAAGGAATGTTCTATTCATAATGGTTTGACTAATTAAATCATCAACTTAATAAAATTGGCTAAGATGTTGGGCTCTAGTCTAACTAAAATAAATGTTGGTCTATGAATCAATTCTAATCTAGTTAGATCCACTAACAATTTCAAAATATCATGTAACATCTAAAAATAATTAAATCATACAATAAATAAATATTTAACATGCATAATAATTAATTATGAAATAACCAAATTATTCTCAGTCAGAAAAGTGGTAGTGACACCAATCATCATTTTCTCCCCATCCCCACCTCAGCCATCATTAATCCCTAGCTTCGTCATTCATAAACATTCCTTACACAATATCTCTTGGAAGAGACGAGCCTTTAAGGAAGCCCCTTGTAAACCCCCTGAATTTTCAAAATATTAAACTGGGATTTTTTTCACAATTTTCTAGAATTTTCTGGGAATTATCTGTAATTAAAATCAGGGTTCTAATTATTAAATGATTTTTATTGTTAATAAATAATATTGAAATTTAATGAAAATATGATTTTATGGTGTAAAATAGAAAACCGGACATAGGATAATTTTTCTGGATTTTATTGGGCTTCAGACCTATTTTTTTTATTACCCAAAAACTATTTAGAATTAATTAATTGTTATTATTATTATTATTATTATTATTATTATTATTATTATTATTATTATTATTATTATTATTATTTAGTATTTTTTGGCCCGGCCCAGCCCAGTGGGGCCGAAGCCCAGCAGCCCAGCCCAGCCAGCCCCTAGCGGGTCGGGCGGGTCCGCTCAACCCGGAACCCGCGCCCGACCTGGTCCCTCATCCCTTCTCCCCGTTCCGCTGTGCGACCGACTCCTCCGGCGACGCCCGGGTTCTCCGCCGCCTCCGCCGGAGCGGGCCACGACACCCTCGGCCCCGCCTCACCCGGCCACGTCCGCCCTGAGCTACCCTATAAAACCCCCCTACTCCCCATCTCCTCCGCCCTCACTTTCCTTTCCCCTAGCCAAACCCCCGCCGGAACCCTAAGCCGCCGGCTCCCCTAGCTCCGGCGACCCGCCGTCCTCCTTCCCGCTGCCACGACACCCCCTCGCTCCCAGACCCTCTTCTCCCCGCCTCCTTCCACCTCACAGCCATCCCCGGCGAGACCCGAGACCCGACGACGTCGAGACGTGCAGCTCCGGCCAGACGCCTGAGTCGACCGCGGTCGTCCCGCCTCCGCGAGCAGTCCGGCCGTCCCGCAGCCCCTAGCCGCCTCCGTCGTGTCCGCCAGCAGAGCCCTAGGCCGGACACGGCTGACCCGGATACAACAGGACACGGGATACGTGTCGGACACCTAAAACCCCGTTTCGACGGGCCTCGTTCAGCATCCGGACTCATCTCTGGAAATTTCCCCGAGACATAACTGTAATTGGATCCAAACATCAGGCAAGTACCTGCACTTCAAGTTTAATCTTTATATTGTGATAATTAATTTCTTGCTCTACTAGTACCATTGATGATTACACGTAGTGTTAGAATACTGGATATCATGTCTTGAATACTGGAGTTCATATCTTGTTTACATGTCGGGTGGGAGAATACTAGAAGGCATGTAGTTTACCCTTCCCCTTGCCGTGACTAATAGCTGTTGGTACGCGACTGTACCCTCAGCCGGATCTCGATTATTCATGTTTAATAGCCGTCTATGACGGCCGGATTAGCCTTATAAACCCCTACATGCCAAATATGTATTCTAAAATAAACACAAGTTCACACACATAGATTCTTGTCTTGTTGCAGTTCCTGTTGCCTTATTGTAGTTTCATTTCCTGTCTCATATTGTTCCTGTTTACTCATATTCCTGTTTATAGCATTAACTCTTAGTTATTGTTGCTTCTTTTATGCATATTCTCAATATGATACTTAGTCAGTTTCTTTTCAAATTGTCATAAATATTTAGTTTAATCTTGTTGTGCATTGTGTACTTTGCTCCTTTCCTGACTGGATCCGTTGATTTAGGCGATGATGAGGACTTTGCCCCTACCTATTATGGCCCTTATGAGGGAGCAGATGAGACATATGAGGAGCCAGTTCCCACCCAGGAGACTACTTCTGTGGATTAGTTAGCAGTAGCTATTTTTGTTCTTTATCTTAGTAATCGGGTTTGTCCCCGATTTCATTTTTGGATTATGTATTAAACATTTGATCTATTGTCACATTTATTCATTTGAAATCTTAGCATTCCTTTTCCTGTTATTATCTTTGACTATTTCATTAATTGTGAATGAGCTAGATTTATTTAATTGTGGATATGACCTAGACAGCGTACTACCTCCGACTCTGCGGCGTAGGCTGGACGTAACCACGTACTCGTGCCTGAATATCCGGGTGCGGGTCGTGACACATTTTTATGGTGGCCCATGCAGGTCGAGTATCCTTAAATAGGGTAATACCCTAGGACATGGTATGGAATAAGATTGAGGATTTTAGGAAAAGCTCATTCACAGAATAGGATCTTTATTTCAATTCTTGATATCATTCCTAATCAATTTTCCTATCGCCCTTGATTTCCAAGTAATCTATTCTAATCTTCCTATCCCTTAATCTTTCAGAATGGTTCAGACAAGGAACACAGTAGGAGGTACATCAGAACCAGCTGAGCAGACTGTGCCTGAAACTCTTGCACTCCCTCCCCCTCCATCTACTCCGACAGTTACTCTGGATGGGGCACAGCTACTCGGAGTGTTCCAGGGACTTGTAGAATCCCAGAAAGAACAGACTGCACTTCTACGAACCAGCCTCTCAGAAGCTCTTCGGTCCCAGGAGTCACCGCAAAAGAGGCCAGGAAGTGCCAAAGACTTCAAGAACCTTAAACCCCTGGAATTCTATGGAACTGAAGGCATTCTCTATGCCGATGAATGGATAGAGAATGTGGAGCGACTCCTGAAGACTGCTCGAGTCCCTGATGATCTCAAAGTGGAGTCCGCAAGCCTACAACTGTTCGACATAGCTCGGACCTGGTTTAGGGATGAACCCCAACTATCTGCTCCTGACCTCACCTGGGAGGACTTCAAGAGGCTATTCAAGGAGAAATTCTATCCCGAAGTGGCTCGGGAAGCTCTCGAAAGCCAATTTGAGAGACTGGAATAAGGTAACCTATCTGTTGATGAGTACACTGCTGAATTTAGCAGATTGAGCCACTTTGCAGAGTACATGGTTCGTACCCCGGAGGACAGAGCCCGTAGATTCAAGAAGGGGTTGTCTCCTGATATTCGCCTTGCTGTCACCACTAGCCGAGCTCGCACATATGAGGAAATCTTGAGCGTGGCACAAGGCGTTGAGAGAGACATGGGGCATAAACTAAAGCGGGAGAGAGAGACTGGAAGTATGGGACCCCACAAACGCCTATTCCAGCCACAACCACAGCAGAGGGCCCCGCAGCAAACTCAGCGTCCTCTCCCTCGAGCCACAGCACCCCAACACCAGGCTCAAGGACAGAACCAGCGAGCTCCCCCTTGTAACTTTTGCCAAAAACCAGGCCACACTTGGCAAGACTGTAGAAAGAGGCTAGGTGCCTGTCTCTATTGTGGCTCAGCAGCACATCAATTGAGGGACTGTCCTGTCACGCCCCAGTCCCAAAATACCGAGGGACCGGACACGTGATAATGGCCAGCAGTACGCACCGATGGACAACCCAATTTAATGGATCCATCGGGGCATACTTAAGCTGTAATATAACAATAAGTAGATCCAGTGGTACCAGTCACAGTCTATACTATTCTCATCCACTACAAATAATCACAGATCAAATGACAAAAATAAAATAAATAAATAACTAACAAGTCTCAATAAAAGTGTCTCGGAGAACAATCCGAGTACAAGTCTGGTACATCAATGAAATAGACTGGAAATGAAATAACTAGAAACAGAAATAAATGAGTATCTCAAGCTAATACTCAAGAGAAGTCCTCTGGTACGATCTCGTCCTCAGATCCTGGCTCTGCTCCAAGGTAGGCTCCTGCTCCTGCTAATGCTAATACTCCAGTCCCGTAAACCTCAGGATAGATCTCGTCTGCAATATCTGGGGACATAATTCGGATCCAGGTCCTCAGGGGACATAGCAAGGTACAAGAAAGCTCATGCCAATAAATGAATATGCAGTGCAGCAATAAATGAACAATAGGGTAAATAAATAACCAGCTAAGTGATATGCAAATGAGAACATTATTCCATACTCGGGCTGAGACTACTACAGGATCAGTGTCGGAGAAACCCATAGCAGTATTTTCTCGAAGGGCCAGAACTGGTGCCATAGCTCTGTGTCAGAGACTAAGACACATCCAGATGTCAATATATAATATAATCAGCCTTTCATATGGTAATACTCTCCCCACCCAATGAAATCTCACGTCTCATGTCCATGACACGCAGGATCAAGACTAATGCAACAAGTCCGGATATAATCTAAGCATGTAAACTGTGTATGTCATAAACCTGTATCCTATACAGAATCACCATGAATATCTCAGGAAGATTCTGTCTCATGAATGGTGTCAAGTGTCCTGGGTATACTGTACTTGATAAGACAAGTACGAGAATATATAGTGTCACGAATGTCCATCTCTAGATGACCGTACCCAACACCGCGTGCGGTGTTGGCACCCGACTAATAATCGGACGCTAAGTACGTCACACGGTCCTAGGTTAAGCATGCACAACAATGTAAAAGAATCAAAGAGAATATGTAACAAGACTGCAAAGTTTGGCAAGGTACACTTGCCTGGGGTCCTGGCTCCAACTGTAGCTCTGGTCTCAGTGGGATCTGCAGGTACTACTCCGGTTGCTGAAATAAATATCACCATTAGATTCAGAAAATATCAAATAGCTAGAAACGCCTGTCCTTACGTCCAATTTGGACACAAGGGCAAAACGACAATTCCGGGCCAAAGCGGGGTCCACATGTGGGCCACTTTGCACCGAAAAGTGTGTCAGGGTCAAAGGTCTCCAAATTCACCAAACTTAGTGTCAACAAGTCAGAAACGCTGATACGAACCCAACGGAACTTTCAGAATTGAATTCCAATGAGCTGATCACAAAATCGCCCGTCGAGTGGAGCCTGTGGGGCCCACGATACGCGATTTTACCAACGTTCTCAGAATCGAACCAAACTTGGGTCACAGGACCAGCGTATTGCTACGAGTCCGATGGCGCAAGTTTTGTCTCGATCCGACGTGTGTACACAAAGTTACAGCGTGTTCCAGAATCGACGAATACGGGACGGTGTCCGCGGATACGCGTTGATTTCGGTGTGCACGCACATCCAAATCAATTTCTGCGAAATCCTACACGTCCGTATCAACGTCGCGCACGTTTCGGTAAAGACCGCGTGCGACCAAGTCGTCCCGTTTGGCAGGGTGTACCCAGTTCCGGGGTGAATCGGGTCGTCGTTTTTCTTGTTTTTGGATCGCGGTGTGCGATCACCACAGGACACGATGTCCCGAGCGGTTTGTCCGGGCACCGAGAGGGTCATACAGGCTTCGCAACATAATTGACGGAATTGGAAACGGGTCAGCGAGGAGAGAGAAAAGAGTACCTGATCAGGGCTCCGCGATGACGATTCTCACGTGTCCGAGTCGTGTCCGTGTCCTGTGCTGCGTTTAGGTTCTAGGGTTAGGGTTAGGGTTTCGCCGGAGTTCGTCGGAGGGAGGCTGGGCTCGGGGCGGTCGTGGAGATACAGGGGACGGTGGAGGCGGCGAGGCCAGGGGGTTGCACGGTTGCTGCTCCGGTGATGGCGCCGGTGGGGGAATCGGGAAAGGATGAGCCGTGGGAGGAGGATAAGCGGGGACGGGGACGACTGGTTCTGGGAGGAGGAGGAGGGAAGGCAAGGTTGGCCGAGGGAGGTGGTCGAGCGACGGAGCGAGGAGGAGATGAGCGGGGTGTGGAGGTTAGGGTTCAGGCGAGCTGGGTGGTCGAGGGGTTCGATGGTCGACGAGGGCAGCGACGGAGATGGGAAGGCTGAGGAGGGTGACGACAGGGAGGAGGAGGCAACTAGGGTTACGGCAAGGGGGGGGAGGCGGCGCTGGGCTGTTTAGGGTTCAGGGCTGAGGGGCTCGGGGGTTGAACGAAGGAGTTGGACGGAGGAAGGCGGTCGATGATCGGGCGAGGCGAAAGCGGTTAGGGTGGCGGCGTCGATTGCAGGGGACGGCGGCGCGGGCGGTAAGAGGGAGGTGGAACTGGAGGCGGTGATGGGAGAGGGAGAAGGAGAGGGGCTCGGCTGCGGCATGGGTGAGTCGAGCGGCGGCTCGGGGCTGTGTCGTCGGCGGGGCGACGCTGCACGGATGTCGAGAAGGAGGCGGCGCGGATCCCGAGGCCTACAAATAGGCTGCTACAGTGATTCCGAGGTGATTTGGGATTAGGGTTTGATTCGGGTCGGGTCTCAAGCGGGTCGGGTCGGACCCGGATCCGACCCGCTAGGGCCTAGGGGCGGTTCAATAGACCGGGTCCGGTTTTGTCACGACCCGCACCCGGAATTTGGGCATGAGTCGTGGGTACGTCCAGCCTACGCCGCAGCATCGGCGGTAGAACGCTGTCTAGGTCTCAACATATAATATATCCTGTCAATAGTCTCAACTCCGCACGGAGGACAATGATAAATAATCCACAGTTCTATGATATACTCAATCACAAGCTATAAGAAATAATGGCACGATGGGAATAGAAAAGAGTTCTAATAAAAACAACCACAATAATCCAACTCAAATCCTGGGTCTAAATGACCTCACAAAGTCACAAATAATAAATACAACTCAGTCTCAGTCTAAAACAATAATGCAGAAAAAGTAGTCTAAGAGCAGCCAGGTACGTTCTCCTCTAGGCTAGGCAACTCCTCTGGGATTTTTGGGGTAAAATCTTCCTCTAATCCTGGGCCATAATGAGTGGGGCAAAGATCCTCCAAGTCCTCTGAAAAATGTTATCCAGTCAGGATTGGAGCGAAGCACAAGCACTAACAGCAGTTTCATTAAATTGACAAAGACTATAAACAGTGTAAGAAATACAAGATGGAAGTAAATGCTGGAAATGTAAAGTACTGGAGAAAATGGAAATAGGCAATAGAGCATCTAGCAATGAACAATAAATAGTGAATGCTAGACAATAAGTAGTGAATGCTGGAACAGGTGAATCTGAATAAAATAGACATCTAGCTAAGTGTTTGAATTATCAGTTTATTATGTGATCGGCTTGGGACTTGATCAGGCTGGTTATATATGATTAACTATGATTCTTGTAGGTCAGGCTAACCATATGGTTAGCTATGATGCATGTAGTGGTCAGGTTAATCATATATAACAGCTATGATGCATGTAAGATGGTCAGGCCGCACCCAATGTGAGAAGTGGGGTGAGCTATGATGCATGTAAAGGATTTGGATATGATCACATAATCTACTAATAGTTCCCCATCCCCCAGCTAGCACGATGGATTCCAATCACGACTCCTCATGATGGGGATCTAGGGTGCTAACCCGTGTATCCATAGTGTCGGAATCAAGTATGTAATACACTACAATTTATAGAAGTAATCAACAATGAAAACTGTCAGAGAATGTACTCGCCTGTGGTCCTGAGCAAAGTGTGAGGATCGATGTCCAAAGTGGGATCACAATGACCTATATATAAGATATCAATGTTAATTAATGAATTAAGGGAATGAGCATGATTAACTAATTAAATACGAGGTTTCTAGGTCATACTAAGGTTTAAGGTTCATAATTTCTTTTGTGGTAGGTCTTCTCCAAGATGATACTAGTCATACTAGGTTTGTACTAGGACATTCTAACTGATGTGGTTTATACTAGGTCATAGATACTAACACTATAATATACATCAATACTATATAGAACTAATTATAATACAATACATGCATATATATATATACCTACATATATACATATATATATACATGTAGCTAAACTATATGCTAGCATAGATTTTAATCCACCACTAACTATCTAGACTAATAGTTGTATATACATACTAATTCTTACCCAACTACTAATACTACTAGTGAAATTCTATACTCACACCTCACTGATACTTAATCCCCCAATACCTGGAGCACTGATGCAAGAACACAGCAGCAAACTCTCTGACACAGCATCTAAACCCATAATTCCTAATGATACTAACCCACAGTGTAAATTGCCCACTGATACACAACACATTGGGTTCTCACTCAGTGCAGCATTTCCCTCACACAACCACTCTCACCTAACTGGTACTCAAGACACTGGAACTCACAGCCACACCTACACACAGTCCACACACAAGAAAATCACTCACAGGCACTCTGCTTTCTTAAGTCCTTACATACACATTGAGTTTTATGATACACTCACTCACACACATATGTATTGCACACAGCTGATACCTCACTGATGCACACAGAAATCTAACTGATACACAGGTCTGACCTCATCATACTGATACAAACAGTCACCTACACACACTCTCCTGCACTCCAGAATAACACACAAGTTCTCATACACCCACTGCTAGTACACACAATTTCACACTGTTCTAACACTCATACACAACATAAGCTGACACACACACACTGCTGAAACACACCTACAGTTCTACTGAGACTCAGAACACTAATAACCCACGCTGCACACAGCCTATTTCTCACTCAAACACAGGTTCACAGTAGTGAACCCCCAATACACCCAGGTTACACTCACAGTTCACTGAAAACTGGCATTGAATACACTCAGGTATTTACACACAGGATTTCTAACTGGGACACATGATTAACTCACACTAAAACCCACATTGCACTAAAACATCTTCCACACACACAGAATTTAAGTTCTCACATTTGTTTACACAGTGAAACACAAGTTCACTGATACCCAAATCACTACACAGTAATCCCCAATGCTCACAACCTATCTATACACACACATGAACCTGCAATTTCTGAGACATTTACACAGAAAACACACACAGGTATCTAACATAGGTAATTCATAAATATCTAACACAGGGATACTTACTCTCACACCCACACAGGAACTCATCTACACAACACTCCCTACCGTGTCCGATACACTGAGACTCAAGGACACTAAAACCCAACTGAACAGAATCCCTCCCCCCTGACTGTGCACAGGCACAAATTTACTGATGCACAGATCTCTCTCAACCCGACTGCACAACACACAGAACACAACCCGCATGTACAGGAAACCAACAAATAGCTAAAACACAGTTCAAAAGTATTATGTATATAGATGGGTATATCGAAACATGCAGTTAATTAGTATACATAGATAGGCAAACCCTAACAATCATTTCATCAAACACATGTAGTGCAGAATCGGATCCCACATCAAGAACTCCAAAAACCCAAACCTAAACCCTAAAATCATAATCAAATCTATACGTATGAGATAAAATCAGTCTACATACAAGTACCTAGGGTTAGGGTTCACGAAAAATTGGGGAAACCAAATGTTGGGACACTTAAACCCTAATTTCTCCTAGGCTTCATGTAGGATCCCTAGAAATCGAGATCCATACAACAAGAGGGTTTCCTAATGGGCAATAATCAACAAAAATAGAATATAATTGAAAAAATAGGGTTTTATCTAGGGAGATGGCTTCTTCAATGGAGGTTCTTCTTCTCCAATGCTTCTTGACCCAAACTCCTTGCTTCTCTTTGCTTTGAAAGAGGAAAAACGGAATCCTAGGGTTGATTCTGAATTTTGGAGGTGGGGAATGGTTTTCTCTTGTGGAGGCTAGGGTTTCTTCTTTCTACATGAAGAAAGAGAGGGTTCCCTTTTATATTAAGGCTCAGTTAGGGTTTCTAATGCATAGTCTAGGTTTAACCCCCAGGTTAGGTCAGTAGGAACTCAACTAATTAAGGTTTAGTCAGTCTAGGGTTTGAGGTTCAACCTACAATTTGAATTCTAGGGTTTCTCTAGAATTAGGTTTACAATTAGGGTTTAGTCATTAGGGTTTGACCTAATGGGTTCTAGGGCTTGACCTAAAACCAAATATTATTAACAACATATAATTACTTTATAAAACTCAGCAGATTAATTAAATACATAATTATTCAAAATAGTGAAATTACACAAATGCCCTTATTTGGAAAAGTGGTAGTGACAAGTCTACCCTCCTAAAAGAAATTTCGTCCTCGAAATTTGGACTGAACAGAACAAGAATAAACCAGAAAAAGGAATACCTCAAGTCTAGAAGAGGTACGGATATTGCTCACGCATTTCCTCCTCTCTCTCCCAAGTCGACTCCCCTGGAGAGTGATGTCGCCATGCAACGCGAACCAAAGGAATAGTCTGGTTCCGCAACACCTTCTCTCTGCGGTCCAAGATCTCTACGGGCTGCTCAGGGTAGCTGAGCGTCGGACCAACCTCAATCTCCGAGTGGTCAAGTACATGACTAGGGTCTGCCACGTACCGTCTCAGCGGCGACACGTGGAACACATCATGCACTCCCTCTAATACAGGCGGCAAGTCCAGTCTATATGCCACTGCACCTACCCTCGCAAGAATGCCAAAGGGTCCGATGTAGCGTGGGCTAAGCTTCCCGCCTCTGCCAAAATAAATTATTCCACGCGTCGGAGAAATCCGTAGGAATACTAGATCGCCAACCTAAAACAAAATAGTCTCAACACGCAGTCTAAACAATAACACAAACCAGAAAATAACAATCTATACCTGAAACTCAAGGGGTCTACGGTGGCTATCGGCCCAATGCCGCTGTCTGTCCTGCGCCACTCGCAGTCTGTCTCTGATGAGTTTCACCTTTTCTGCTGCATCCACGACCATTTCTGGTCCTAACAAGGCCCTCTCTCCAACGTCGTCCCAAGATAATGGTGTACGACACCTTCGTCCATAAAGAGCCTCAAATGGTGACATCTCGATGCTGGCCTGGTAGCTGTTGTTGTAAGCAAACTCCACCAGGTGCAGATGATCCTCCCAAGAACCTCCGAGATCTAGAACACAAGTGCGTAGCATATCCTCGAGAGTCTGAATAGTCCGTTCAGACTGCCCGTCTGTCTGGGGGTGATATGCGGTACTGAACTTGAACTGAGTGCCCAAGCTAGCCTGCAGACTCCTCCAGAAGTGGGAAGTGAAACGACTATCCCGATCCGAGACGATGCTTACAGGAACTCCATGAAGCCTAACGATCTGTCGCACGTACATCTCTACTAGCCTCTCTGTCGACGTGCCCACCTTGAAAGGTAAGAAATGGGCTGATTTGGTCAACCTGTCCACGATGACCCAAATCGCGTCCTTCCCTCCTGGAGAACGTGGAAGCCCTGAAACAAAATCCATGGTCACGTGCTCTCATTTCCACTCTGGGATCGGTAAAGGTTGAAGCAACCCACCTGGCCTCTGCCGGTCTGCCTTTACCTGCTAGCACACTAGACACCGGGATACGAAGCGTGCTACCTCGCGCTTCATTCCATACCACCATACGTGCTCCCTCAAGTCTCGATACATCTTGTTGGCACTGGGATGCATTGAGTACTGAGAGCGGTGTGCCTCCTGCAAAACCTTCTCGCGCAGCTCCCCGCTCGGCACACACATCCTCGTGCCGTGCCGTAAGGAACCATCATCTACGATAGTAAAGTCGTCCGACAACCCTATCTGAACCTGTGCCCTGATACTCCTCAAGGCCTCATCATCATACTGCGCCGCTCTGATCCTGTCCATCAGATCGGACTGTATCTGCAATCCCCACATCTGAATCTCAGAACCGGGAACTAACACTTCAATCTCCAAGCTCTCCAAATCAGCCAACAAATGTCTATCTGTCGTCAAATACATAGCCATCGGATACCTGCTCAAGGCATCGGCGACTACGTTGGCTTTCCCTGGGTGGTACTGCAGTGAGATGTCAAAGTCCTTCATCAACTCTAACCACCTCCTCTGCCTCATGTTCAGCTCCTTCTATGTGAAGACGTACTTCAAGCTCTTGTGGTCTGTGAAGATCTTCACACGCTCTCCGTACAGGTAATGTTTCCACAGTTTTAGAGCGAAGATAACTGCTGCCAACTCCAAATCGTGGGTGAGATAGTTCTTTTCATGAAGGCGTAACTGTCTGGAAGCATAGGCAATTACCTTCCCGTGCTGCTGAAGAACACATCCCAGACCCTTCCCTGAAGCATCACTGTATATGGTGAAACCACCTGTCCCTGCTGGCAACGTCAAAACTGGAGCTGTTGTCAACCTCTTCTTTAGTTCATCAAATGCAGCCTGGCACTCCTCCGTCCAGACAAAATCCACATCTTTCCTAGTCAATCTGGTCATCGGTGCTGCAATCTTGGAGAAGTCTTGTACAAACCTTCTGTAGTATCCTGCTAGCCCGAGAAAACTCCTGATCTCAGCTACCGAACTGGGGGTAGCCCACGACTCCACTGCCTCGATCTTCTGCGGGTTAACCGAGATTCCGTCACCCGATACCACATGCCCAAGAAATTCGACCTTGTCAAGGAAGAATTCACACTTAGAGAGTTTCCCGTACAGCTTCTCCCTCCTGAGAGTCTCTAAGACCAACCTCAGGTGCTCTTCGTTCTCCTCCGGGGTCTTGGAATACACAAGAATATCGTCGATGAACACCACCACGAACTTGTCAAGGTACTGGTGGAACACCTTGTTCATCAGGTTCATGAATACTGCCGGTGCATTGGTTAAACCAAATGGCATCACCATGAACTCAAACTGGCCGTATCTGGTCCGAAAAGCTGTCTTCGGCGTGTCCTCTCTCTTCACCTTCACCTGGTGATAGCCTGACCTCAAATCTATCTTTGAAAATACCCTCGCCCCGCTCAACTGATCGAAAAGATCGTCTATCCTCGGCAACGGGTACTTGTTCTTGATAGTGATATTGTTCAAAGCTCTATAATCAATGCACATGCGCACCGTACCGTCCTTCTTCGGTACGAACAATACCGGAGCTCCCCATGGTGATGAACTAAATTTGATGAAGCCTTTGTCCTGCAGCTCCTCGACTTGCTTCTTCAGTTCTGCCAGCTCACTGTTGTTGACTCTATAGACATTTTATGAAATGGGCTCCGCTCCTGGAACCAAATCTATAGAGAATTCAATATCTCTGTCTGGCGGCAAGCCTGGCAACTCTTCTGGAAATACATCCAGGAACTCCGCTATCAGAGGATGTGGCAACTCCTCCTCTTCTGCCCTGGCTCCGCAAAATGTGCCCCTGCTCTGTTCCGCTGCTCCTCTGACGACCTCAAACTCCGGCTCTCCTGGTGGTCTAAATAATACTCTGCCTCTATAACAATCTATAGTAGCATGATGCCTACTCAACCAGTCCATTCCGAGTACAATATCATACCCCGGAAGTGGCATGACAAGTAAGCTCACGCTCAACTCTCGGCCTCCTACTGACACTCTCCGGTCCTTGCAGTGATCACGGACTAGGATAATACCTCCACCAGTCGTGATCTTGCAAGTCCTAGCTAATGGTTCTGTGTCTAAATGATGTCGAAGTGCATAAGATACAGACACAAAACTATGGGAAGTACCAGAGTCGAATAAGGTAAATGCGGGAATACAATCGAGAAGAACCGAACCTGTGATCAAGTCTCCTGCTGGCTCGATCTCCTCGACTGCCATGGTGTATGCTCGCCCCTGGGGTGCACCTCTCTGCTGCTGATGCTGGGCGAACTTCTGATGTTGCAGTGGAAGTGGTCCCCTCTGTTGTTGGCCTCCTGGTGCGGTAGGCACCCTGTCTGATCCTCTCTGGGCGGCTGCTCCACCCTGACCTGGACGAAAGGTAGGACAATCCTTCAGCTGGTGTGTCGTCGATCCGCAGGACAGACATGAGCCCAATCTCTTCCTGCAGATATCTCTAGTATGTTCCATCTTCCCGCAGTACGCGCACTGGATGGCGGGCTGGTTCTGTCTCTGTTGCTGCTGCTGGACCTGCCCTCGGGCTGGTGCCTGATGCTGCTGCTGAAAGGGTCTCTGCTGTTGCTGCTGAAAGTGTGGACGCTTGCCCGGTCCCGTACTACTGTTTGCTCCTCCGGAACCATCGCGTCCCCTCTTGGGCCTGAGGCCCAAGTCGTCCTCGGCTACTTGGGCATCCATCAATATGCCCTCGTAGGTAGCTGTGCGACGTCCCGACGTGCGAGACTTGATCTCCCTTGTCAGCCCCTTTCTGAATTTCCGGGCCCTGTCCCCCGGATCTCTAATCATCGATGGCGCGAAGCGGCTCAGGCGGGAAAACTCCGCGGCATACTCATCGACGGACGAGCTCCCCTGGGCTAAGTCATGGAACTGACTCTCCAAAGCTCCCAGGGCGACATCAGGAAAGAACTTTTCTTTGAAGAGCTCCTTGAAATCCTCCCAAGTGAGTCCCCTGCGCAAGAGTCTCGGCTCCGTACGAAACCACGTCAAGGCAATGTCGAACATCTGGCTGCCAGCGGCCTCGATCTGGAGGGCCTCTAGAAGCTGTGCCAAGCGTAAGTTCCTCTCGATGTCCTCTAGCCAATCATCGGCGTAGAGTATCCCTTCTGTTCCCTTGAACTCCCGAGGCATCATCCTCTTGAAGTCCACAATAGTGCCCGACCTCTGATGGTGCTGATCAGGACGCTGCTGCTGCTGAGTGACCCTCTCCACAGCCTGGAGGGCCACCTGGTGAGCATTCTCCATGTTCACCCTCATCATCTCTGTCTGGGCCTGATGTGCCTCAGCCTGCACTCTCTGGGCCTCTGCCGACATCCTCTGGGCATCGACCATGCCCTGAATCAAGGCGAACATCTGTGCTCCATCGACGGGCACACCTCCTGGATGCTGAACTGGTGGTGGTGGTGCCGTCGTAGCTGTGGAGACCCTCTGAACTGGTGGTGGAGGACCCCCGAATGCTGCAGACACTCTCACATGTACTGGAGATGTAGGAGGTGCTGCGGATGCCTGTCCGGCAGGGCGAGAGGTGGCAGACCTCTCCGAATCTGTTGCTCCGAGTCTCTGGGACCTTCTCGGCGGCATCCTGAAGACAGATCGAAAGATTAAATTAAGACAATAGATACGATATCATCAAGGAAGGACAGAAAATTTCTAAAGGGAAAAATTATTAAGAGTAATGTCATAAGAATCAGAATTTCCTAATTGTGATTGAGCATATCCTCGGCCTAAATCCTATTTCCTAAAACAGGCTTGTAGTAATACTCTAAGCGATCACCACTATGATATCGCTCTAATGCGAACCTATTGACTCGACCTGCATGGGCCACCACTAAAAACGTGTCACGACCCGCACCCGAAATTTGGACATGAGTCGTGGGTACGTTCAGCCTACGCCGCAGCATCGGCGGTAGAACGCTGTCTAGGTCTCAACATATAATATATCCTGTCAATAGTCTCAACTTCGCACGGAGGACAATGATAAATAATCCACAGTTCTATGATATACTCAATCACAAGCTATAAGAAATAATGGCACGATGGGAATAGAAAAGAGTTCTAATAAAAACAACCACAATAATCCAACTCAAATCCTGGGTCTAAATGACCTCACAAAGTCACAAATAATAAATACAACTCAGTCTCAGTCTAAAACAATAATGCAGAAAAAGTAGTCTAAGAGCAGCCAGGTACGTTCTCCTCTAGGCTAGGCAACTCCTCTGGGATTTTCGGGGTGAAATCTCCCTCTAATCCTGGGCCATAATGAGTGGGGCAAAGATCCTCCAGGTCCTCTGAAAAATGTTATCCAGTCAGGATTGGAGCGAAGCACAAGCACTAACAGCAGTTTCATTAAATTGACAAAGACTATAAACAGTGTAAGAAATACAAGATGGAAGTAAATGCTGGAAATGTAAAGTACTGGAGAAAATGGAAATAGGCAATAGAGCATCTAGCAATGAACAATAAATAGTGAATGCTAGACAATAAGTAGTGAATGCTGGAACAGGTGAATCTGAATAAAATAGACATCTAGCTAAGTGTTTGAATTATCAGTTTATTATGTGATCGGCTTGGGACTTGATCAGGCTGGTTATATATGATTAACTATGATTCTTGTAGGTCAGGCTAACCATATGGTTAGCTATGATGCATGTAGTGGTCAGGTTAATCATATATAACAGCTATGATGCATGTAAGATGGTCAGGCCGCACCCAACGTGAGAAGTGGGGTGAGCTATGATGCATGTAAAGGATTTGGATATGATCACATAATCTACTAATAGTTCCCCATCCCCCAGCTAGCATGATGGATTCCAATCACGACTCCTCATGATGGGGATCTAGGGTGCTAACCCGTGTATCCATAGTGTCGGAATCAAGTATGTAATACACTACAATTTATAGAAGTAATCAACAATGAAAACTGTCAGAGAATGTACTCGCCTGTGGTCCTGAGCAAAGTGTGAGGATCGATGTCCAAAGTGGGATCACAATGACCTATATATAAGATATCAATGTTAATTAATGAATTAAGGGAATGAGCATGATTAACTAATTAAATACGAGGTTTCTAGGTCATACTAAGGTTTAAGGTTTATAATTTCTTTTGTGGTAGGTCTTCTCCAAGATGATACTAGTCATACTAGGTTTGTACTAGGACATTCTAACTGATGTGGTTTATACTAGGTCATAGATACTAACACTATAATATACATCAATACTATATAGAACTAATTATAATACAATACATGCATATATATATACCTACATATATACATATATATATACATGTAGCTAAACTATATGCTAGCATAGATTTTAATCCACCACTAACTATCTAGACTAATAGTTGTATATACATACTAATTCTTACCCAACTACTAATACTACTAGTGAAATTCTATACTCACACCTCACTGATACTTAATCCCCCAATACCTGGAGCACTGATGCAAGAACACAGCAGCAAACTCTCTGACACAGCATCTAAACCCATAATTCCTACTGATACTAACCCACAGTGTAAATTGCCCACTGATACACAACACATTGGGTTCTCACTCAGTGCAGCATTTCCCTCACACAACCACTCTCACCTAACTGGTACTCAAGACACTGGAACTCACAGCCACACCTACACACAGTCCACACACAAGAAAATCACTCACAGGCACTCTACTTTCTTAAGTCCTTACATACACATTGAGTTTTATGATACACTCACTCACACACATATGTATTGCACACAGCTGATACCTCACTGATGCACACAGAAATCTAACTGATACACAGGTCTGACCTCATCATACTGATACAAACAGTCACCTACACACACTCTCCTGCACTCCAGAATAACACACAAGTTCTCATACACCCACTGCTAGTACACACAATTTCACACTGTTCTAACACTCATACACAACATAAGCTGACACACACACACTGCTGAAACACACCTACAGTTCTACTGAGACTCAGAACACTAATAACCCACGCTGCACACAGCCTATTTCTCACTCAAACACAGGTTCACAGTAGTGAACCCCCAATACACCCAGGTTACACTCACAGTTCACTGAAAACTGGCATTGAATACACTCAGGTATTTACACACAGGATTTCTAACTGGGACACATGATTAACTCACACTAAAACCCACATTGCACTAAAACATCTTCCACACACACAGAATTTAAGTTCTCATATTTGTTTACACAGTGAAACACAAGTTCACTGATACCCAAATCACTACACAGTAATCCCCAATGCTCACAACCTATCTATACACACACATGAACCTGCAATTTCTGAGACATTTACACAGAAAACACACACAGGTATCTAACATAGGTAATTCATAAATATCTAACACAGGGATACTTACTCTCACACCCACACAGGAACTCATCTACACAACACTCCCTACCGTGTCCGATACACTGAGACTCAAGGACACTAAAACCCAACTGAACAGAATCCCTCCCCCCTGACTGTGCACAGGCACAAATTTACTGATGCACAGATCTCTCTCAACCCGACTGCACAACACACAGAACACAACCCGCATGTACAGGAAACCAACAAATAGCTAAAACACAGTTCAAAAGTATTATGTATATAGATGGGTATATCGAAACATGCAGTTAATTAGTATACATAGATAGGCAAACCCTAACAATCATTTCATCAAACACATGTAGTGCAGAATCGGATCCCACATCAAGAACTCCAAAAACCCAAACCTAAACCCTAAAATCATAATCAAATCTATACGTATGAGATAAAATCAGTCTACATACAAGTACCTAGGGTTAGGGTTCACGAAAAATTGGGGAAACCAAATGTTGGGACACTTAAACCCTAATTTCTCCTAGGCTTCATGTAGGATCCCTAGAAATCGAGATCCATACAACAAGAGGGTTTCCTAATGGGCAATAATCAACAAAAACAGAATATAATTGAAAAAATAGGGTTTTACCTAGGGAGATGGCTTCTTCAATGGAGGTTCTTCTTCTCCAATGCTTCTTGACCCAAACTCCTTGCTTCTCTTTGCTTTGAAAGAGGAAAAACGGAATCCTAGGGTTGATTCTGAATTTTGGAGGTGGGGAATGGTTTTCTCTTGTGGAGGCTAGGGTTTCTTCTTTCTACATGAAGAAAGAGAGGGTTCCCTTTTATATTAAGGCTCAGTTAGGGTTTCTAATGCATAGTCTAGGTTTAACCCCCAGGTTAGGTCAATAGGAACTCAACTAATTAAGGTTTAGTCAGTCTAGGGTTTGAGGTTCAACCTACAATTTGAATTCTAGGGTTTCTCTAGAATTAGGTTTACAATTAGGGTTTAGTCATTAGGGTTTGACCTAATGGGTTCTAGGGCTTGACCTAAAACCAAATATTATTAACAACATATAATTACTTTATAAAACTCAGCAGATTAATTAAACACATAATTATTCAAAATAGTGAAATTACACAAATGCCCTTATTTGGAAAAGTGGTAGTGACAAGTCTACCCTCCTAAAAGAAATTTCGTCCTCGAAATTTGGACTGAACAGAACAAGAATAAACCAGAAAAAGGAATACCTCAAGTCTAGAAGAGGTACGGGTATTGCTCACGCATTTCCTCCTCTCTCTCCCAAGTCGACTCCCCTGGAGAGTGATGTCGCCATGCAACGCGAACCAAAGGAATAGTCTGGTTCCGCAACACCTTCTCTCTGCGGTCCAAGATCTCTACGGGCTGCTCAGGGTAGCTGAGCGTCGGACCAACCTCAATCTCCGAGTGGTCAAGTACATGACTAGGGTCTGCCACGTACCGTCTCAGCTGCGACACGTGGAACACATCATGCACTCCCTCTAATACAGGCGGCAAGTCCAGTCTATATGCCACTGCACCTACCCTCGCAAGAATGCCAAAGGGTCCGATGTAGCGTGGGCTAAGCTTCCCGCCTCTGCCAAAATAAATTATTCCACGCGTCGGAGAAATCCGTAGGAATACTAGATCGCCAACCTAAAACAAAATAGTCTCAACACGCAGTCTAAACAACAACACAAACCAGAAAATAACAATCTATACCTGAAACTCAAGGGGTCTACGGTGGCTATCGGCCCAATGCCGCTGTCTGTCTCTGATGAGTTTCACCTTTTCTGCTGCATCCACGACCATTTCTGGTCCTAACAAGGCCCTCTCTCCAACGTCGTCCCAAGATAATGGTGTACGACACCTTCGTCCATAAAGAGCCTCAAATGGTGACATCTCGATGCTGGCCTGGTAGCTGTTGTTGTAAGCAAACTCCACCAGGTGCAGATGATCCTCCCAAGAACCTCCGAGATCTAGAACACAAGTGCGTAGCATATCCTCGAGAGTCTGAATAGTCCGTTCAGACTGCCCGTCTGTCTGGGGGTGATATGCGGTACTGAACTTGAACTGAGTGCCCAAGCTAGCCTGCAGACTCCTCCAGAAGTGGGAAGTGAAACGACTATCCCGATCCGAGACGATGCTTACAGGAACTCCATGAAGCCTAACGATCTGTCGCACGTACATCTCTATTAGCCTCTCTGTCGACGTGCCCACCTTGAAAGGTAAGAAATGGGCTGATTTGGTCAACCTGTCCACGATGACCCAAATCGCGTCCTTCCCTCCTGGAGAACGTGGAAGCCCTGAAACAAAATCCATGGTCACGTGCTCTCATTTCCACTCTGGGATCGGTAAAGGTTGAAGCAACCCACCTAGCCTCTGCCGGTCTGCCTTTACCTGCTGGCACACTAGACACCGGGATACGAAGCGTGCTACCTCGCGCTTCATTCCATACCACCATACGTGCTCCCTCAAGTCTCGATACATCTTGTTGGCACCGGGATGCATCGAGTACTGAGAGCGGTGTGCCTCCTGCAAAACCTCCTCGCGCAGCTTCCCGCTCGGCACACACATCCTCATGCCGTGCCGTAAGGAACCATCATCTACGATAGTAAAGTCGTCCGACAACCCTATCTGAACCTGTGCCCTGATACTCCTCAAGGCCTCATCATCATACTGCGCCGCTCTGATCCTGTCCATCAGATCGGACTGTATCTGCAATCCCCACATCTGAATCTCAGAACCGGGAACTAACACTTCAATCTCCAAGCTCTCCAAATCAGCCAACAAATGTCTATCTGTCGTCAAATACATAGCCATCGGATACCTGCTCAAGGCATCGACGACTACGTTGGCTTTCCCTGGGTGGTACTGCAGTGAGATGTCAAAGTCCTTCATCAACTCTAACCACCTCCTCTGCCTCATGTTCAGCTCCTTCTATGTGAAGACGTACTTCAAGCTCTTGTGGTCTGTGAAGATCTTCACACGCTCTCCGTACAGGTAATGTTTCCACAGTTTTAGAGCGAAGATAACTGCTGCCAACTCCAAATCGTGGGTGAGATAGTTCTTTTCATGAGGGCGTAACTGCCTGGAAGCATAGGCAATTACCTTCCCGTGCTGCTGAAGAACACATCCCAGACCCTTCCCTGAAGCATCACTGTATATGGTGAAACCACCTGTCCCTGCTGGCAACGTCAAAACTGGAGCTGTTGTCAACCTCTTCTTTAGTTCATCAAATGCAGCCTGGCACTCCTCCGTCCAGACAAAATCCACATCTTTCCTAGTCAATCTGGTCATCGGTGCTGCAATCTTGGAGAAGTCTTGTACAAACCTCCTGTAGTATCCTGCTAGCCCGAGAAAACTCCTGATCTCAGCTACCGAACTGGGGGTAGCCCACGACTCCACTGCCTCGATCTTCTGCGGGTTAACCGAGATTCCGTCACCCGATACCACATGCCCAAGAAATTCGACCTTGTCAAGGAAGAATTCACACTTAGAGAGTTTCCCGTACAGCTTCTCCCTCCTGAGAGTCTCTAAGACCAACCTCAGGTGCTCTTCGTTCTCCTCCGGGGTCTTGGAATACACAAGAATATCGTCGATGAACACCACCACGAACTTGTCAAGGTACTGGTGGAACACCTTGTTCATCAGGTTCATGAATACTGCCGGTGCATTGGTTAAACCAAATGGCATCACCATGAACTCAAACTGGCCGTATCTGGTCCGAAAAGCTGTCTTCGGCGTGTCCTCTCTCTTCACCTTCACCTGGTGATAGCCTGACCTCAAATCTATCTTTGAAAATACCCTCGCCCCGCTCAACTGATCGAAAAGATCGTCTATCCTCGGCAACGGGTACTTGTTCTTGATAGTGATATTGTTCAAAGCTCTATAATCAATGCACATGCGCACCGTGCCGTCCTTCTTCGGTACGAACAATACCGGAGCTCCCCATGGTGATGAACTAAATTTGATGAAGCCTTTGTCCTGCAGCTCCTCGACTTGCTTCTTCAGTTCTGCCAGCTCACTGTTGTTGACTCTATAGACATTTTATGAAATGGGCTCCGCTCCTGGAACCAAATCTATAGAGAATTCAATATCTCTGTCTGGCGGCAAGCCTGGCAACTCTTCTGGAAATACATCCAGGAACTCCGCTATCAGAGGATGTGGCAACTCCTCCTCTTCTGCCCTGGCTCCGCAAAATGTGCCCCTGCTCTGTTCCGCTGCTCCTCTGACGACCTCAAACTCCGGCTCTCCTGGTGGTCTAAATAATACTCTGCCTCTATAACAATCTATAGTAGCATGATGCCTACTCAACCAGTCCATTCCGAGTACAATATCATACCCCGGAAGTGGCATGACAAGTAAGCTCACGCTCAACTCTCGGCCTCCTACTGACACTCTCCGGTCCTTGCAGTGATCACGGACTAGGATAATACCTCCACCAGTCGTGATCTTGCAAGTCCTAGCTAATGGTTCTGTGTCTAAATGATGTCGAAGTGCATAAGATACAGACACAAAACTATGGGAAGCACCAGAGTCGAATAAGGTAAATGCGGGAATACAATCGAGAAGAACCGAACCTGTGATCAAGTCTCCTGCTGGCTCGATCTCCTCGACTGCCATAGTGTATGCTCGCCCCTGGGGTGCACCTCTCTGCTGCTGATGCTGGGCGAACTTCTGATGTTGTAGTGGAAGTGGTCCCCTCTGTTGTTGGCCTCCTGGTGCGGTAGGCACCCTGTCTGATCCTCTCTGGGCGGCTGCTCCACCCTGACCTGGACGAAAGGTAGGACAATCCTTCAGCTGGTGTGTCGTCGATCCGCAGGACAGACATGAGCCCAATCTCTTCCTGCAGATATCTCTAGTATGTTCCATCTTCCCGCAGTACGCGCACTGGATGGCGGGCTGGTTCTGTCTCTGTTGCTGCTGCTGGACCTGCCCTCGGGCTGGTGCCTGATGCTGCTGCTGAAAGGGTCTCTGCTGTTGCTGCTGAAAGTGTGGACGCTTGCCCGGTCCCGTACTACTGTTTGCTCCTCCGGAACCATCGCATCCCCTCTTGGGCCTGAGGCCCAAGTCGTCCTCGGCTACTTGGGCATCCATCAATATGCCCTCGTAGGTAGCTGTGCGACGTCCCGACGTGCGAGACTTGATCTCCCTTGTCAGCCCCTTTCTGAATTTCTGGGCCCTGTCCCCCGGATCTCTAATCATCGATGGCGCGAAGCGGCTCAGGCGGGAAAACTCCGCGGCATACTCATCGACGGACGAGCTCCCCTGGGCTAAGTCATGGAACTGACTCTCCAAAGCTCCCAGGGCGACATCAGGAAAGAACTTTTCTTTGAAGAGCTCCTTGAAATCCTCCCAAGTGAGTCCCCTGCGCAAGAGTCTCGGCTCCGTACGAAACCACGTCAAGGCAATGTCGAACATCTGGCTGCCAGCGGCCTCGATCTGGAGGGCCTCTGGAAGCTGTGCCAAGCGTAAGTTCCTCTCGATGTCCTCTAGCCAATCATCGGCGTAGAGTATCCCTTCTGTTCCCTTGAACTCCCGAGGCATCATCCTCTTGAAGTCCACAATAGTGCCCGGCCTCTGATGGTGCTGATCAGGACGCTGCTGCTGCTGAGTGACCCTCTCCACAGCCTGGAGGGCCACCTGGTGAGCATTCTCCATGTTCACCCTCATCATCTCTGTCTGGGCCTGATGTGCCTCAGCCTGCACTCTCTGGGCCTCTGCCGACGTCCTCTGGGCATCGACCATGCCCTGAATCAAGGCGAACATCTGTGCTCCATCGACGGGCACACCTCCTGGATGCTGAACTGGTGGTGGTGGTGCCGTCGTAGCTGTGGAGACCCTCTGAACTGGTGGTGGAGGACCCCCGAATGCTGCAGACACTCCCACATGTACTGGAGATGTAGGAGGTGCTGCGGATGCCTGTCCGGCAGGGCGAGAGGTGGCAGACCTCTCCGAATCTGTTGCTCCGAGTCTCTGGGACCTTCTCGGCGGCATCCTGAAGACAGATCGAAAGATTAAATTAAGACAATAGATACGATATCATCAAGGAAGGACAGAAAATTTCTAAAGGGAAAAATTATTAAGAGTAATGTCATAAGAATCAGAATTTCCTAATTGTGATTGAGCATATCCTCGGCCTAAATCCTATTTCCTAAAACAGGCTTGTAGTAATACTCTAAGCGATCACCACTATGATATCGCTCTAATGCGAACCTATTGACTCGACCTGCATGGGCCACCACTAAAAACGTGTCACGACCCGCACCCGAAATTTGGACATGAGTCGTGGGTACGTTCAGCCTACGCCGCAGCATCGGCGGTAGAACGCTGTCTAGGTCTCAACAT
The DNA here is from genome assembly GCA_036927795.1 of Iris macrosiphon. Classification (NCBI taxonomy): domain Eukaryota; kingdom Viridiplantae; phylum Streptophyta; class Magnoliopsida; order Asparagales; family Iridaceae; genus Iris; species Iris macrosiphon. The sequence continues at coordinate 154,199,973 of JAYESA010000018.1, read as the reverse complement.
ATAATATATCCTGTCAATAGTCTCAACTTCGCACGGAGGACAATGATAAATAATCCACAGTTCTATGATATACTCAATCACAAGCTATAAGAAATAATGGCACGATGGGAATAGAAAAGAGTTCTAATAAAAACAACCACAATAATCCAACTCAAATCCTGGGTCTAAATGACCTCACAAAGTCACAAATAATAAATACAACTCAGTCTCAGTCTAAAACAATAATGCAGAAAAAGTAGTCTAAGAGCAGCCAGGTACGTTCTCCTCTAGGCTAGGCAACTCCTCTGGGATTTCCGGGGTGAAATCTCCCTCTAATCCTGGGCCATAATGAGTGGGGCAAAGATCCTCCAGGTCCTCTGAAAAATGTTATCCAGTCAGGATTGGAGCGAAGCACAAGCACTAACAGCAGTTTCATTAAATTGACAAAGACTATAAACAGTGTAAGAAATACAAGATGGAAGTATATGCTGGAAATGTAAAGTACTGGAGAAAATAGAAATAGGCAATAGAGCATCTAGCAATGAACAATAAATAGTGAATGCTAGACAATAAGTAGTGAATGCTGGAACAGGTGAATCTGAATAAAATAGACATCTAGCTAAGTGTTTGAATTATCAGTTTATTATGTGATCGGCTTGGGACTTGATCAGGCTGGTTATATATGATTAACTATGATTCTTGTAGGTCAGGCTAACCATATGGTTAGCTATGATGCATGTAGTGGTCAGGTTAATCATATATAACAGCTATGATGCATGTAAGATGGTCAGGCCGCACCCAACGTGAGAAGTGGGGTGAGCTAAGATGCATGCAAATGATTTGGATATGATCACATAATCTACTAATAGTTCCCCATCCCCCAGCTAGCACGATGGATTCCAATCACGACTCCTCATGATGGGGATCTAGGGTGCTAACCCGTGTATCCATAGTGTCGGAATCAAGTATGTAATACACTACAATTTATAGAAGTAATCAACAATGAAAACTGTCAGAGAATGTACTCGCCTGTGGTCCTGAGCAAAGTGTGAGGATCGATGTCCAAAGTGGGATCACAATGACCTATATATAAGATATCAATGTTAATTAATGAATTAAGGGAATGAGCATGATTAACTAATTAAATACGAGATTTCTAGGTCATACTAAGGTTTAAGGTTCATAATTTCTTTTGTGGTAGGTCTTCTCCAAGATGATACTAGTCATACTAGGTTTGTACTAGGACATTCTAACTGATGTGGTTTATACTAGGTCATAGATACTAACACTATAATATACATCAATACTATATAGAACTAATTATAATACAATACATGCATATATATATACCTACATATATACATATATATATACATGTAGCTAAACTATATGCTAGCATAGATTTTAATCCACCACTAACTATCTAGACTAATAGTTGTATATACATACTAATTCTTACCCAACTACTAATACTACTAGTAAAATTCTATACTCACACCTCACTGATACTTAATCCCCCAATACCTGGAGCACTGATGCAAGAACACAGCAGCAAACTCTCTGACACAGCATCTAAACCCATAATTCCTACTGATACTAACCCACAGTGTAAATTGCCCACTGATACACAACACATTGGGTTCTCACTCAGTGCAGCATTTCCCTCACACAACCACTCTCACCTAACTGGTACTCAAGACACTGGAACTCACAGCCACACCTACACACAGTCCACACACAAGAAAATCACTCACAGGCACTCTGCTTTCTTAAGTCCTTACATACACATTGAGTTTTATGATACACTCACTCACACACATATGTATTGCACACAGCTGATACCTCACTGATGCACACAGAAATCTAACTGATACACAGGTCTGACCTCATCATACTGATACAAACAGTCACCTACACACACTCTCCTGCACTCCAGAATAACACACAAGTTCTCATACACCCACAGCTAGTACACACAATTTTACACTGTTCTAACACTCATACACAACATAAGCTGACACACACACACTGCTGAAACACACCTACAGTTCTACTGAGACTCAGAACACTAATAACCCATGCTGCACACAGCCTATTTCACACTTAAACACAGGTTCACAGTAGTGAACCCCCAATACACCCAGGTTACACTCACAGTTCACTGAAAACTGGCATTGAATACACTCAGGTATTTACACACAGGATTTCTAACTGGGACACATGATTAACTCACACTAAAACCCACATTGCACTAAAATATCTTCCACACACACAGAATTTAAGTTCTCATATTTGTTTACATAGTGAAACACAAGTTCACTGATACCCAAATCACTACACAGTAATCCCCAATGCTCACAACCTATCTATACACACACATGAACCTGCAATTTCTGAGACATTTACACAGAAAACACACACAGGTATCTAACATAGGTAATTCATAAATATCTAACACAGGGATACTTACTCTCACACCCACACAGGAACTCATCTACACAACACTCCCTACCGTGTCCGATACACTGAGACTCAAGGACACTAAAACCCAACTGAACAGAATCCCTCCCCCCTGACTGTGCACATGCACAAATTTACTGATGCACAGATCTCTCTCAACCCGACTGCACAACACACAGAACACAACCCGCATGTACAGGAAACCAACAAATAGCTAAAACACAGTTCAAAAGTATTATGTATATAGATGGGTATATCGAAACATGCAGTTAATTAGTATACATAGATAGGCAAACCCTAACAATCATTTCATCAAACACATGTAGTGCAGAATTGGATCCCACATCAAGAACTCCAAAAACCCAAACCTAAACCCTAAAATCATAATCAAATCTATACGTATGAGATAAAATCAGTCTACATACAAGTACCTAGGGTTAGGGTTCACGAAAAATTGGGAAAACCAAATGTTGGGACACTTAAACCCTAATTTCTCCTAGGCTTCATGTAGGATCCCTAGAAATCGAGATCCATACAACAAGAGGGTTTTCTAATGGGCAATAATCAACAAAAACAGAATATAATTGAAAAAATAGGGTTTTACCTAGGGAGATGGCTTCTTCAATGGAGGTTCTTCTTCTCCAATGCTTCTTGACCCAAACTCCTTGCTTCTCTTTGCTTTGAAAGAGGAAAAACGGAATCCTAGGGTTGATTCTGAATTCTGGAGGTGGGGAATGGTTTTCTCTTGTGGAGGCTAGGGTTTCTTCTTTCTACATGAAGAAAGAGAGGGTTTCCTTTTATATTAAGGCTCAGTTAGGGTTTCTAATGCATAGTCTAGGTTTAACCCCCAGGTTAGGTCAATAGGAACTCAACTAATTAAGGTTTAGTCAGTCTAGGGTTTGAGGTTCAACCTACAATTTGAATTCTAGGGTTTCTCTAGAATTAGGTTTACAATTAGGGTTTAGTCATTAGGGTTTGACCTAATGGGTTCTAGGGCTTGACCTAAAACCAAATATTATTAACAACATATAATTACTTTATAAAACTCAGCAGATTAATTAAACACATAATTATTTAAAATAGTAAAATTACACAAATGTCCTTATTTGAAAAAATGGTAGTGACAGGTTTGGTTCAGCGGCTGGGTTCGGTTTGGTTTATTTTGGAAATAAACCCGGTTTATTTAAGGGGTTTAAGTTGGTTTAATTATTAATAGTTTTTAGGGCTTTAAACGGGTTTCCGGAGTCCAATAAATCCGCAGAAAATTACCCCGTGCTCGGTTTTCCATTTTACACCATCAAATATTATTTTCATAATATTTTAATATTAATTAATAGCAATTAAAAATTATTTAATTAGAAAATACCTTGGTTTTAATGACAGAAAAATCTCGATAAATTCCAAAAAAATCTTGAAAAAATCAGGGGACTTACAATCTATCCCCCTTAAGAGGATTGCGTCCTCGCAATCAAAAGAATAACCGGTCAACAAAGATGACACGGTTGCAAATATTGTTCGAAGCACATCATGATCAAGGAGAGTCAAGGTTGAGGGTGTAAGAATAATACAAAGGAAAATAGTTTTTTCTTTGTATTAAAGGTTATACAATCTCCCGTATGAAGGAGATTTAGAAGACTACAGTTCAGAAAAACTAGATTATCACTTAAAACATATTAGGTTATCAATTATAAAAACATTCTAGGTTATTAAGCAATCTCAAAATTACTAGGTGAAGGCCAGGGTCACGAACCAACATGCAAAAACTAAAACAATACAAGAAACAGAAACTATATAAAAACTTACGCGCATTAGCTACTCCATGAATTTGCGCATCCTCCAAAGTCATCGCATAAGCTTGTCCGCGTCCTTGAAGGGGTGCCCTCTGCTGTTGCTGGGCTCGCTGGAAGGGTGCTGGTCGAGGTGCCAAGGGTGGCCTTGGTTGATATCCTTCTGGTGCTGGTAGAGCTTGTTGGTTTGTCCTTGGTGCTCCTTCTTTACGCTCAGGGCAGTCTCTCACTGCATGCTGTCTGGATCCACCACCTAAGCATAGTCCTAACCTGCGTCTGCATTCCCTGGCGAGATGGCCTGCTTTGCCACAGTAGTGACAAGTAGAGAGGACTATTACTTGTGGTGTAGATGCGTTCTGCTGTTGCTGTAGGTGAGGTCTCTTTGCAGATTCTTCTTGTGGTGCTCTGGCTGGTGCTGATGTGGAAGGCCGCTTCAGACTGATCTCTCTCCTGGTGACGCGCTCCAGGTGTCGGCTGCAGCAAGGACGTCAGAGTAAGATGTGGGCGCAATGGATCCAATTAGTTTCTGTAGCTCGAAGTTTAGTCCATCGAAGAACTTCTCGGCCTTCTCTTCTTCTGTCGGAATCAAGGTAGGGGCGAAGCGACTCAGACGAATAAATTCCGCGTTGTACTCTTCCACTGTCATATTGCCTTGGATAAGGCGGTTGAACTTGTCTCTGAGTTCTGATCGAGCGGTAGCTGGAATGTACATCTCTTGGAAGAGTCTGGAGAACTCCTCCCAGGTGACTCGGTCTGGTCCGAGCCGTGTCTCCTCAGATAGCCACCAGTGATGTGCATTATCCGTCAATTGCATTCTGACGGCGGTCATCCAACGTTCCTTTGGTAGCTCTGCTGCTTCTAATTGATGTCGTATGTTGGTAAGCCACTCATGAACTTCAGTAGGTTCCTCCTTGCCTGAGAAGGTGCGGGGCTTCAGCTGGCGGAAGTCGGTGATAGAGCCCGTCGGTTGCCGTCGAGTTGGTAGGTTGGCCTGCTCTAGTGCATGTGCTAGGCTGCGACTCAAAGTCTCTTGTTGGATCTGCTGTTGAGCTTGCATCATTGCGTAGATCATTTGGAACATCTGCTGCCCATCCATAGGCTGTCCTGGTGGGAATACAGGCATTGGTGGAACGAACTGCGGAGGCGGTGGGATGTCGTCTCGCCGAAATCTAGGATCATGCTGATCTGCTTGGCTGCCTTGGTGAGTAGAGGGATCTCCACTCAATGGTGCCACTTCATCTTCTCCGTAGGTGGCTACCGCACTTATTGATGTGTTTGCTGGAGTTTCGTCGTTTGCTCTTGAATCCATTACTCTGCATCAAAATAAACTATAAGAGGCGTACTGGAATCAAGGCATGATGCAAGAAAATTTAATTCGAATACGATATAGATATCAAGAACGTTTTCAAGCAAGTGGATGAGATCCTAAAAACTTATCCTATTCTTATTGCAGACTTGCTCGGTCCCTAAGTTGAAACCGAACAATTTAGTCGTTGACCTGCATGGGCCACCACAAAAACCATGTCACGCCCCAGTCCCAAAATACCGAGGGACCGGACACGTGATAATGGCCAGCAGTACGCACCGATGGACAACCCAATTTAATGGATCCATCGGGGCATACTTAAGCTGTAATATAACAATAAGTAGATCCAGTGGTACCAGTCACAGTCTATACTATTCTCATCCACTACAAATAATCACAGATCAAATGACAGAAATGATATAAATAAATAACTAACAAGTCTCAATAAAAGTATCTCGGAGAACAATCCGAGTACAAGTCTGGTACATCAATGAAATAGACTGGAAATGAAATAACTAGAAACAGAAATAAATGAGTATCTCAAGCTAATACTCAAGAGAAGTCCTCTGGTACGATCTCGTCCTCAGATCCTGGCTCTGCTCCAAGGTAGGCTCCTGCTCCTGCTAATGCTAATACTCCAGTCCCGTAAACCTCAGGATAGATCTCGTCTGCAATATCTGGGGACATAATCCGGATCCAGGTCCTCAGGGGACATAGCAAGGTACAAGAAAGCTCATGCCAATAAATGAATATGCAGTGCAGCAATAAATAAACAATAGGGTAAATAAATAACCAGCTAAGTGATATGCAAATAAGAACATTATTCCATACTCGGGCTGAGACTACTACAGGATCAGTGTCGGAGAAACCCATAGCAGTATTTTCTCGAAGGGCCAGAACTGGTGCCATAGCTCTGTGTCAGAGACTAAGACACATCCAGATGTCAATATATAATATAATCAGCCTTTCATATGGTAATACTCTCCCCACCCAATGAAATCTCACGTCTCATGTCCATGACACGCAGGATCAAGACTAATGCAACAAGTCCGGATATAATCTAAGCATGTAAACTGTGTATGTCATAAACCTGTATCCTATACAGAATCACCATGAATATCTCAGGAAGATTCTGTCTCATGAATGGTGTCAAGTGTCCTGGGTATACTGTACTTGATAAGACAAGTACGAGAATATATAGTGTCACGAATGTCCATCTCTAGATGACCGTACCCAACACCGCGTGCGGTGTTGGCACCCGACTAATAATCGGACGCTAAGTATGTCACACGGTCCTAGGTTAAGCATGCACAACAATGTAAAAGAATCAAAGAGAATATGTAACAAGACTGCAAAGTTTGGCAAGGTACACTTGCCTGGGGTCCTGGCTCCAACTGTAGCTCTGGTCTTAGTGGGATCTGCAGGTACTACTCCGGTTGCTGAAATAAACATCACCATTAGATTCAGAAAATATCAAATAGCTAGACACGCCAGTCCTTACGTCCAATTTGGGCACAAGGGCAAAACGACAATTCCGGGCCAAAGCGGGGTCCACATGTGGGCAACTTTGCACCAAAAAGCGTGTCAGGGTCAAAGGTCTCCAAATTCACCAAACTTAGTGTCAACAGGTCAGAAACGCTGATACGAACCCAGGGAACTTTCAGAATTGAATTCCGATGAGCTGATCACAAAATTGCCCGTCGAGTGGAGCCTGTGGGGCCCACGATATGCGATTTTACCAACGTTCTCAAAATCGAACCAAACTTGGGTCACAGGACCAGCGTATTGCTACGAGTCCGATGGCGCAAGTTTCGTCTCGATCCGACGTGTGTACACAAAGTTACAGCGTATTCCAGAATCGACGAATACGGGGCGGTGTCCGCGGATACGCGTTGATTCCGGTGTGCACGCACATCCAAATCAACTTCTGCGAAATCCTACACGTCCGTATCAACGTCGTGCACGTTTCGGTAAAGACCGCGTGCGACCAAGTCGTCCCCTTTGGCGGGGCGTACCCAGTTCCGGGGTGAATCGGGTCGTCGTTTTTCCTGTTTTTGGATCGCGGTGTGCGATCACCACAGGACGCGATGCCCCGAACGGTTTGTCCGGGCACCGAGAGGGTCATACAGGCTTCGTAACACAATTGACGGAATTGGAAACGGGTCAGCGAGGAGAGAGAAAAGAGTACCTGATCAGGGCTCTGCGATGACGATTCTCACGTGTCCGAGTCGTGTCCGTGTCCTGTGCTGTGTTTAGGTTCTAGGGTTAGGGTTAGGGTTTCGCCGGAGTTCGTCGGAGGGAGGCTGGGCTCGGGGCGGTCGTGGAGATACAGGGGACGGTGGAGGCGGCGAGGCCAGGGGGTTGCACGGTTGCTGCTCAGGTGATGGCGCCGGTGGGGGAATCGAGAAAGGATGGGCCGTGGGAGGAGGATGAGCGGGGACGGGGACGACTGGTTCTGGGAGGAGTGTAAAACCCCCTTCCTAGAAATCGTATAAACCCTTTTATTTATTTATTATTAATTAAATTGTAGTAATTAGGTCCAAATAGGAGAAATAGATTTTTAATAATTTTTATGTTAGGTGTTCGGACACTTAGATGACTTATGGGACCTTCAGGAATTTTTCGGAATTTATTCCATGTAGGAGACCCCTTGAGCAGTTGCTAGCCTAACGATGTGCAATACCCTATTATATAAATTCTCTTATGTGTGAATATATATATATATATATATATATATATATATATATATATTAAAATATATATATGTATATATATATATTTAAAGAAAGGAAAGGAAAAGAAAAGAAAAATAAATATATAATAATAATACTAATAATAATAATAATAACAATAATAAAAATATTATTTAGTCTTCTACTTATGATACTTAGTTCCTTAGGAATTCTCTCCAGCAACTTTGCATGCATGGACCGCCCACTCCTTAGCATTTGTACCCGAGCCCTCAGAACCTTGTATGCAATGAACCGCCCATTTTAATCCGCTTCACCCGGCCTTCAGCGGATAGTCATCCGCGGACCCAACTTACTCTCTCTCTCTTAATATATATATATATATATATATATATAATAAGCTCTCAAAAACCCTAACCTAGAAACTCCAGACTTCTTCTTCCCATCTAGAGCCGTCACCACAGCCAGAGAAGTCTCCCCAAGCCATCCAATCATCCCGTCGACGCCGACATCGCGAACTGCAGTCTCCCACTCGAGGCACCTTCGCTCCGGCGTGTTTTCCTGTTGACTCGCTCATCCAAACGCTGTTCCGTTTTTATAGGTATGATCTTCCCTCAACCCTCTCCAGTATTTGTTTTATAGTCAACCTCGGAAAACGTGCGCCCCTAGGTGTAAATCAGCGTCCAAAATGGACGGACAGACGGAATTCTGCAATCGCAGAATTCCAGATTGACCACCCATATTGTCGAGTTCGTATCTCCCACCACAGAGATCCGAATTCGGTGATTATTTTTGATACCTGTAGATTACATGATCTAGTTTATTTTCTGTATTATAACCCTAGGCTAATAGTTGCTGTGGACATAGTTATGTTCGTCACAAAATTGTGCGCACCCACTTTTTTCGGTTTTCCAAAAGTTGGAGAACGGAGCGCGCCCCGCCAACCGGGACCGCCCCGCCGTGTGCCAAGTGTACCAAATGGTGCACACAGCATAACGGGACACGTGAAAATTCGTGGAGACTGATTCGGACGCGTGTGCGCGCCGGAATCAGACCGTATCCGCGGACACATTTCGTGTCGCCACTTTTGTGGAACTCGCGAGTATTTTGTGCACGATTGTCAGATTGTGACAAAACTTGCGTCACTGGACTCGTGGTAACGCGCTGGTCCTGTGACCCAAATTTCACGTATTTCTGAGACGGTTGACCAGATCGCCAATTGGCGGGTCCCACAGTTGACTTTTTGGACCAAATTTTGTTCGGCTCATCGGAATCCAAATTTGGACATACCGTTGGGTTCGTATTGACATTTAGAGTTGTTTGACCCATAGTTTATCCCATTTAGAGACTGTTACCCTCGGCACGCTTTTCGGTGCAAAGTGGGCCACACGTTGACCCCACTTTTGCCCGAAATTACCGTTTTGCCCCTGTGTCCAAATTGGACGAAAGGGATGTGCTTTTTAGCTATTTTGCTCATTCCGGAAACGTTGGTGATATTTATTTCAGCATCCGGAGACATTTGTTCTGTGGCCATAGCTTCTGGTCCTGTGTATTGGACATCTGGACATGACATTTTGCAGTTCTTGCCAGGCAAGTATACCTTGCCATTGTACTGTTATTTATATTCCATATGTTGCATGCATCTTTATTTTCTGTCTTTAGTTCATATATTTTAACTGTTATATAAAATGCGCGCGACGGTGACGTCGCGATATATTTTTATTTATGTATTGCATTGACCTTGTTCATGAGACTACCCCATTATCATATAGCACCATTAGGTTCATTGGCCGTGACACAGTGGTTACACGAGTGTGAGTCTCATATAGATCACGGACTGCGTGACAGGTCTGGCCTCCTGTACGTATGGGCCGTGCGTTAGGAATAGCTGCTGTTAGAAACTTTGCATGCTAGTAGACTTGGCAGTTATTAGAGGTGTTATTGTGTCATGGATGTGACATGCTTAGAGCATGGGGTGGGGAGAACAACAAGTACCGCATTTGAGCTCCTTTACACTTTTTCTGTGACGCCCGGATTCTCCGCTGGAGATACGGGTGGTGATGACCCATATATATACATTGGCGGGCCTCCGCCGTTCAAAAGACGACGTGCCTTTGGGCCCCTGGATCTTCAAAAGAGAACCATGCCAAATCCCAGTTTTCAGCCAGATAGCTCACTTGTGGGGAAAGTTGTTCTTAACTGCATTCACTTAGACGGTTAGGCGACCCCTTTGGATATTTATTTCAGTACTTTATTGGCATGCGTTTAAGTATACTTGTTATGTCCCTCTGAGGACCTGGTCCGCTGCCAGGTGTACCTGTTCTTGAGTATTTGCAGGAGCACAGATTTGGAAGGATATAGATGCTTCGTGGATGTCTTCTCTTCGAGCCGTGATTGGTAGCTGGTACTCATATTGTTTGAGTGAGTTGTACTTATATTGTATTTACTTCTCCATTTGAGTTGGTAGTGGATTTGTTTCCACCCAACTATCATCTTTAGATACTTCTTTTTGAGATCTAGTTTCTTAGATACTGGTTATTTATTTCTATATGATTTGGTGGATGAGATTTAGATCATACCCTGTGACTTGTGTTACATTTTATACCACTTGTGGATTTGATATTCATATTACAGCGTACGTGTGGATTTGGTTTCCATATATTGGAGTCGCCATATCCATTCGGCTGGCATGCTTACGTGTCCTAGTCCTACGTATTTTTGGGACTGGGGCGTGACATATTTTTGTGGTGGCCCATGCAGGTCAAGAGCATATTGTCTAGGTTACGTTACTGTGCTGAGCAAGCCTGCACCTAGGACTAGAATATAGGATCTTATTCACATTGACTATGATTCATCTTCCTCCTATCTGTTCTATTTGAATAATTGTATCTTGCTTGATTCCTGTACTTCCCTAATAATTCTTTAAGTATAGCCTTCTCCTAGAATATAGAAGTTCCTGTTGTTAGATGATAATTAGAGTAGCACACCTATTTAGAATACAACGAGAATATAGAGACACCACTAAGTTTAGAATATCTAGTAAACCCTAGAATTCCTTACCTTTAGAATTGGTTTACCACTACCCGGATGTATTATGAGGACTTGAGAGTAGTATAGACACTACTAGAGTTAGTTAGAAGGTTACCATAATGTTTGCCCCTAGCATTGAGTAACCCATAGAAAACAAAACTTAATGTTTGGACTGAACCTAACCTTCATAGTTAGATGATATTGGAACTATAAACTTATGTCATTATCTTGTTATTAGTAGACAGCACCCTAGGAAGCCTAGAGGAATGTAATCAACACTTCTCCCTTGATCATACCCCGAACATAGCAACTAACACCCCACTCCCCTTAGAGAACCATGATGCTATCTAGAGCCCTCTATCTTTATTTTATATATTGTTTCCCTGCGACCATAGCGCTCGCTATTTTGCGACGGCTAATTACGTTTTTTTTCTTCATCTTTCAACTCGTGCCATCTGACACTTCGGATAGTAGGCCAAGTAATTTTATTCTTTGTTAAGGGCTCATAGTTTGCTAGGCTTATAGTTGTAGCCTTGAGTGTGAAATTTTTATACTTGGTAGTTAGAACTTGATAAGTTTAAGTTGTTTTGTAGATTGTGACCAATGATTAACCCTTAGCTTTTAAATCGTGTAATTTGTACCCTCACCTCGATACAAGTTAGACCCTTCCTCCTTGACGGCCAGTAACTCTTCTATCCTTACCATCGACACTTGCTTGTAAGTGCTATGACTAAGACTTAGGATGACCATTACCTACATAAAAAGGATACCCTAATCAATACCAAGATTTTTCCTCATATACCCTAATAGAGAGTTTCTATTTTATTTACATGTGCAAGATTATTGTGTAGGACCCTCTTAAGACTGTCACCGTATTAGTTAATTCTTATAAGTTGGGTAGTATACCTCACCACCTAGTATCATATAGCTCTTGTGATCCATTGATGAAGTGTAACTGAATGGCAGTAATTGTATGCTAATATAAGATGATAGTGTTTATCCAGACTATAGAACTTAGAGGCTCATACCCCTACTTTGTCGACTATCGACTTAGACAAGGAATTAATATGATAACTGTAGAGATTGTAGAGTCTTTTGTTATTGTTGCTTATGTTGTGTTGTTTTTGCAAACTTGAATTATTTGTAACTTCTCTCATCATAATCCAGCGTATCTATAATCTTTGTACTACCTTGACTTATGCTGCTATTATAGCCTAGTTTTGCAAGCTTATTCTTTATCGAGCTTGTTCATGACATGTATTATTGGAGTACTACACTAATACATTTCAGAACCAGTGTATTAGGGTCTAGCTAGCCTTAGTGCGCTTGGTTCGCCCTTCGTAACGCTACTTTACGTGGATTGAGATATGTAGTGATTAGTAGACGAATATACTTGCCCTAGACATGTCTGACATATCGTATCGGTTACATGACCGTACTAATACGAGCATGTGAATAGGAACTACCAAAATAGGATTTCAATCCACAACTGCTTTGAAAATTCCCAATTGAATTCTTTAAACGCCTTGATCCCAATACTTCTATTCTACTACGCTGTCCTTGAACTCTTTATTATTGATCTTCGTCTTCCCCTATTTCAGAAAGACGAAACCTCGTGCTGGGTATAAAGTTTGATACACAGAGAGTACTAGATATACCCCATAGGCCGATCACATACTTGAGGATTATTCTTTCGCAATTAAGGACATATCATATGTGATATGATCGGCGTTGAAGTTTCGAGGATTGAACGACATGAGTAAATAAATTAAGGGATATTTCTTAAGGTATATAGCCTTAGGTGATAAGTGGGTAAATTCTAAGTTGGGTAGTAGTGCATTGTCAACTCGGGAGAAATTTCTTTTAGATTATGATCGAGTAAAACTAGATTGGGAGAGGTTCAAGCCATTGTAATTTTGAGAAATTTAGAAGGATGACTAAGATGATGAGGATCAATGAATTGATATTGAGGACCAAATATTTATACCTTAAGTGCATGAGTTAAGTTTTTGAACAATGAAGGTAGAATCACCAATTTGAATTTAGAGGATAAATATAGAATCTCAGACTTGAATATTGGTGGACTGCATTTAAATTATTTTTCAATTTGGTGAATTGAATTAAGAATTAAAATTTTGGTTGGACGACCTATTTGAAATAATGAGGATGTGAATGGAATTAAAGAGTTGAGGCATACAAAATTTTATAAGTGAAAATGGGAATATATTGGACTCAAACCACTTCTAAAAGAGATTATGATAGTTAGAGATCGTGAGATAAAAGTTATATGAGTATGTAAATCTTGGAGATGTTATGTGGATATGGATAATTTGAAACAAGGGGAGAAGAGATAACCATAGGTTAAATTTTGATCGGAGCAGTGGTCATCCTAACCTAGAAATGATTGCAATGGATATGATTAGGATTTTAGTTATCGCAAGAAGATTGTGACTGACTTGCCTTATTGTACATAAAGGATTAACCGATTCTGCCTTATTTCAATTTTGAGGACGACATTGTTTTAAGCTCGGCAGATTATGAACCCCTCATCTAAGAATTTGACCCACTCGACTTAGATAGTGAGACTGAGGCTAGCACGAATCCACTTAGAAATAGAACACGGTATTTTTTTTATTTAGTTTACAACATGATATCACTTGACACGCCTTACCGTGCTCCGATAATTGGAGCACTACACTAGCCACTGCCTTCCTACAAATTCTACACCCTTATCCTAGACATGCCCATCATCCAATTCTCATCTTTGTGCAACCTTCCAATTGTTGGACGCTTTTATGCAAAAGAGCATTTATGTGTCCACACCATTGGACATGACACATGAAGAAACCTATTTTTCGCTCATATGGATTTTTTTCATGATGTGCAACATGCAACATCGCCCACCCCTTTAAACCTAACCTTGCATTTTAAACAATGCAATTCTTATACCATCATTGCATTCTATTATGGCTTAATTTTAATTTCGAGGACGAAATTTTTACAAGTTGGGTAGAATGTAAAACCCCCTTCCTATAAATCGTATAAACCCTTTTATTTATTTATTATTAATTAAATTGTAGTAATTAGGTCCAAATAGGAGAAATAGATTTTTAATAATTTTTATGTTAGGTGTTCGGACACTTAGATGACTTATGGGACCTTCAGGAATTTTTCAGAATTTATTCCATGTAGGAGACCCCTTGAGCAGTTGCTAGCCTAACGATGTGCAATACCCTATTATATAAATTCTCTTATGTGTGAATATATATATATATATATATATATATATATATATATATATTAAAATATATATATGTATATATATATATTTAAAGAAAGGAAAGGAAAAGAAAAGAAAAATAAATATATAATAATAATACTAATAATAATAACAATAATAATAATATTATTTAGTCTTCTACTTATGATACTTAGTTCCTTAGGAATTCTCTCCAGCAACTTTGCATGCATGGACCGCCCACTCCTTAGCATTTGTACCCGAGCCCTCAGAACCTTGCATGCAATGAACCGCCCATTTTAATCCGCTTCACCCGGCCTTCAGCGGATAGTCATCCGCGGACCCAACTTCCTCTCTCTCTCTTAATATATATATATATATATATAATAAGCTCTCAAAAACCCTAACCTAGAAACTCCAGACTTCTTCTTCCCATCTAGAGCCGTCACCACAGCCAGAGAAGTCTCCCCAAGCCATCCAATCATCCCGTAGACGCCGACATCGCGAACTGCAGTCTCCCACTCGAGGCACCTTCGCTCCGGCGTGTTTTCCCGTTGACTCGCTCATCCAAACGCTGTTCCGTTTTCATAGGTATGATCTTCCCTCAACCCTCTCCAGTATTTGTTTTATAGTCAACCTCGGAAAACGTGCGTCCCTAGGTGTAAATCAGCGTCCAAAATGGACGGACAGACGGAATTCTGCAATCGCAGAATTCCAGATTGACCACCCATATTGTCGAGTTCGTATCTCCCACCACAGAGATCCGAATTCGGTGATTATTTTTGATACCTGTAGATTACATGATCTAGTTTATTTTCTGTATTATAACCCTAGGCTAATAGTTGCTGTGGACATAGTTATGTTCGTCACAAAACTGTGCGCACCCACTTTTTCCGGTTTTCCAAAAGTTGGAGAACGGAGCGCGCCCCGCCAACCGGGACCGCCCCGCCGTTTGCCAAGTGTACCAAATGGTGCACACAGCATAACGGGACACGTGAAAATTCGTGGAGACTGATTCGGACGCGTGTGCGCGCCGGAATCAGACCGTATCCGCGGACACATTTCTTGTCGCCACTTTTGTGGAACTCGCGAGTATTTTGTGCACGATTGTCAGATTGCGACGAAACTTGCGCCACTGGACTCGTGGTAACGCGCTGGTCCTGTGACCCAAATTTCACGTATTTCTGAGATGGTTGACCAGATCGCCAATTGGCGGGTCCCACAGTTGACTTTTTGGACCAAATTTTGTTCGGCTCATCGGAATCCAAATTTGGACATACCGTTGGGTTCATATTGACATTTAGAGTTGTTTGACCCATAGTTTATCCCATCTAGAGACTGTTACCCTCGGCACGCTTTTCGGTGCAAAGTGGGCCACACGTGGACCCCACTTTTGCCCAAAATTACCGTTTTGCCCCTGTGTCCAAATTGGACGAAAGGGATGTGCTTTTTAGCTATTTTGCTCATTCCGGAAACGTTGATGATATTTATTTCAGCATCCGGAGACATTTGTTCTGTGGCCATAGCTTCTGGTCCTATGTATTGGACATCTGGACATGACATTTTGCAGTTCTTGCCAGGCAAGTATACCTTGCCATTGTACTATTATTTATATTCCATATGTTGCATGCATCTTTATTTTCTGTCTTTAGTTCATATATTTTAACTGTTATATAAAATGCGCGCGACGGTGACGTCGCGATATGTTTTTATTTATGTATTGCATTGACCTTGTTCATGAGACTACCCCATTATCATGTAGCACCATTAGGTTCATTGGCCGTGACACAGTGGTTACACGAGTGTGAGTCTCATATAGATCACGGACTGCGTGACAGGTTTGGCCTCTTGTACGTATGGGCCGTGCGTTAGGAATAGCTGCTGTTAGAAACTTTGCATGCTAGTAGACTTGGCAGTTATTAGAGGTGTTATTGTGTCATGGATGTGACATGCTTAGAGCATGGGGTGGGGAGAACAACAAGTACCGCATTTGAGCTCCTTTACACTTTTTCTGTGACGCCCGGATTCTCCGCTGGAGATACGGGTGGTGATGACCCATATATATACATTGGCGGGCCTCCGCCGTTCAAAAGACGACGTGCCTTTGGGCCCCTGGATCTTCAAAAGAGAACCATGCCAAATCCCAGTTTTCAGCCAGATAGCTCACTTGTGGGGAAAGTTGTTCTTAACTGCATTCACTTAGACGGTTAGGCGACCCCTTTGGATATTTATTTCAGTACTTTATTGGCATGTGTTTAAGTATACTTGTTATGTCCCTCTGAGGACCTGGTCCGCTGCCAGGTGTACCTGTTCTTGAGTATTTGCAGGAGCACAGATTTGGAAGGATATAGATGCTTCGTGTATGTCTTCTCTTCGAGCCGTGATTGGTAGCTGGTACTCATATTGTTTGAGTGAGTTGTACTTATATTGTATTTACTTCTCCATTTGAGTTGGTAGTGGATTTGTTTCCACCCAACTATCATCTTTAGATACTTCTTGTTAAGATCTAGTTTCTTAGATACTGGTTATTTATTTCTATATGATTTGGTGGATGAGATTTAGATCATACCCTGTGACTTGTGTTACATTTTATACCACTTGTGGATTTGATATTCATATTACAGCGTACGTGTGAATTTGGTTTCCATATATTGGAGTCGCCATATCCATTCGGCTGGCATGCTTACGTGTCCTAGTCCTACGTATTTTTTGGACTGGGGCGTGACAAGGAGGAGGAGGGAAGGCGAGGTTGGCCGAGGGAGGTGGTCGAGCGGCGTAGCGAGGAGGAGATGAGCGGGGTGTGGAGGTTAGGGTTCAGGCGAGCTGGGTGGTCGAGGGGTTCGATGGTCGACGAGGGCAGCGGCGGAGATGGGAAGGCTGAGGAGGGTGACGACAGGGAGGAGGAGGCAACTAGGGTTACGGCAAGGGGGGGAGGCGGCGCTGGGCTGTTTAGGGTTCAGGGCTGAGGGGCTCGGGGGTTGAACGGAGGAGTTGGGCGGAGGAAGGCGGTCGATGATCGGGCGAGGCGCGAGCGGTTAGGGTGGCGGCGTCGATTGCAGGGGACGGCGGCGCGGGCGGTGAGAGGGAGGTGGAACTGGAGGCGGTGATGGAAGAGGGAGAAGGAGAGGGGCTCGGCTGCGGCGTGGCAGAGTCGAGCGGCGGCTCGGGGCTGTGTCGTTGGCGGGGCGGCGCTGCACGAATGTCGAGAAGAAGGCGACGCGGATCCCGAGGCCTACAAATAGGCTGCTACAGTGATTCTGAGGTGATTTGGGATTAGGGTTTGATTCGGGTCGGGTCTCAAGCGGGTCGGGTCGGACCCGGATCCGACCCGCTAGGGCCTAGGGGCGGTTCACTAGACCGGGTTCGGTTTGGTTCAGCGGCTGGGTTCGGTTTGGTTTATTTTGGAAATAAACCCGGTTTATTTAAGGGGTTTAAGTTGGTTTAATTATTAATAGTTTTTAGGGCTTTAATCGGGTTTTCGGAGTCCAATAAATCCGCAGAAAATTACCCCGTGCTCGGTTTTCCATTTTACACCATAAAATATTATTTCCATAATATTTTAATATTAATTAATAGCAATTAAAAATCATTTAATTAGAAAATACCTTGGTTTTAATGACAGAAAAATCCCGATAAATTCCAGAAAAATTCTTGAAAAAATCAGGGGGCTTACATGTCCTGCTGCTTAAGGACGCCCAGCTGCACCAAAAGCTCCAGTTCAGACTAGGCCCCCAGCAGCGCAGCAGAGAGGACCCCCGCTTCCAACTCAACAACAACGCTTTGCTCAGCACCAACAGCAGCAACAGAGGGGTGCACCTCAGCAAGGCCGTGCTTTTGCAATGACTCTGGAAGAAGCTGAAGCCACAGCAGACGTGATAACAGGTTCTGTGCTTATAAATTCAATACCAGCCATTACTTTATTTGATTCTGGAGCTTCGCATTCATTCATGTCAGTAGATTTTCTTATGAAGCATAGCTTAATCACTGAACCTCTTAGGAATTGTTATAAGATCATTACCGGTGGAGAAATTATCCCGGTTAGTGATGCATGTAACAATTGTCCTATTACACTATGTGGAAGAGAATTATATTCTAGGCTACTCGTAATGCCAGTTCCCAGTTTTGACATTATACTGGGTATGGATTGATTGAGTCAACATCATGCCACTATAGACTGTCACAGAGGTAGTATAATCTTCAGGCCCCCTGACAAGCTAGAATTTGAATTCGCTAGAGGTTCTAGAGAAATGGGTAGTAACAAAATTTGCGGAGCCCTAGTACCAGAAGAATTGCCACTACCTATCATCTCTGAATATCTTGATGTCTTCCCTGAGGATCTCCCAGGATTACCCCCAGACCGAGAAGTTGAATTCTCTATTGACTTAGTGCTAGGAGCAGCACCAGTATCTCAAAATCCCTACAGAATCAACAAGAAAGAGATAATAGAACTAAATGAGCAGATAAAAGAGTTAGAAGACAAATGCTTCATTAGGTCTAGTGTCTCACCCTGGGGAGCTCCAGTATTATTTGTGCCCAAGAAAGACGGAACATCCCGAATGTGTATTGATTATAGGACCTTGAATGCCTTAACAATCAAGAATAAGTATCCCCTACCAAGGATAGATGACTTATTTGATCAGTTAAGTGGAGCTCGGGTATTTTCAAAGATTGACTTGAGGTCTGGTTACCACCAAGTAAGGGTAAGGAAGGAAGACATCCCTAAAACTGCTTTTAATACCCGGAACGGACATTACGAATTCTTAGTGATGCCGTTCGGGTTGACGAATGCTCCAGCAGTTTTTATGAACTTAATGAACAGAGTCTTCCAGCAATATCTAGACAAATTTGTAGTGGTCTTTATTGATGATATTTTGATCTATTCCAAGACTCCCGAAGAACATGAAGAACACTTGAGGCTAGCATTGGAGACTTTAAGGAAGGAAAAACTTTATGGAAAATTACCGAAATGTGCATTCTTCCTAGACAAAGTAGAATTCTTGGGACATGTTGTGACTGGAGATGGAATAGCAGTAGATCCCAAGAAGATAGCGGCAGTAGAATCATGGCCCACTCCAGACTCTGTAGCAGAAATTAGAAGCTTCCTGGGACTAGTTGGCTACTACCGGAAGTTTGTGAAGGACTTTGCTAGAATTGCTGAGCCTATGACAAAATTAACAAGGAAGGATGAAGAGTTCACCTGGACTGATGAATGTCAGCATGCTTTTGAAGAACTGAAGAAAAGGCTGACTACTGCCCCTATCCTGACCTTACCATCTGGAACCGGAGGATTCGCTATATATAGTGATGCTTCTGGAAAAGGTCTAGGTTGTGTATTGGAGCAAAATAAGAAGGTAATAGCATATGCCTCTAGACAGCTTCGACCTCATGAAAAGAACTATCCAACTCATGATTTAGAATTGGCAGCTGTTATCTTTGCTCTTAAACTATGGAAGCATTATCTTTATGGAGAAAAGGTGGAAATATTTACAGACCATAAAAGTCTAAAATATATCTTCACTCAGAAAGAGCTGAACATGAGGCAAAGAAGGTGGCTGGAGCTAATGAAAGATTTTGACATCACCCTTCAATATCATCCTGGGAAGGCCAATGTAGTTGCTGATGCTCTAAGCAGATATCCTATGGCGATGTACTTGACTATGGACCGACACTTGCTCGAGGACTTGGAAAGTTTGGGTATTGAGGTAATTATTCCAGGAAGAGAAGGTCAAATGATGAACCTGCAAATTCAATCTACCTTAATAGATAAGATTAAGGAGACTCAGTTTCAAGACGAAGGCCTGCGAAGCATTCGAGGTCAAGTGCAAGCTGGACTAGTGGAGGATTTCAAAATTTATGAAGATGGATCACTGAGACATGGAGATAGATTATGTGTACCTCAAGGAGATATAAGAGAAGAAATTATGCAAGAGGCGCACAGATCGCAATACTTTATACATCCAGGAGCCAACAAAATGTACAAAGACCTGAGGACACATGTTTGGTGGCATGGCATGAAAAGAGAAGTAGCCAGGTTCGTGTCTCGTTGCTTAGTGTGCCAACAAGTCAAAGCTGAAAGACAAAGACCTGGGGGATTGCTTCAACCACTACCCATTCCGGAGTGGAAGTGGGAACATATTACAATGGATTTTGTTTCTGGGCTTCCAAGGACACCTAGTGGAAAGGATGCAATTTGGGTGATAGTGGATAGACTGACCAAGTCTGCACATTTTCTACCCTTCAAAGTAGGGCTATCTACAGAAAAGCTGGCAGATTTATATATCAGACATATTGTTAAATTGCATGGAGTTCCAGTAAGTATTGTCTCCGACCGAGATTCAAGATTCACCTCTCACTTCTGGAAGATCTTACAGGCCAGCTTGGGGACGCAACTCAAATTTAGCACAGCTTATCATCCCCAAACCGATGGACAATCGGAACGTACAATCCAGACACTTGAAGATATGCTCCGTACATGTGTCCTAGATTTTGGAGGATCCTGGGAAGACTATCTACATCTTGTGGAGTTCTCTTATAATAATAGTTACCAAGCAAGTATTGAGATGACTCCATTTGAAGCTTTGTATGGACGAAGATGTCGTACCCAGCTATCATGGGACGACGTAGGAGAAAGAGCCTTACTGGGACCAGAGATGGTGATCAATTCAACTGAGAAGGTAAAACAAATAAGGGAAAGACTTCGAGTGGCTCAAGACAGGCAACGACATTGGGCAAATAGCCATCGAAGACCCTTGGAATTTGGGGTTGGAGAACTGGTATTCTTGAAGATTTCTCCGACACGTGACACCATTAGGTTCGGAAGGAGTGGAAAACTCAGCCCAAGATTTATTGGACCTTTTGGCATACAGGAGAGAATCAGAGAAGTGGCATACCGTCTGGCATTGCCACCCTCTCTGGATGGAGTCCATAACGTCTTCCACGTGTCGCAGTTGAGAAAATACGTGTCAGATCCCAGCCATATTTTGGATCACTCAGAGCTCGAAGTAGGCCCAAGTTTGACTTACCAAGAGCAACCCGTGGAGATACTGGACCGATCGGAGAAAGTTTTAAGGAACCAGGTTATTTCCCTTGTTCGTGTAGCTTGGAAGCACCATTCTCCCGGCGAATCCACTTGGGAGCGAGAAGACGAGATTAGAGAACGCTACCCTTATCTTTTTGAACCCTGAGGTATATTTTAACTCTCGGTCTTCCCTTTCGTGCCATTGTTATTCTTAAATTTCGAGGACGAAATTTTTTATAAGTTGGGTAGATTGTAAACCCCCTGAATTTTCAAAATATTAAACTGGGATTTTTTTCACAATTTTCTGGAATTATCTGGGAATTATCTGTAATTAAAATCAGGGTTCTAATTATTAAATGATTTTTATTGTTAATAAATAATATTGAAATTTAATGAAAATATGATTTTATGGTATAAAATAGAAAACCGGACATAGGGTAATTTTTCTGGATTTTATTGGGCTTCAGACCTATTTTTTTTATTTCCCAAAAACTATTTAGAATTAATTATAAATTAATTAATTATTATTATTATTATTATTATTATTATTATTATTATTATTATTATTATTTAGTGTTTTTTGGCCCGGCCCAGCCCAGTGGGGCCGAAGCCCAGCAGCCCAGCCCAGCCAGCCCCTAGCGGGTCGGGCGGGTCCGCTCAACCCGGAACCCGCGCCCGACCCGGTCCCTCATCTCTTCTCCCCGTTCCACTGTGCGACCGACTCCTCCGGCGACGCCCGGGTTCTCCGTCGCCTCCGCCGGAGTGGGCCACGACACCCTCGGCCCCGCCTCACCCGGCCACGTCCGCCCTGAGCTACCCTATAAAAACCCCCCTACTCCCCATCTCCTCCGCCCTCACTTTCCTTTCCCCTAGCCAAACCCCCGCCGGGACCCTAAGCCGCCGGCTCCCCTAGCTCCGGCGACCCGCCGTCCTCCTTCCCGCTGCCACGACACCCCCTCGCTCCCAGACCCTCTTCTCCCCGCCTCCTTCCACCTCACAGCCATCCCCGGCGAGACCCGAGACCCGAAGACGTCGAGACGTGCAGCTCCGGCCAGACGCCTGAGTCGACCGCGGTCGTCCCGCCTCCGCGAGCAGTCCGGCCATCCCGCAGCCCCTGGCCGCCTCCGTCGTGTCCGCCAGCAGAGCCTTAGGCCGGACACGGCTGACCCGGACACAACAGGACACGGGATACGTGTCGGACACCTAAAACCCCGTTTCGACGAGCCTCGTTCAGCATCCGGACTCATCTCTGGAAATTTCCCCGAGACATAACTGTAATTGGATCCAAACATCAGGCAAGTACCTGCACTTCAAGTTTAATCTTTATATTGTGATAATTAATTTCTTGCTCTACTAGTACCATTGATGATTATACGTAGTGTTAGAATACTGGATATCATGTCTTGAATACTGGAGTTCATGTCTTGTTTACATGTCGGGTGGGAGAATACTAGAAGGCATGTAGTTTACCCTTCCCCTTGCCGTGACTAATAGCTGTTGGTACGCGACTGTACCCTCAGCCGGATCTCGATTATTCATGTTTAATAGCCGTCTATGACGGCCGGATTAGCCTTATAAACCCCTACATGCCAACTATGTATTCTAAAATAAACACAAGTTCACACACATAGATTCTTATCTTCTTGCAGTTCCTGTTGTCTTATTGTAGTTTCATTTCCTGTCTCATATTGTTCCTGTTTACTCATATTCCTGTTTATAGCATTAACTCTTAGTTATTGTTGCTTCTTTTATGCATATTCTCAATATGATACTTAGTCAGTTTCTTTTCAAATTGTCATAAATATTTAGTTTAATCTTGTTGTGCATTGTGTACTTTGCTCCTTTCCTGACTGGATCCGTTGATTTAGGCGATGATGAGGACTTTGCCCCTACCTATTATGGCCCCTATGAGGGAGCAGATGATACATATGAGGAGCCAGTTCCCACCCAGGAGACTACTTCTGTGGATTAGTTAGTAGTAGCTATTTTTGTTCTTTATCTTAGTAATCGGGTTTGTCCCCGATTTCATTTCTGGATTCTGTATTAAACATTTGATCTATTGTCACATTTATTCATTTGAAATCTTAGCATTCCTTTTCCTGTTATTATCTTTGACTATTTCATTAATTGTGAATGAGCTAGATTTATTTAATTGTGGATATGACCTAGACAGCGTACTACCGCCGACTCTACGGCGTAGGCTGGACGTAACCACATACTCGTGCCCGAATATCCGGGTGCGGGTCGTGACACCCCTTACCCATCGTCATCACCAACTGCACCCTTAAAGACGAAGAAATGATAGACGACCTACGTCCCTGCCTCCTACCCCTCCGAACGCTCTCTGGTGTCCATCAACTCCAATTATTCTTCTGTTAAGGTCGTGGCGGCTGACCTCCAATAGTCACACGAGAAATATTAATACTTGCTTGAAACTGTCGAGGTTTGGGGAATGCCTCGACAATCCAAACTTTACGCTCATTCATCTCCGCCACCAATCCCTCAATCTTCTTCATTTTTGAAACCATCTCTCCGCCAATCTGCACCACCCTCATCCTCCTCTCCCTTGGTTACCCTAACACATTCTCATTTCCACCGTTAGGCCGCTCGGGTGGCCTTTGGCTGGGTTGGGACGATACCATCTCGGCTTATGTTACCTACTCCTCTATAAACCTAATCCTCCAATCTATCAATGACAACCAAAACACAGCTGCTTGGAACCTGCAATGTATCTACGGCTTCCCTAAGAGAAAAGACAAAGACCAGCTATGGGATACCATCAAGGAACTGGCGACCTCCTTCACTGTGTCGTGGTGTTGCATCGGGGACTTCAACGTCATCTCTAAGTCAGAGGACAAGATAGGAGGTCTCCCCTTTAAACAATGCTCTAATGCCTCCTCCCTCCATCTAAATGGTAAATAATTGTGGCCTTCTCAATCTGGGATAGATAGGTCTGGCGTATACCTGGTCCAATGGGCGCAACCCTTCCTTCCACATCAGAGAACGGTTAGATCGTGCGTTTGCCGATGCTGAATGGTTCAGTACTCACCCCCATGCCACCGTCTCTAACCTCCCCCATTACAACAATGATCACACCCCTATCATGCTTAATACGAGCAATAAACCGCACACAAGAAATGACCCCTTCGCTTCGAATCTCATTGGATGTCTAGTGATATGTTTCCAGAGATCCTTTCCTCCTCTTGGGGGGGGGGGGGCATAGGCCTCCGTCCATACTCGTCGAACCTCCTCCAGAAACTCAAATCTATATTGGCAAAACTTCATAAATGGGGTCGTTCTAAGTTTGGGAACATTAAAGTGCGGATCGCGGCCCTCCATGAGAAACTTCTATCAATCCAAGATCTAGAGTATACATGATGAATTTAAGCGAAGAGAGGGCGATATGTGATGAGCTCAACGACCTGCTATCTATCAAGGAAACATACTGAAGGCAGCGTACAAAATGTCAGTGGATCAAGGATGGGGAAAGGAATACCAAGTATTTCCATGTTAAATCCACAACTAAAAGGAAGAAAAATGAGATACGCTCCCTACAACTCCCTGATGGAAATCAGACATCTGATCATTCTGTTATCTCTACTAGAATTATTAATCATTCCAAGTCTTTATTTTATGCAGACGAATCTATCATGATTGACCCTTCTTTCGTCATTTTCTCTCTTCCAGTTTCCATGGAAGATAACATCTCCCTTGGGACTGTCCCAAGCCTTGAAGAGATTGAGCACACTATCAGGCGTATAGGTTCGATGAAGACCCCTGACCCTGATGGGTTCCTGGCCTTATTCTATCAAAAAAACTGGCAGATTATGGGCAGTGACATTGCTATCTCTATACAACAATTCTTTGCCAATTGGACTATACCTCATGGTATTAACCATACCCATATTGCACTCATTCCTAAACGGCCATCGCCTGCAATCCCAGCGGACTTCCATCCCATCTCACTCTGCATTGTGTCTTACAAGATTATCTCTAAGATCCTGACGGCTCATCTTCGTCCTATGATGGACAATCTGATCTCCCCATTTCAGAATACGTTTATTCCGGGTAGACACATCACTGATAATATTATCATTGCTCAGGAGATTTTTCATGCTATGAAGACCTTCCCCTAAACAAAAAACTCCTATGCCCTGAAGATCGACATGGCGAAGGCATACGATCGCATTGCTTGGCCATTCATTAAGGCTGTCCTCCATGGGATGGCGATTCAAGGGCACTCGAACGATATCATTATGAAGTTATTACTACTCCATCCTTTTCCATCCTCATTAATGGCTCCCCAGAAGGCTTCTTCAGGCCAAAGGATGGAATCCGGCAAGGCTGGCCGTTGTCCCCGTTCATATTCATCCTATGTTCGGAGGTCCTCTTTCGTCTCTTCTATTGCTATGAGCGAGACGACCTTATACGTGCATTCATATCAATCGGTATGCACCTTCCATCACCCATCTTTTGTTTGTCGATGATGTATTCATATTTGGCCAGGCTCCCCCCTCCTCCCTAATGGCTATTCAGGACATCCTCAATACCTTTTTCTAGCTGGTCGGGACAAATGATTAATTACACGAAGTCTAGCATCCATTTCAGGAAATTTGTCCCTGTGCTAGATCAGACTTCGCTGGACGCCTTGCTTCATCTCTCCATCATGAATAATGACAAGTATCTGGGCCATTCGAATCTCTATTTCAAAAGCCGGACAGCCACCTACACTCAGCTTACTGCCAAGTGCAATAATCGTCTCCAAGGTTGGAAAGCTAATCTCATTTCCCATGCAGGACGTGTCGTGCTCATCAACTCGACTCTTGGTTCTTTTGCCATCTACTTCATGTCGGCCTAAAGATTTCCTAAAGCCATTACTCAAGAGTTGGGCCCTCAACAAAGATCCTTCTGGTGGGGGCACCATCTTGCATAGAGGAAGATGCACTTCTTGTCTTGGGATAGATTCACAAAACCCAAAAGGGAAGGTGGGCTGGGGTTTAGGAATCCGGATTTTGTCAATGAGTCCCTGGTTGGTAAACTATTGTGGAGATTCCTGGAGCATCCACATCAGCCATGGGCACGCCTCCTCAAGAGTGTCTATCTGCAAAACAAGGATTTCTGGACTATGTCGAAACGCAAGAGAGCATCATCTACTTGGCTGAGCATCCTGGGTATGAGGCATCGCATGACTAGTCATATTTGCTGGAAGGTGAATGGTGGATGGTTGGACATTTCCACGGAGCCATGGATCCCAAACCTTATAGGGTTTAAATTATCAAATTATTGTAGGAGCCCTACAGGTCCCAGACTTGTTCGAGAGCTCATGGATGCCCATTTGAGAACTTGGAACCTTCCCCTCATTAATTCTCTTTTTGATCCGTTGGAGGCCAAGGCCATTGCTGCCATTAGCCTTCGGGAGGGGGACGGTCTGGATAAACTTATTTGGACCTATAACCCTTATGGTCGTTTCTCCTCCAAATCCCTATACGAATATATTCATAAACAAGCACCAAGGACTTCCTCACCTCCCGTCAATCCTGATATGTGGAAACGCCTCTTGAAGATTACCAGCTGTCCCCCTCGAGTCATAATGTTTGTGTGGAGACTGCTTAATGATGCGCTGCCACTATTCTCTGCCATCAATAAGAGGATCCCCAGCACGAACCCAAGTTTCCCATTCCATCTCATGCATGGCGAAGATATAAACCACCTATTCTTGCACTGTCAAGTTGCTCGAGAGGTTGGTTTATCAGTCCGCTTGGGCGGCGGATGAGAAACTACTATGATGTTCATTTTCTCCTCGAAGGAGCAATATGCATATTGTTTTCCCGATTCTATCAAATATTAATTATTTGATGACATTATCTTTCAAAAGTATAGAATCCCTTATATATATATATATATATATATATATATATATATATATATATATATATATATATATATATATATATATATATATATATATATATATATATAGTCTGTTTTCATCGGAGAAGCCACAAGGAAACCGTCGGAAAATAAACCAGTCGCTCGTCAAAAAGATGCAAAACCTATATATATATATATATATATATATATATATATATATATATATATATATATATAATTTTTATTTCATGAATTATTGTATGTTATTTGTATATAGTGGGCAATAACATCTTTCATTTTAATTTTATTTATATATGCTACCAACTTGATTTTCAAATCAAAATATTTATATTTTGCTTGCAAATAATGACCCACGTCTAACTTTAAATATTAAATATCGTTAGGGAATAAGTATAAAGTAACTGAAAATCTTATGTATATATCAATCCTAGTTTCTGTTTTACAAGATTTTTTGATTATATATATATATATATATATATATATATATATATATATATATATTGATTCAAATATATTTAAACTATTTAAACTATTTTACAATAATATCATAAAAAATACTTTATGAATTTACTAGTATATACATTCTGCAACTGACTAAAAAAGTTGGTCCTCAAAACTCACAGCTAAGGATCTCCACAACTGCATATATATATTACGATATGGAGTTCTTGACTTTATCTACCATATTATGGCATTAGTACTTTTATAGTGTGTTTTCTCTTTTGGAACTCTGATCTAGAAAATATTTCAAAACTTTTTTTTTTTGTACGTAGCTAGAGACTAATTGAGGTGCTTATATCCGTCTAGGGTTAGAAATCCTCTCATGTACGTGTTTACCATTGTTTTACTAATCACATGGAATTAATTAATCTCTTACTTGGATAATAAAGTTGTTCCTGATTCTCTCAAATATTAATTAAGTGATGACATTATCTTTCAAAAGTATAGAATCCCTTGCATATATATATATATATATATATATATATATATATATATATATATATATATATATATATATATATATATATATATATAATTTCAATTTCATGAATTATTGTATGTTATTTGTATATAGTGTGCAATAACATATTTCATTTTAATTTTATGTATATATGCTACCAATTTGATTTTCAAATCCAAAGATTTATCTTTTGCTTGCAAATAATGACCCATGTCTAACTTTAAATATTAAATATGGTTAGGGGATAAGTATAAAGTAACTGAAAATCTTATGTATATATCAATCCTATTTTCTGTTTTACAAGAATTTTTTGATTATATATATATATATATATATATATATATATATATATATATATATATATAATTCAAATATATTTAAATATTTAGACTATTTTATAATAATATTAAAATTTAAATATATTTAAATATATAAATTATTTTACAATAATATCATAAAAAAATTATGAATTTACTAGTATATATATTATGCATCCGACTGAAAAAAAGTTGGTCCTCAAAACTCGCAGTTAGGGATCTCCACAACTGCATATATATATTACGTACGGTATGGAGTTTTTTACTTTATCTACCATATTATAGCAATAGTATCTTTATAGTGTGTTTTCTCTTTTGGATCTCTGATCTAAGAAATCTTTCACATTTTCTTTTTCTTTTTTGTACGTATCTAGAGACTAATTGAGGTACGTATGTCTGTCTAGGATTTGAAATTCTCTCATGTACATGTTTACCATTGTTTTACTAATCACATGGAATTAATTAATCTTCTACTTGGATAATAAAGTTGCATATTGTTTTTCCGATTCTCTCAAATATTAATTAATTGATGATATTATCTTTCAAAAGTATACGATCCCTTGTGTGTACATTATCTATATATATGGGTTGTGAACAAATCCACAACTCTTCTATCTCTTCTTGTTTCAACTCATGGAAATTAATAATGGGTAATTAATTACCTTTACCTTCTCCATCTTTTTGTTTAACGAATCATAATTCTGAAAGTTGTGATGATTAATGTTGTATTGATTTTACAAATACATGCTTTTACTCGAGATTCGTCAAATTAATTAAATCTACATCTTGTATGATAACACAGTTCAACAATATATATATATATATATATATATATATATATATATATATATATATATATGTTTTACTATTTGGATGAAAAAATGATGTATGAAAATATCTTTAGGAAACAAAGAGAGTAGATGCACTATAATAAATTTGAAGGTTCGATCTGATTAGATATTTTAAAACATAATTTCAGAAGGAAAAAATATATAATATTCTATCTTATTTAAGAAATACCACAAGACTTAGTCAAAATTTTATAATATAAATTTAATTTTAGAAAAAACATAAGATTTTTTCAAATCTTAGTTATGAATTCAAAAAGTAAATTATTGAGATACAAACCTACCTAAAATTTCACATTATCAATTTAACTGTTTTTCAAAATATTTAAAATAGTTTTATGAATTTTATCTTATGTATCTTCTTATATTATTTAAAAATAAAAATAAAAAATTATTTATTTATTTCAAAAATAAAGTAGCAAGAGGAAAAAACAGTAGCAAAATGATCCGTGTAAAGAAAAAAAGGGTTTAGTTATATGAATTCATGGGTAAAATTGTCTTTAATATGTAGGTTCTTTAATTTTGAGGGACTAATACACAATAAGAGGGACTCTTGGAAAAGAGAATTTTCATTGCCAGTGTGTAACTTAATTTCCATGTGATCAGTAATTATGTAGAATTACGTACTTTCCTTCCTTGTTCCTGATTGACAGGCTGTAACCTCCACAAATTGACAACTATAAACATACGTTTAGAAAGAAATAATAATATGGTTAAGAAAGGATTAATATCCGGAAGTTATTTTCATTTTAAGAAAATTCTAATAGTCATATGTTTAATTGGTACGTATGTCAATATTATTCTCTTCTATATTACTCTACTCACTCTCCTCTCCTCTCCTCTCCTATATAAAGAAAGAAAGAAGAAAATCACAACTAGACGTCTAGTATGAGAGTAAGTATATTTTTTCACCATAATTTCAAAGAGGAAGCATGACTCCGAATCTTGTTTTTAATTTTATTTGTATATGTATATGTATGTTTTAGTCGGGGGCAATAATCTTTTTCATTTTTATTTTTACCAATTTGATTTTTAATTCCAAAGATTTATCTTTTGCTTGACCATGTCTTACTTTAAATACTTTAAATATTACTAGTAAATTATGATATTGTTGAAAAATAGTTCAGATATTTAATATATTTGAATTAATATTTGTTAAACAATTTAAATTTTAAGTTTTTTTTCCCTGTGTCTGAAAATCTTATGTATATATGAATCCTAAATTTCATTTTACACGATTATTCTCAACTTGATTTATATGGTAGAATAATTAGACTTGAATTAAGTTTTAAATTTAAATATACATTGACTAAAAAACTTGTTCCTCAAAACTCGAAGGGATCTCCACAAATGCATATCTATGGTATAGAGTCTTTGAATTTATCTACCATATTATAGCATGCATAATAGTATTGTTGTAGCGTGTTTTCTTTTTACGAACTCTGAGATTTAAATATTAAGTATATTTAAGGGACAAGTAATAAACTAATTATTGAAAATCTTATGTATATGTGAATGCTAGTTTCTGTTTTGCAGACTTTTATTTTATTTTATTATACTCAAGTTGATTATTATGGTAGAATAATTAGATATGAAATAAATTTTAATTAAAAATTACATGATTTATCCTATCTTAGATCATGTTTAGGTTTTGGCACTCTCTCTCTTTCTCTCTCTATTATGCATGCTATATATATATATATATCCACTTGACTAAAAAAACTTTTCTCAAAACTTGCAGGGATCTAAAAAAAACCATATTATAACATGCATAATAGTATTATTATAGTATTTTTTATTTTTATTTTTTTGAATCTGAGGAATGCCTTGCATCTTTCAAGTCTTTATTTCTTTGTAGCTAGAGACTAATTGAGGTAAGGTTGAAATACTCTGTGTTTACCTATTATCCATTGCTATTATTTATTTTACTAATCACATGGAATACTCTTACTTCGATAATAAAGTTGGAGATTGTTTTCTTGACTCTCTAAATATTGATGACATTCTTTCATAATTGAATCCCTTAAGTGTATTATTATAGGTTGTGAACAAAATAATAGTTATACCTGATTGTGTACTAAATCAGATCTATGGATTATTTGATAATAACCATAACTAATTGTTCTAGCTTATCTAATGTAAAGATACATATGTATACAAATAAATTTTGCTTCTATTTTACCGAAAATCTCGTTTTGTTTGTACCAAGGGAATCGGGTTCCCTTACATTCCCCATCTTTTTGTTTAACGAATTCCCGTAAACTCAGAAAGTTGTGATGGTTATCTGACTTCTATGTCAATTGGACCAATACATGAAATCAACATCTTGTACAACTAAAGGTTCCAAGCACTAAACACAAATAAATGAATATATAGATTAGTGACAAAATCATTTTTGGTTCCCTTGTAGCTTAACTCTAAGCTTCTAATTATAGTAGAGTGCCAAATCATTCAACAACAATGATGTCTTTATCCCAAAAGTAAATCATTCCCTATTTCTATAAATAATTATGTATATAACTATGTAGTAATATTTTGGTGATGTTGGGTGATTTGGGGAAGTTTTAGTAATTCTTTGGTGATGTGGGAATTTTGTAGTAGCTGGAGTGCTTTTGTGATGAGAGGATTTTGTAGAAATTGAAAAGTTCTCTTTTAGGTGCTCCTTCCTTAAGTTAGGAATCCACCCAGTATTGTCATCTATAAATACTTGCATGTTACTAATAAACTTATAGTTTGGTCATGATTTTGGTGCTCCTTCCTTAAGTTAGGAATCCACCCAGTATTATCAAAAAAATGTTTGTAACTATTACAAAATTAAGTATGAATATCATTGTTCTAAAACTTTAGATGACAATTATTTTGTTTACACAGAAGTGATTTCCTAACATGGTTTTACCAAGTATTCTCAAAAAAAGGTATAGTTATATATGTACAAAGTTAAGTATGAATAGCATTGTTCTAAATCTTTAGATGAAAATTAATTTGGTTACATAGAAGAGAGTTTGTAACATGGTTGTAACTCTTGTAAAATCTAGTCAGAATAATGCAAGTCTTAAGACATATAAGATGTTGAGCTTTGTAATCTTTGATGCATCTAATATCTTATACCAACTTACACCCGAAACTGGTATTCAAAATACTGGTTAGAGGCATACTTTACTCAAATCTACCATATGTATCATTTAGCATATACTGGTGCTTATGTTGCAAAAGAAGCTTATTTTATAATATTAATCTACTTGCGGGATTCATTGTGTGATCAATATTTTTTTCATGGTAAAGGGGAATGTGAGAAGAATAATAATAAAACGTCTATTAATTTGACATTGCCTAGTACGTAGACAAAGTTTTTTTTGGATCACGACTATGTAACCATTAGTATATTAGATGGTTGTGGTAATATGTGAACAATCAAAAGGTTATGCAGCCTAGTAACTTGATAAAGATGCATTATATTTTCTCCTCATAGTTCTGTTATCGTATCCTATGTTGGTCTGTAGGTATCTTGTACTAGAATTTGAAAATAGCGTGTCTTGAAGTATCATTACAAGAAATATCATCGTGCCAATGGAGATGGAGGAATACGAGGACAAGTACACAAAAGATGGAACAACTGACATCCGTGGCAATCCTGCTGTCAAGAGGAACACTGGAAGATGGAAGGCTTGCCCTTACATTCTAGGTACAGTTGGAATGGAGTACATAACATAGTAATGGCGAAATATATATATATGTATGTGATACTCGAGTTATATGACATAACTTGTTATGTATCCTTTTGACAGCAAATGAATGCTGCGAAAGATTGGCATACTACGGTATGAGTACCAATCTGGTAAACTATATGAAGGAGAACCTCCACCAAGGAAATGCTGAAGCTGCCAACAATGTCACTAACTGGTCAGGAACATGTTATATTATGCCACTCCTGGGAGCTTTTCTAGCTGATGCATATTTTGGAAGATATTTGACCATTTCTAGTTTCATGGCCATCTATATTTTTGTAAGACCACGAAAGAAGCACCCTTGTGAATTCTCTTAATAATTTACCACCATACGAAGTGAAGTCCAATTACTATACATACTTGTTAACAGGGTCTGGCTCTTCTAACCATGACGGCATCTGTTAAGGGCTTGAAGCCCGCATGCCATAACGGTGTCTGTGACCCAACTTCAGCACAAAAGTCAGTGGTGTTTGTAGCCCTCTATTTGATTGCACTGGGTACTGGAGGAATCAAGCCTTGCGTCTCTTCGTTTGGGGCAGACCAGTTTGATGGATCCGACGAATCTGAAAAGAGGAGCAAGAGTTCCTTCTTCAATTGGTTCTACTTTTCGATCAACTTAGGGGCCCTTATTGCTTCCTCTGTTCTGGTGTGGATACAGACTAATGTGGGATGGGACTGGGGTTTTGGGATCCCTGCTGTTGTAATGGCCATTGCAGTTGTGAGCTTCCTTTTGGGCACTCCATTATACAGGCATCAGAAGCCTGGAGGGAGTCCGCTTACACGGATTGCTCAAGTCATTGTTGCATCGTGTAGGAAAATGAGGGAGAAGGTTCCTGCTGATAAATCGCTCTTGTTTGAGGTTACAGACAAGGAGTCTGCAATACAAGGTAGCCGTAAGCTCGAGCACACAGAAGATCTCAAGTAAGTTTACCAATCGAACAATATCCTATACAAATCCTATATATATTATTGAGTGTGATCTGAACAAATGTTGTTCAATTCCCAATCAGGTTCCTTGACAAGGCTGCTGTAGAGACTCAGGATGACAAGATTGAAGGCCAACCAAGTCCATGGAAACTCTGCACTGTCACCCAAGTGGAAGAACTGAAGAGCGTTGTTCGTCTTCTTCCTATATGGGCTAGCGGCATAGTCTTTTCAACCGTCTATGGCCAGATGGGAACCATGTTTGTCCTACAAGGGAACACCATGGACCCGTCCATAGGCCCCAAGTTCAAGATCCCTGCAGCCTCGCTCTCAATCTTTGACACGATCAGTGTGATTGTTTGGGTCCCAATCTACGACCGCATAATCGTTCCCTTAGCCCGCAAGTACACTGGGCACGAAAGGGGGTTCACGCAGCTTACAAGGATGGGCATTGGCTTGGTCATCTCCATCTTCTCCATGTTGTCCGCAGGTGTCCTGGAGGTGATTAGGCTACGCATTGTTTCCAGAGAGGACTTGTACGACTCGACAGGTTACTTGCCCTTGTCCATCTTCTGGCAGGTGCCTCAATACTTCATTGTGGGTGCTGCAGAGGTGTTCACATTTATCGGGCAGTTGGAGTTCTTCTACGACCAGGCACCAGATGCAATGAGAAGCATGTGCACAGCGCTCTCGCTCACCACTGCTGCATTGGGGAATTACCTAAGCACATTGCTCGTCACAATCATTACAGCCATTACGACCAACAACGGGAAGCTTGGATGGATTCCAGATAACTTGAACCGGGGGCACCTTGATTACTTCTTCTGGCTTCTTGCTATTCTTAGCCTTGTCAACTTTGCAGTCTACCTTATCATTGCAAAATGCTATACCTACAAGAAGACCACATAGATAGGGAGGGAGGGATTCATTGCACCTCTTTTCTTTACTTGTCTTCACTGAGTTTTATTTATGTTTTATGTTACATTTTCTTGGAATAAGATAGATAAATAAGGATCTTAACTTCAGCATATGTTCAATGTTCATCTTTTTCCTATGTATTGAGACGCTTGAGTGGGTGAAAATTGGTTTTCTTTTGCGGATTTCTCTGTTTTTTTTGGCACCTGTCAGGGTGGGTGGGGCCATGGAAGAATTATTATCGAAATATTTGAGTAAAACTCCAAATCGTGAAAATTTCAAGCCCCGCAGAGAGGAGAGCAAAAAAATTGAACTCAAATAATAAAAAAATTCATGTATTTAAGATGATTTTTTCCCCATGTATTCCTGTTCTTTATGAGAATAACGGTGCTATATATCTCATTACTTATATTTGTATTTCTCACAGACACTCATTTAAATCTTACCGAATTTATTCTTTTTTTTAAGATTTGTTCGATAGAACACTCCACATTTTACAAGATAATCTAGTTCCGCCTTTCCATTTTTTTTTTTTTCCATTTTTGTCTTTTTCGACATTCATTAAGTGTTTGTGGGTTCACTGTTATTCTAATTTTTGTTATCACTATTTTATTCTCATTTGCTAATGTCATCCAATTCGACACGGTCAAACCTAGGCTAGGCCGGTCAGCTCGATCAACGGACGGATCCGATCCATATAAAACTCGGGTTCGAATTTGGTTACCATTTTGTGACCCTACGTCTGGTCTGTTCAGACCCAAAATCCTAGCCGAACTGTCCCAACTCGGTCACCTGGATCAGCCCAGTCAGTGACTTGGTCACATGTCCAGTCTGAGGCCTAGTAAACCCGGATCATCCCTTCACACCCCCCTCCCCCCCCCCCCCCCCCCCCCCCCAAACCACCACCACATTAATATTCGGGGGGTACTTTACTGAATTTATATTTTGGTATAAAAAAATCAAAAAACTATTTAAATATAAAAGGGGGATATTTTTACCAAAATACTTCAAAAATTTATCTGTTTTGAATGTTAATATGGAGTATTTGGGTCATTTTGCTGAAAATGACTAAAATACTCATACAACGGCTATATTTTAAGAATATTAGTTGTTATTTGGCATTCGAAAATCTCTCTAAATAGGATATAATTTATTCAAATTTTCCACAATAAATTTTCTTCCCTCTTGTAATACTTACGAGCCGACCCTGGTAGCCCTGGTTTAATATCTAAGTATGCTAAAAATATACTACAAAAGAAGAAATAAAAACATTCTCTTCCCTACCAGCTCAAGAATTCTTTTTGTATTTAAATTATTACGATGAAGATGCTGAGGATTCTGGATCATATTTTTTTAATTTTAAAATGGTAGAAAATATGCGAATTTTTTTATCATTTCTTCTTTAGTATGTGATCTTCTAATGATCTCGTGTCCACGATAGCATCCAAATATTGTTTTAGTGCAGGTTCAAGAATGCTAAGGAAGAAGAGAAGGAGGATGCTACCAGATATTTAATTTTGAAGCCTGCATATGCGTCCAAGATTGAGTTTGTGCGAAAAAACAGACGCAACACTAAAAGATGAAGGTTCCGACATTAATGAACTGGAATTTCGGTCTCTTACTATGGACGACCCTACTGGAGGAGGAGCTGAACAATGAACTAGCTAGAAGATCGAAGACTTGAAGATCAAATTATAAATAAATTATGTAATTTTATTTTTCAGTTTACCAAAAAAAATGTTATATTAAATTTTTAAAATTTATAAAATTAATAAAATCGATAAAGTTTTTATTTATTTATTTACATTAGTTTTTTATAAGTCTAATTTTTTGTAAAGCTCAATTTATTTTTTAAGACCAAAGACCATTTGTTTTGGCCATTTTTCACGAGCCAACATATAATCGGTCCGTAATCGACCCGGGCCCATACAAGTAAAATTTGGCCCACTGCTTTCCGAGTACTGGGCCGGACATGATTTGGATTAGGTTTCTCTAAGCCGGACCATACCGCCCAAAATCGATTAAACCAGATCAACTTTAGGTCCGGGTCGACCTGGTAAACAACTTGACCCATAAGGGACCATACCTTTAATTAAAACTTTAATATTAGAATATTCTTAGTCAATTATATCTACTAGAAACCCTTTTTGGATTATCATTATAATTATTATTGAGAATAAAAAAAGTTGGACCAGGCAAAAAGTTGGACCAAGCAAAAATAAATAAAGGAGGGTTTGTTTTAGTTGGGTTTACTTTTTTATTTTCTCATAATTTTTTTTGTTTCCCAATCCTCTCTCCTTATTTTTTTGGGATATATGATTATGATGAATGGATGAATTGGTGGCCTTTCCACGCTAGACTTAGACTATATACTATGAGATAGCTGCCCAAATATAATTGAGTGCTCAAAATTCTCTCAACTCAACTCCCTCCCTCTCTCTTTCTTGTGAGTACTTTCTTTTCTCACCCTCTTTTATATTTTTTTTTTCCTCTTCGTATAAATATTATTATTCTCACTCTATTTTTCTTTTCTTTTCTTTTCTTTTTTCCCATTAGCATTTATTTTTTTACATTAATCAATAAATTACTTTTTACGTTCCGTTCGTATGTTAACAAATACGATGAAATTCTCATGTCCACATTTCCTTGTGCCCTAATAAAAAGTCCACCACCACCTCGATTGATTTGTAAAACAAATTCATTAGTTTAAATTATTTAACGAGAAAGAGAAAGAAAAGGAAAAAAGAAAATTAAAAAAGAGGAAAAAGAAAATTATTCTTTAACTTTGCTATAGGAAATGATTTAGGTTGAGGTCCGTTTTGATATTCTGATAAATACTATGAAGAAGTAGGTGCTCCTGTTTTAGGACTAATCGAGAACAAACAAAAGGCTCTTGATAAAGGCATTACAAAAATGACTCGGGACTAGTCTAGTATTTGTGATAGTCCAATTAGAAAGAATTTTTACTCAGAGTAGTTCAAATTTTACTAGGACTATCCACCCTCTTCACCTCCCTCCTCCTACTCCTCTCCCACCCCCACCTCCCTTCGGCCTCTCCTCCTCTCTCCTCTCGCGATTTTTCGTCTCTCCTCGTCGTTGACCTTGCCGCCGTCGAGCCGCATCTCAAGCACCTTCCCGTCGGGTCCGTCATGAAGGCGATGAAGAAGAAGAAGAAGAAGAAGAAGCGTGCGGGGGGCTGCGGCTACGCCTCGCGCCGACGACGGCGATGACGGAAACAACAGCAGCAGCGTAGGCGAGCGCGTGCGCGTGCGCCTACGTCTCGTCGTCGCCCCCACGCGTGCCTCAGCCTCCTCCCCCGCCTCCCACTGCCGCCTCCTCCTCCTCCTCTCGCTCCTCCGCCTCGTCCCCCCCTTCCGACCTCCACGTAGTCCCGCCTCGTGTCACCTCGCGTAGCCCTCTCCTCCGGACTGTCAAAATTTTGGCAGTCCTACAAATCAACATATTTTTTTAGAACTGTCAAAATTTTGAGTGTCCTTCCAATTGTTGGGACTGAAGGACTGTCAAAATTTTGACAGTCCTGATTATTAAAAAATTCAATGGGAAGTGGGCAGCCCGGTGAGTAATTTTTGGGAGTGACAAACTTGTAATTATCAATGGTGAAAATTTGGGCTGTCCTGAGTCTTTTTTGTAGTGCCTTTATCAAGAGCCCAAACAAAAAGAAGAACATTCATCTATCTATCTTTCTATCTATCTGTTTTTTTTTTGTTTATTGTTGGAAAAGAAGAAGATATTATGGTTTTGATTTTCATCCGGGAGAAGGAAGAGGTGAAAGAAAGGAACTTCTTCTTCCTCTTAGATGATAAATTATATTGCTCACGATTATCCAATCCAATCAGTGGCTTTATGATGTTGGGATCGGCAAGCGCTTCGATACCGTGTCTGAGACTGACCGCAACGAAAACTTAGGCCAACCCACATGAGATAACCAACAGCTGTCTAACGAACACCAAACACAGATAAAGACAACGTATATGGCGGTGACTACGTCACCCGGACAAATCTCAATCTATATAACTCAGATGAAATTACAAGATTTGACAAAAAAATTAATGTTGAACCATTTGCCCTAATATGTTCAACCCCCTCACCACACTCAAGAAAAAATGATAGAGATTACAATGAAACCACTCACTAACCCGTAATAATTTTTCTAACAGAAGTTGACGACTCCTCGATTATATCTTTTTTCTTTTTGTCTTGGATGACGAAGAACCCTAAGAGCAAAGCACAGACTTTCTCTTAGATTTTCTGTGGACGAGCACCCCGAATCTCAACTTTGTGCTATCTTCTTTGTGCCTCCACCCTCACCCATATAAATAGGATAATAAACCCTAGTTTAGGTCATAGAAATTCCTAAATAGGAAATTCATAATCTAAAATAGGAAACACCAATTATGGACGTCCAAATACGATCAGATTAAATATTTGATACAAATTTGAAATCTAATTAAATTAATGTAGATTTTCAAATTATATCAAATCAAATCTTTTACCATATTTGGGCTTCAAAATTTACTCTTACCAAGTCCAGACTGGACTCCAATAATCTCTCCCTCCAGTCTGATGAGAGGATGTTGACCCCATGGCTTCTTAACTGGACTCCATGCCTGTCTTCGATCCTCCGAGTTGATTTGCATCTTCCTTTGTCTTCAGCTCCTCGACCGTCACGTCAACGCTAGCTGCCATGTGTAGCACCTTCTGCACCACTGGGATCTTGCGGACATCAATGACACGGCCAAGACCGAAGCCCCTGACGATCAGCCTCACTGTGAGTGTTGGTTGCCTGTCCCCGACTTCCGTCTTCCACCGGTACGTACTACCGTTCCAACGAGGTTCTTCACCCTTGGTTGGCCCAACCAAGCGGACGGTGTGATTCCCTCGAGACTCAGACTCATGAACCTGACCACCTTCGTGTCCGACACTGAAGCTCCTCCGTACACGTGCATCCTCGAGTAGAACATCATGTACTGTGCACATCGTCGATGACCCACAGCTCCCTCGAAACTGTGTGAATGGAGATGCACCCGCCTTAGATTGAGTTTGTTACACACCTTGATCTCTTTCCTGACTTAGAACTACTGAAACCGATGTCGCTCCGCAAAGTTTTGTCAAACTACCTGTCTCCAAAATCCGATCTGTGGAACAACCCCACTTGGAGACCGACCAACTGTCATGGGACCGACAAACTGACCCTCAATCGTTGACTCATCACCATTCGTCGCTTTGTCTCGACGAACCGAACTTCCGTAATCCTCAAAGTATCTCGAAGACCTCTCAAAGCAAGTTCTCAACGATCTACTAACTCCTGTAGAACACCCCTTGAGCCTCCATCTGATGTTTGTGACCTGCCTGTACAACTCAGCGGCTTGAGCATGTACATGCCACAACATAAATCTCCTCGAGCCAGCTGTTGGAAACCCTTCGTAAGCATCCAATCTTTGTCCCCAAACAAACTGCGACAACCATCATCCGCCAGCCTCTCCACCGAAACCAAGTTGGAGCGCAAGCTCGGTACATGTCGCACACTCTTGAGAACGAGATTCTCACCAAGCTCCGTTGTCAAGTGCACATCACTGATGCCTACAACTGCAGTCGTCCCCTTGTTGCCCATCTTCGTACGTCCAAACCTGCTACCGCGGTATGACGTGAGGATCCGCCTCTATGGAGTGGTGTGATACGACGCCCCCATGTCCATGACCCAGTTGCCGTCATGACATAAGCCACAAGGTACCTCTGTGTCGGTTGCTGTGATGATGATATCTCTCATAGCCGTGAGATCCTCCTGATCGACCTTGCCTTTGGCCTTCTCAGCTTTGAGCTTCATACAGTTACTCTTGATATGACCCCTTTCACCACAGTGATAGCAGCCCTCCTTGCGGTCCATAGTCGCAAGATCCCGAGAACTCCCCCCGTGTCTTCACTTCCCGTAGGAAGCTACCAGAGCGGACTCCTGCGACGATTCCATCTGCTTACCCCGTACCTCCTTATTCAACAAGCTACTTTTGACTGCCTCCATTGTGACAACTCCATCAGGCACGGAGTTGCTCATCGACACTGCCAACGTCTTCCAACTTTCCGACAGAGAACCCAAAAGCAGAAGGGCCTGAAGCTCATCATCAATCACCATCTTCATCGCAAACAGTTGATTGATGATACCCTAGAACCTCGTTCAGATGTTGTGTCACCGGGGCATCCTCCGTGTACTTCAAGTTGACGAGTTGGCGAATAAGAAACACCTTGTTGCCAGCCGTCTTCCTTTCGTACAGCGAATGCAGTTTCTCCCACAATGCTTTTGTCGAACTCT
Source organism: Iris macrosiphon (assembly GCA_036927795.1). Taxonomy (NCBI): domain Eukaryota; kingdom Viridiplantae; phylum Streptophyta; class Magnoliopsida; order Asparagales; family Iridaceae; genus Iris; species Iris macrosiphon. The sequence goes on along the minus strand of JAYESA010000018.1, from coordinate 154,158,558 downwards.
CCATGGATACTTGGTGAAACACCGAATCGTCCAGCAATTGGCGGATGAATCCAACGGCCTTCTGATCCAGTCGTTTCCAGTTTCATCAGCTTTGTCCGTTGGCTTGGCGTTGTAGCCCTCTAACGGACCATGGAAGTCCTTGCACCATAGTAGATCCTCCATCCTTGGCTTCCAAATCGTCCAGTTCTTCCCTGTAAGGGTAATCATACGAGTGTTCATCTTCTTCGTAGACATAGTTGTCAGAACCAATACCAGTAGCTCTGGTACCAGATGTTGGGATCAGACACGCCCTGCAAGCGCTTCGATACCGTGTCTGAGACTGACCACACCGGAAACTTAGGCCAACCCACCTGAGATAACCAGCCCCTGTCTAACGAATACCAAGCACAGATAAAGACAACGTATACGACGGTGACTACGTCGCCTGGACAAATCATAATCTATATAACTCAGATTAAATTACAAGATTGACAAAAAAACCAATGTTGAACCCTTTTTTTCTAATAGGTTCAACCCCCTCACCACACTCAAGAAACAACGACAGAGATTACAATAAAATTACTCACCAACCCGTAGCAATTTTCCTAACCGAAGTTGACGCCTCCTCGATTAGATCTCTTCTTCCTTCTGGCTTTGATGACGAAGAACTCTAAGAGCAACGCACGGACTTTCTCTTAGATTTCCTGTGGACGAGCATCCCGAATCTCAACTTTGTGCTATCTTCTTTGTGCTTCCACCCTCACCCATATAAATAGGATGAGAAATCCTAGTTTAGGTCATAGAAATTCCTAAATAGAAAATCCATTATCTAAAATAAAAAACACCAATTATGGACATCCAAATATGGCCAGATTAAATATTTGATACAAATTTGAAATCTAATCAAATTAATGCAGATTTTCAAATTATATCAAATCAAATCTTTTAACATATTTAGGCTACAAAATTTGCTCTTACAAAATCCAGACTGGAATCATATATATGATAGGACGGGGATGGGATTAAGGTGTTAATCGGTCTGTGCCGGCCCGGGCCCAATGTTGATCGGGTTTGACTGGGCCTAGGCCAGGCTGGATTTAAACCGGAGTGGAGGCGGGCCGGGCCGGGCCGGGCTGGCCCAGACTGGAGTAGCGGGGGGACTGAACCTAGCCTGGTTCCGAATTCGGTCGAGAGGGGGGCGGGCCGAACCGGACTTGGTCAGAGCCGGTTCAGGGTTAGTCCAATTTTATTATAAAAAAATTCCATTGGAGTCCTTGGTTTCATTGGAGTTGTTTCCTACAATGCAAGTATTCAACAATAACTCTATGCGAGAATCTTCTTTCTGTATCACATTCATTGTAAACTCCTCTAAAATGATGCCAAACTTTTGATCTTTTTTCGAGTTGAGGTCCTTATGGCGGTGCGGGTTGAGGTTGCTGATCTTGCGGTTGTTATAGTGGTTGATCATTTTTTATGAAAGTAAATAGCCTCTTCACACTAGATTGCTTGTTAATATTGTAAAAGGGAAGAAAATTTGTTGTAGTAAAATTGGAGTAATTATGTCCTATTTATATGAAGTTTCAATTACCAAATTACCTAAAATATCCTTAAAATTTAATTATTATAAGGATATTTTGGTCATTTTCGACAAAAATGTTCAAAATTTCCTTCAAACGGATTAAAAATTGTCATGAAATTGGGAGTATTTTGATAAAAAAAATACCCTAAAAAATTAAAATATACCTGTTGGAGGGGTAAATTACTAAAATATTCCTTCAATGGTTTAATAAACGGTTAAATAGGAAATATTCTGATAATTTATCCCCCTTTATATATAATACATAGTCAGCTATATAGGTAGGACCCGCGGCCATGTGGGTGGGTGGGGGTGGAGGAGACCGGGTCCGGACCGGGTCACTGACAGGGCCGGTCCGGGCCGGGTCGAGCGAATTGGAGGGGGGCAGACCGGAACGGTTCGGTTTTTAAGCAGATCGGAATTTCGGCTCTGTTCTCCGGACCCAGTCCAAACCCGCGGGGCTGTGCGCCGGGCCTGTTCGACCCGTTGACGGGACCCGGGTCGGCCCAGACTGGGTTTTACCGGGCCGGTTCAGGGCCGGGTTCTGGACTGCTGTCCAATAAACACCTTGAGGATAGGATTGGGATGGTATGAGGCTAGGAATGTGTCAAAAATTGGCTTGCTGCTACTGCAGCACAAACAAATGAAGTGTCATCTCTATAGCCTGCCTTACATATATCTAGAGAAAGCATTCATACTTGGTATCTCAAATCATCCATCCAACATTTGGCAATGCATGGCATGTTAATGTGATACTACTCTTTTTATAATATTAGCCGGAAGAAGAATAAGCAGCAGCTGTAGATCTCTTTGCCTACTTTTATATATATAAGCATGGATACTGCAATTCACATACGATTCTCCCCCTCCTCAATCTCGACATCCTTATATGTATATATGTTTCTATTCCTGGCTGGCTTTCTATCAGAAAATTTCTGATGGGGGATGCATTTCATCCAATTTGCAGCAAAGAGGACATTTTTGAGGAAATTACATATTGGGGGATGATACGCCATCTACAATGGCATTTTGCATGAAAGAGTATGGGATGCTATTAGAGTTGGTGCCCCATTGAATAAGTGGGTTGGGCGCCAACTATAATGGCTCCCATGATTTTTTTTTCCCAGAATTTTTGTGACAACTTCGAAAGATACCAAAAACTAAAAAATCCAAGATACCAATAATTTTTAATTTCCAAGGTACCAATAACTTTCAATTTTTAACATTTTTAATTTTTATAAATACAAAATACTCAGCTACAACACGCATAAACCTTCACAAGTAATTCTTGCGTCTAGTTGGCCTGAGACCTAGTCGATTTCTCCAATCCGCCGTATTCTCCGGAGGAGGATCTTAATCTGAAGTATCAAGCTCCTGAGTATCCACCTCCTGCTCTTGAGTTTGTATTGGAGCTGATGGAGTCGACAACCACTGTGTATATTGATCCATATCCCCAACCAATCTGTACAACTTGCCTGGGAGCTGCTCTCGCCAACATGATAGGAAGTCTCCTCTCCAGTCTGGTAGGAAGTCCCCTCTCCAGCCTGTTGAGCAGTGAACCTACGGTTCCGTCTCTGACTGACGTTGCCGGCTGTATAATCCGGTGGAATATATATCTAAGGCATATGGGACGCTAGGCCATGCATAATGTCTCAATAACAACAACAAGCTGTTGCAAAAAATCTCATGCCTCCGGCCACATTGTTACTCTTCCTACTATTGATGAGTCGTTGCATTCGTGGACGCTGGATTTTTCAATAAATCTAATGAAATAAAATGATAAATAAAGACGTGCAAATCTATATTAGGAAATCGAAACTCCTCAAATCTATATCTCTATTAGGAAATCAGAACTCCTCAAATCTATATGCTATGTTGCCTATACGCGGTGCTCCCCACCAATGTATGTAAGCACTATCACATAACACTACATCGTTTAAACAAAAAATTAGCAAAACACAACGGCAAACTTAATAAAATGTAATAAAATTTATACTTACAATCATTCGAATATCCCACTTGACGAGACATATTTGCCACAATATATCTCTCGTATCTTGAATCCCAACCAGGAAGCAAACCATGAATTCTAGATAATGCGTTGGCTTTTCCATAGCTCATATAGCCGGTGGAGCATCATAAATTATATGTACCATCCCGAAATGTCGAAAAACATGATCCGTTGTAAGGTATATGGTCCGTTAGTTGTATAAGATATAAAATATATATAGACTATATGTATACGACATTCTCTGAATATTAAGAGTATCGAAACAAATATTGTATGGCATCAACCTATTTGATCCATTGTAGATTAAATAAAAAAGTAATAAAATTTAAATAAATAGAAATATTAAATTATTTTACCTCTGCATGTATAGCGAATCAAATTGTGTCCGAAAAATGGAGATAACCTGATATATGTAGTATGCCTGGTCCACTGCATCTATCGTCCGTCGTCTAGCAACCAGTAAGACACCAGCTTCAAAACTAATACCGATCACTGGTCTACCAATAGCGAAATGCTCGTAGAGCTCAACCTAAGTAGAAACATGATAAAATCATTGTATAAGGGTACATTATAAGTATACATAAATAATATTTTTTTTCTTCTATAGAAATGTAGCAGTGACATGCATCCAGTCAAATTCTTGCTACAGCTATCCACTGAGGTCGTTGACACAAACTCCATCAAGAAGAAATACAAATACGTCAATAGTGTTGCTCCACATGCATGTCAAGTGCATTATACCAAATTATCAAAAAAAATGTAGAAAACACATACTTACACCCTGCAGACCGTTCCATTTGGAAAAAAAAAAACTGAACCACATAAAGCAAGTAACTATGCCCTCGTACAACAAATGATCTGAAATATTAAATTAAAATAAATAAGTTAAACTTTAAGATCTATGTTTTAAATAGACATTATATTTGGTTTTCATCCACGTCAACATGAGTGTCAATATTACGGTCAAGATCCATGAAGGTGTCGTGTAGCCAATTTATGGTAATGTCTTATCTGCGCCTTAAATCTGCTGGCGGATCCACACCAAGATATCGCCTAATAAGACCACCAGCATCTAAATGTTCATCGAAAAGTATGTAGTCACATGTAATATTAAATTAAGTTAATAGGTAACCCTAGAATAATAATTATACTAATTAGAACAGTAGAAATATTGGTAAATATTAAATTATTTTACCTGTAATAGATAATTTTAAAATGTTGGCTACATCCCATAGAGTGATGGTCATCTCGCCCGCTAGGAGTTGGAAAGTGTTGCATTGAGGTCACTAATGCTCAGCTAGACTTATCATTAAATCCTTATCGTGTTGCAAGAATTGTAGCTCATCTATATAGTGGAATCCAAAGGCCTGAACCAATGCCTTTTATGAGGTAGTTAGCTCCTATTTGGTGTAGTTGGTTGCGTATCGCCACTGATCGTGCTCGCATAAACGCAATTCGGGAGTATAATCGTATAACTGACAAATATAATTTATGGACTTATAATATTAAATAATTAAAGCAAATAAAAAAAATACTATTTAATTTACGCAAATTATCTCTCCAGTAAATACTAATCGAGATACGTGATTTTTACGTTCTTAGAGCTATTTCTGAGTAGTGGGTCCACCAGGAATACATAGATTATGGTTAGGTTAGGGTTTAATATTAGGATAAGGTTTGTTTCTAACCATCTATAAAATAAATCACAACTATAAAAATTAAAGCAACAATAAAATACCTTACATGCCGCCTTGCTTCTGCCTTACTGTTGCTGCCTCACTAGTTCTCTATTTTCTCTCTCTTTTTTTCTTTCTTCTCTCCTCTAGCCTTGCTACCTTGCTGCCTTGTTGCTTCTGCTCCACTGCTTTATATCCTCTTCTCCTCTACCCATCCCGATTCGAACCTCCTCCATCCAACCAATGAAAACGTTGTTTAAAAAAAAATAGTGGGGTGCCACTCGAGTTGGCGTTCCAAGCAAAAATTTAAAACAGGACGCCAACATCAATGGCTCCCCACTCGTGGAGCGCAAAGAGCAATGGCTCCCCATTGCTTTTGTTTGACCCGCGCCATTACCAATGGCTCCCCATTCAAATTTTGAATTAAAATGCCATTGTTTATGGCATATCATCTCCCAATATGCAATTTCCCCAAATGTGCCCTCTTTCATGCATATCAGATGAATTTTGTCCCCCCAACCGAAATTTTCTTTATAGTTATTGTTATCCCCATTGTTCAAATCTTGTTGCTTTGCTTGGCTTGTGTGTCAGTATAATATCAATTCAACCAACAATGGAAGAGAGACAAGGGGGAACATATGATACTGGCTCCTTTTCCTTTTTCCTGCTAAATTAGAATACAACTATGGCCTGGCGGTCAAATTCAATTAAGAAGAAAATGAATCCACAACCATGCATGCATTGGAATAGTCTTTCCTGTCTGCAATTTCCCCCCCTTCAGCTAACTCACTCTATCTAACCACAAGTATTAACGTGTGTTTCTTCCATAGGAAAATGAAGACACGGCACACCAACTCTTCACATAACCACCGCTGATATTCACAGTCTCTCACCTCCACTTGAGCTTGCATATAAGAACAAGAAGAAACCACTGGCCACCGAGGGAGAAGAACAAGAAGATTTCAATGACTGGAGGGATCTCTCTTTACAACAGCAGCAGCAATGAGGGGCTCTCTCAGGTCCCATCCTTGAGCTCCTGTGCCAGCTGCACCAGAGCAGAGACTGAGATCAGGGCCCTCCTCAATGACATCTCCACCAATTTCTTAAAGAATCCTTCCCACTTCCTGGGATTCAACTTGCCATCCACGTCGTTGGTGGCGCCAGCAGCAGCAGCAGCAGAGGTCTTTGACAACTCACAGCTCTTCAACCGCTGGGCCGAAAAATTTGACCTGGACTGCGATCCCAAGTCTGCTCCTTTGTGTCCTGATCTCAAGAGAAGGATCAAGGATCACGTCTCTAAGCTGCTGAGTGAAAGGAGTAAGGCTTCCTTGGTGGCTTTGGCAGCTGGTAGCAACAAGAGAAAATGTGCCAAGGATTCTGAACTCTTTGATTTCTTAATGTCGCTGAAAGCTGTTGCAGCCTGTCCGTACGATGATCAGACGAGGGAAGAACAAGAATGGACTCTCTGTGTTCTTAACGCACGCAAGGCATTGTTCCTAAAAATAGCAGATGTTTCTAACATGGAAGAGTTCCCATATCTGGTGTGTAATTTCTTATCATATTAATTATGCATCTTCTTATGTTGTGTTTTACAAATCTCAGTCTATGATAGTACTGGTAGATCAATTGTGTATGCACTTATAAATTACTTAATAAAAATGAAGCATATGATGTTTATTTGGTTAGCTAGCTAGCCTAGAATCGCCTAAAACATGTACTAACACTCCATGTAAGAGCAGGTTAGCTCTGGTGATTGTTTACTAGCTTTCTATGTTCCAATGCAACATTAGCTACAATGCTCCTTCCTGCACAACTCAGAACCACGTGACTACTTTGTATGGTCTCAACTTCTGACATAACGTCAAGATCACTAGGCATCTAAGAAGCACAGCCACTCCAAAATTCATGCCGTGCCATGTCGTGTTGTATCTAAAATGTATCGGGCATGCCACAAACACTCTAAAATACACTACAACACATCAAAATAGGTGGCGGACGTGTCTCCTGTCTGAAATGTGGCGTGTTGAATCCGTGTCGGTGCAACATGGCTAGGCAGAGAAGGCTTATTTAATAGTATTGACATCGACCTGGATATTTTACTTTAAAACATTGTCCTTATCAATTCATATATAGTCTTACTCAGTTGCCACACGGCTGGGGCTGGTGTGGGTTATCGTAGAGGTCCATGTTCGAGTCCTGACCTCAACGCAAAAAAATTAAATATACTCAGTGGTCATAAATGCACGACCAGATCTTTCCTAAATCATCATGCCCAACTGGAAGCCAATAAATTATGTTAAGGCCAACTTGGCACCTATATTTTACTGGTTTCGGGCTTTTTTTTTTATCATTGTGAATAATAATGGACTTTCCTGTTCAATTACCTAAAAAATGTAAGTTATGAATCCTCTGAAAGCAATAACCATCTAGATTTATCTCAAATAATTTATTGGCTTTCATGATTTCTTCTCAACCCTCCTTTTCTACTAAAGGCTACAACTGCTTTTCTTAAATCCTTTTTCATTCTCACAGCTCCATCTGTTGTTTCTTAATCTCTCTTTTTTCTCTCCTAACTTTATAGGTCCTCAACGGTATTGTTACTCTGTATATGTCCTCAACGTTATTGTTGGCTATCCAATCTTTTCCCAACTGCTGTGAGATCCATCTTTAATGACATGTTTCCTATTTTACCACTTTCTAATTCATTATAATGACAAATGAAGAAAACCACATTCTCACCCAATCTGATCCAGGTTATGAACACATGAAGCTAAAACATGATGAGTTAGAATGTAAGTACAGTAAAAATCTCAAAGATAATTTTGGGATTTTTCATAGTTCTCGTAGTAGAGCACATTGATGCACAGTGGCCACTGTTCATCCTATATTGGTTGCCTCTTATTTGTCACTGCCATAAAACCTGTGGATTTTCCAGCCCTTAAGTATTATCTACTTGCATAGTGTCTATATTTCTAATATTTATTTACTCATTCATACAACAAGACTTACATGATACATCAGATAAAATGCCGTCCAAAAAATATTTCCTTGCATGTTTCCTACTCACGTTACATCAATCAAAAATTTACTACTATGTCTATGCCCTTTCGGACTTCGCAGCAGATACCACCCACTCACCCTCGATAATAGGAAGCAAGGATGAAGCCTCACTGACAAGCTGCCTATTGATTTGGTCTTGTAAGTGGAGGGGTCTTCTCCTCCAACGGAGGTAGCTTCGAATCCGGGTAAGTGCTGACTGGTTCAAACAAACTTTTCTTGAGTATGCACTATGGTTCGACTTGAGGTTGTCCAACAATGAAGTAGTGTAGGAAATTCTAGTAGCTGGCCTGAAGCTGACCTCAGCTGCTTACTAGTTGGTTTTGAAGCAAGTCCGTGGACCCTGTGCTGGTTTAGTGCTAGGTTGACTGAATACCTTGTCTGCTAGAGATGTATCCAATTTAGTGTATTTAGGACTATGCTGCATGAACAGAGACATGGTTTACATTTTTGGTGTGTAATGTATACACAACATCAGTCTTGGAGTCTCTGGGCTCACCAGCTGTGGTAAGATCTTAACCAGGACTCGACATTTGGATAGAATGTTTGTTGATACCGTATATAATTATATATTGCTTTTTTAATGAAGGAAAGAGGAGAATCATACACAGCTAACACAATAGGGGCATCCGTTTTGCATATAATAACTGAGTGGTCTACGTACAGTGACCACAATACATGAAAACCTAAAATCTAACTTAAATGTGGACCCTGAAATGTGCAAGGCAGCCAAACCACAGATCAGCTATACTTTCGATTTTTCTGGCAAGGATGAAATATCTCTTGCTGCTGCTTTTATTTCTCTACAGAGCGAATTGTTTGTATATATTGTCATTTGTTTTTTCAACACTGTATAGAGCATATGATGATACTGACATTGTCTTCGAGTGTGCTGGTAACATATGGGACTTTTCTAGGGAGCTTTATATATATATATATATATATATATATATATATATATATATATATATATATATATATTCTCCCACACTTAAGCATCTCCACATGTTCCCCGCAATAGCACCCGTTGGATTATTTTTTTAACGGTTCATATTAGATCCTTAAATTACCAATTTCTCGCGATATTTTTATCTAACTTTGAACCGTTAAAAAAATCCAATGGCTGCTGTTGCGGGGAACATGTGGGGATGCTTAAGTGCGGGGATCCCGATCCCCTCATTTTTGCATCCCCTAATATCCCGAACTCCTCATATATATATATATATATATATATATATATATATATATATATATATATATATATATATATAGGGACCCTCTCATTTTTGCATCCCCTAATATCCTCTCTTTCACAGCCGTTGGATCTTGTTTAAGTCATCTAATCTTAACCGTTGGTTTGAACCTTTCAAATCAATGGTTAAGATTAGATGAATTAAACAAGCTCCAATGGTTGTGATCATAGGGATGCACAGGGGATACAAAAATGGAGGGATCCCGATCCCTCCTCTATATGAATATTGATGCAGTCCTAATCCAGCTACAGTCAAGCATGCAGTCAAGTATCATGAACAATATCCAGGTTGTGGTTAGTGTTCATTGGCCGGGGATTCACAATATCAGATTCAGCATCAAAGAGGAGAAGTAGAGCTAGAATAATGTAGCAGAAGTAGCAGTACCGCAGGAGAGAATTAACAATAGCTCATTAGCTTAGCTAGTATCAGCTTAGCAAGGAAGGGGTGAAGTATCAGAGAGTAGCTGCATTTCCTATTAGCCAATGTATCAGTCCTTAACAGTAGTCAATAATGTAGAGGATTAGATAAGGGTAGATTGGTCATTAAACATTGTGTTTTTCACTGTATAAATAACTGAGCAAAGGAGGAGAAAGTATCAGAAAATGTATCCCCAATTTCTCCAGTTCTTGGTTGTAACTGTTTTTTCCCACTACTTCTTGATTTGAATAAAATTCCTTCTCTCCAAATTTCCCAATTCTACTGCAAATTAGCACACCAGAATTGTCTCTAAGGGTGATTTCTACTCGATCTACATCAAATCCAGCTTACACTTGACGGGGTTCTATCAACGTGGTATCAGAGACACCCGAACCTATACGGGAGGCCAATCGAGAAGCGAGTTCGAGCGGCCATGGCATCCAGCGAGGTTCGCTGGAGGAGCACCGAAGGCCGGTGGAGGAAGAACAATTCTTGTCTCTGGAAGCTACGGTACTGAACCTCAACAGTAAAATTGATAGGTTTATGGAAGAATACATGAGGAATTAGAGGGGGTACTGAAGGACGATCATCTCTAGGCCTGTTAATTTGTCTGCATCTATGGATAATCAGAGGGGTACTGAAGAGGCTATCTTACAGTGTCAACCTTAGTATCAGAATCAATAGATACTGCCTTGGATAATAATCAAAGCTTGTTTGAGATTTCCTTGCAGGCTCACTTATGACATCATTTGAATTTCAAATTCAGTTTTTTTTGTTTTGTTTTAATTGTTCCTAGTCAATAGGAATAGTAGTTGTATTTACCTATTTCTTAGGAGTCTGTTAGTTGTTTTGTTTGTTTTGTGTTTACCTATTCCTTAGGAGTGTTAGTTAGTTAGTTTGTTTGTTGTTTGTTTGATGTGAGTCTAGTTATATCCTTGTTTATGAAAGAATAAGGAATAATAAATGAGATGAAATAAAACCTTACTATTGATGAGCTCCACTTTCCTCCTGGTTACGATCGCCTAATATCTCCTTCTCTCCTTCCCCTCTTATTCCTGACCCCTCTTGCGACTCTCCTCCGAAAAGCAGTATAAAAACAGTAGCAGAAGCAGCACCAGAAGCAGTAGAAAGCAACAGAAGAAGCAGCAGAAGCAGAAAGCAGAAGCACAACAGCAGCAGCCCCCTTCCTCCCGGTAACTATTCGGCATTCCGATTCTAGTCTCCTTCTCCATTTTAAATCATGTAATTAAGATAACTACATCTACATTTAATACTCTATTAATAGGCTGTTGATCCACAAATAACTTGAGTGCTTCTAAAAAAATGGAACTTGTTGTTATCAACCTACATATTAAATATAGAACTATCTTGATTTAGGTGAAAACTTATTCAATTTCCTACAAAATCTAAGGTTTGCATGATAACTTGTGATCTCTTGCTTTATATAATCGTTAATTTTGGCAACCTAAAAATTAACTAGTAACTAACAAAGAGTTAAATAAACTTGTTTTAATTCAATTTAATTTGTTGATTTTAAGCCTCGCATCAATTCTGCATAATTTTGGTATCAGAACCCATGGTTTAGGTTTGCATTAGATTCCTTTAATTTTGCGTTGAAAATATAAAGTATCTTTTAGGACCTACATCACATTGCATGAGCACCCGTAGCGGTAGATATTACCAACCCACTCCTGATATGGTCCCTGAACAAGATCAAATGTTGCAAGATATCCTAAACTGCCTAATTAATATGGAAAAAGATGTCAATGCGCTAAGAACGTCTAACGAAGATACTAGGGACATAATTGAAAGACTCGAACATGAACGTCGTAGAACTCCTGACCTGTTGGATGAATGTTCCCATCGTAGTGGCCATCGAGAGATGTATATAGACAAACATAGGGGTTTGGATCATCGTAGGGATGACCCAATTGGGCAACAAGACTATAGACAACCCCAAGATAATCTGGATAGGGATAGACCTAGAGGCTTTGATTAAAAAATTCTAAAAAAACTATTGAAAATTGCAGAAAAGTCCATAAAAATCCAAAACATGTATAGTCCAGCGTCACGGGGGACTAGGCGGGCGCCTAGGCGGGCATCGGACGGGCACCAGGTGCCTAACGCCTAGGCCTCCTTTTAGCAGAGATATGTCGCGCCCAAGACCTCACCAGGATTTAGGAGACTAGAGAATAATGAGAAGCGTGAAAATAGAAACGCCTACTTTTGACAGTCAACTGGATCCAAAAGTTTTTATCAACTGGATGATAAGACATTTACCATATTTTTGGTGGTATGATATGTCCGAGGCTAGAAAAGTCCGTTTTGCCACAATAAAGCTTGTTGGACAAGCTAAGTTGCATTGGCAGAGTGTTGAGCGATTGTTGGTACAAAGGAGGCAATAACCCATTCTTACGTGGGATGGGATGAAAGAAAAATTAAAAGAAAAATACTTGTTAACTTCTTACCGACAAAGGCTCTTAAACCAATGGCAGAAACTGACTCAAGGCAATCGTCCTGTAACGGAATACATCTCCAAATTCAGCGAATATCTTATTCGATGTGAAGTGACAGAAGAGGTTGGAATAACCCTCTAGGTTTAGGTCTGGACTTCGAGATACTTATAACGTGATTTGTTTCTGTATGAGGTGATTTCATTATAGCATACTTATCAATTGGTTGAGGATCTTGACCGATTTCAAAGACCCTCTTTCAATAGACAGCGTGATTTATGGACTATCCCTAATAGACCCAATGATGTCGAACCCTAGGTTTAATCAATCCTAACCCAAAACTTAGTGTACCGTTGTCGTCAAGAAATCCCAACGAAAAGGATTTGCTTGGGGAGGCTTCCAAGGTCAATCCTCGTACTAAGTGTTATAGGTGCCGTGGTTATGGACATTATGCACATCAGTGTCCGACTCTGGCTCTCCTTGTAGATGATCAACCTGAGGAAGACCAAGATGTTAACGTAGTAGAATATGAACCATATCTAGGAGAGTGCAAAGATGATCGTCCTGAAGATAAAGGATATATGGATCTCATTAGGAGTTCTCCGACTTTTGGAAATGTTGATAGGAGTCGTGGAGACCCTAGGCTTAGTGTTGTTCGATGTGTCTTGTCATAAGTTAGAGACACTGACGATTGGCGTCGTACCTCCATTTTTCACAGATTTATTATAATTGGTAATCAATCACAAGATGATTTTAGATAGTGGGAGTTGTGTAAGCCCCCTGATTTTCAGGAATTCATAATTTGGATTTTTCACAATTTTTCGTAATTTTCTGGGATTTTTCTGTAATTAAAACCTAGGTGTTTGGTAATTAAATGATTTTTTAATTGCTGTTAATTAATATTAAAATATTATGAAAATAATATTTTATGGTGCAAAATGGAAAACTGGACATAGGGTAATTTTTCGGGAATTTATTGGACTCCGGAAACATTTTTAAAGTCCTAAAAACTATTGTGTATTTAAACCTAAATAAACCCTAGAAATAAATCCGGTTCAATTGAACCAAACCAACCCAGACCCGGTTCACTAAACCGAACCCAACCTTATCGGGTCGGATCGGATCTAAACCGACCCGAAACCCGCAGACCCAAACCCGTACTTAAACATTAGTGGATCGGGCCGGATTCATATTGAACCCGACCCGACCCAAACCCGTTAAACCCCAAGTCTGATTCCCAGTCGGATTTATTGTTCCAACTATATAATCCCCTCCGCCGAAAACCCTAATCTCTTCCGCCTCGCCTGAACCCTAGCTTCGCCATCCCCGACGAACGTTTCCCCTCGATCACCGGCCCGGACTCGCCTCGCTCAGCCCAGCCCCGCTCGACCCGTCCTCGGCCTCGACCCTCTCCCCACGATCGACCCTCCTCCACGTCGAGCGCCGCCTCCCTCTGCCACCGCCGTCCTCCGCAGAACCCCCAGCGCTCCGCACGGCCGCCTACGTCGAACTCCTCTTCCTCCTCCCCTCGCCGTGCCTAGCCCCGCCTCTGTCTCTCTTCCCCTCTGTATCTCCGCCTCCGACCGTCCTCTTCCGTCCGCTGCCATCCCGAGCACCCGAGCCATCACCTCCTTCTCCCCTCGACCTCCAACCCCCCCCCCCCCACTGCACAGCCGAGATCATCACTCCACCACCCTCGACATCCGGCGAGCTCCCCGCTGCTCTGCACTCCGGACAGCCCCGCAATTCGGCCATCCGAGTCGAGCCGACTCCGGCGAGCCATTCTTCCCTGCACAGACGGCCAACCTCCGCAGCACCAACTCCGACCCGGCTCTTCCCTGCTGCAACTCCCCGACTCTGCCTTGCCGACGAACCAGAGCCCCTCCGCCTCGAAGCCCTAGCCGTCTCCGGTGAAGCTCGGCCGCCTACGCCAGCGCAGTCTGAACCCTAACCCTAGGCTGGACACAGCCCAGACACGACTCAACTCGTGTCGAGACGACGCGGACACGAGTAATTCAAACTTCACGGAGCCCTGTTCAGGTATCGTTTTCTCTTCTCGTTGCTCCGATTTCAATTCCGTCAGTTGTGACGCGTAGACTGTGTAACCCTCTCGATGTCCGTGCAACTCGCTCGGTGCATCGCGTCCTGTGGTGATCGCACACCGCGATCCAAAAACAGGAAAACCAATGCTCTGTTCCACCCCGGAACTGAGTGCGCCCTACCAAACGGGACGACTTGGTCGCACGCGGTCTTTACCGAAACGTGCGCGTCGTTGATACGGACGTGTGGGATTTCGCAGAAGTTGATTTGGATGTGCGTGCACACCGGAATCAACGCGTATCCGCCGACAACGCCCCGTATCCGCCTATTCTAGAACACGCTGTAACTTTGTGCACACACGTCGGATCGAGACGAAACTTGCGCCATCGGACTCGTAGCGATACGCTGGTCCTGTGACCCAAGTTTGGTTCAATTCTGAGAACGTTGACGAAATCGCGTAACGTGGGTCCCACCGGCTCCACTTGATGGGCGATTTTGTGATCGGCTCATCGGAATCCAATTCTGGAAGTTCCGTTGGGTTCATATCATCGTTCCTGACTTGTTGACACTAAGTTTGACGAATTTGGAGACCTTTGACCCTGACACGTTTTTTGGTGCAAAGTGGCCCACATGTGGACCCCACTTTGACCCGGAAATGTCATTTTTGCCACTGTGTCCAAATTGGACTTAAGGACAGGCGTTTCTAGCTATTTGATATTTTCTGAGACTGTTGGTGATGTTTATTACAGCTTTTGGAGGAGTACCTGCAGGATCCACTGACACGGGGACAATTGTTGGTATTCGAACCCCAGGCAAGTATACCTTGCCAAACCCTGCAGTTTTGCTACTTATTTCCTTGACTTATTTATACATTGTCGTGCAAGATACCTTGCCAACTCTTGCACATTATTTGCATGCTTTCCTTTTCAGTTGTTATTGTCTTGTCGTATATAGTTTCTTGATGCGCTTTTTCATATTTGATTTGTTCATGCTGCTCTAGTCTTATTTTCTCGTTTTACGTGCATGTACATTATTTGCTCTTTTCCATGGATCACTATTTGTTCCATAGACATATTGTGAGGGTATATGTTTACTCTACGCTTCCTTGAGTTGACTCGATTGGTTTCTTTACGTTCCTAGATGATCGTTATTAGGCATTGACTATACTTGGGCATTCTCGACTGTGAGTACCCATTGTGCTGCGATAGACTTGTTCATTTGACTACCCCATTCGTGAGCTCTCATTGGGCTGCGAAAGAGCCATACTATAGATTAGGAGTCCCCATTGGCCTACTTTCTATAGGACCGTGATCTCCCATTGAGTTGCGGTTACCCCAATTTGCGTGTAGTCATGTTTGATAGCACCATCGGCACGCCACCATCTTAGATGTAGTGATTTCTCGTGTCTTATTTTGCTTCTCTTGTGTTTATTTTCTGGTCTATCTTGCATGTTCATTTACTGTACTTTTGGCTCGTATTCTTTTGTATCTTGTTACGTCCCGCTGAGGACCTGGTTTTGTTCTCCAGATTTAGCAGACGAGGAGCACCCGCAACTTTACGGACCGACACCAGACGAGGGTACGATTGCAGTTGATGGCCCTGCTTATACTTAGTTACTTTCTAGCATGTTTTAGTTATATTTCCTTGTCTCTACTTTTCCATTTATCAATAGTGGATTTGTCTCCACCCGACTTAGTATTATTTCTTGCTGGATATTCGACAGTATCTTTACTTTCAACATTTATTCCAGTTTGCTATTTAGTTCATATACTGTTCTTATGGATGAGATCTAGATACTTGACATTTATATGTATATTCGTAGATTCTTGGACTAGAGTTCACATTAGACAGCTTATACGTATTCGAGTCGGACATGAGTCTGCTTGAATGCGTAGCTGGCCATTGCCACGTGTCTAGTCCCTCGGTATTTTGGGACTGGGGCGTGACAAGTTGTGTTAACGCTATTGTATCTAACATGGTAGCCAAGACTGGTCGTAAGGCTGACCCTCAACCTAACCCGTATAAGGTTAGATGGGTAGATGAGTCACCCATCAACGTTAAGGAGAGATGCCTTGTTCCTGTAGAGTTTTCTATTTACAAGGATAACGTATGGTGCGATGTAATTAAGATGGATGTAGGACATATCATTTTAGGAAGACCTTGGCTGTTCGATTTAGACGTCACTCTTTATGGACGTTCCAACTCTTGCATTTATGTATAAGGGTCAGAAGATTAGGCTCAATCATGTGCAATCAAAGCCTAATCTAAATATTGAAAAGAGTGGAATCTCCGACAAGAAGAAAGGGCTTCCCTTATTGGTTCTAAAGAAATGGAAAACGAGATTGCTAAAGGGACTACCATAGTTGCCTTGGTTGCTAGGGAAGTCAAAGAGGACTCCAAATAGCAAGTCCCAACCGTTAATAACTTTTGTGTCCAGATTCATTCCTCTGTGACTGTGTAACGGCTAAATTAATAGAAAATTAATTCAGACCGTTACATAGTGTATGGATTATTATATATATGAGTGGTTCTCTTTGTGAAGATCATCAGAAAAATTCTTTCCTCCAAACAATTGCTGCCAACATTCTGTCAAATCTTCGTCGTTTCAATCGTCTCCAAGCTCTGGGCAGAGCTAAGTACTGGTCGTTCTCTCCGAGTCGTGTGCGACTACGAGATACCGGTAGTGCGGGGGTTTTACCACTAGGAGGTTTGGGAAACGTCTGCACACAGATCCCGAATCAACTCTTAGGGCAGTGCTTCGTGCACGACTTCTCCAGAGGCCGGTAACATCAGTCTATTTTATTTTATTTTATTTTTTATTCACAAAGTTTTCAATAAGAAAACGATAATTATTCTAACAATCTAAGAGTTGAATTATTTGTTAGAATTGATTTTTCTAACTATTTGTTACTGTTTGTTTAAATAGTTACTGTTAAATAGTTACTGTTTGTTTAAGCAAATTCTTCTAGAAATTTGTTACTGTAGCAATTTGTTAATAGTTACTGTAGCAATTCGTTTTCTAGAAATTTGTTACTGTAGCAATTTGTCTTCTAGCAATTTGTTAACAGTTACTCTACCAATTTTTTTTAATAGTTACTTCTAGCAATTTGTTAATAGTTACTCTAGCAATTTTTTTTTTACAAAATTCAAGTTAATAGTTACTGTAGCAATTTGTTTCAATTCCTCAATTGATTTATTTGTTTACTTATCAAGTTGCTTACTATACTGTCAAACTGCAAATTTGCTTAAAGTGTTTTAAAAATTGTTAGCACATTTGATAATTTTGTCAATTGCAATTTTTGATCACAAAATTCCTTTCAATTGTAACATACAATTTGCTTCATTTTTAATCACTTAGTATTTTGAAAGCAATCTAGGACCAAAAGGAAAATAGTTTAGTAAAAAGGAAATTGCAAATAAAATCTTCAAATCTAAAGTTTCAAAGTAGAGACAAACTCGGGCACAAGCCGAAAGGGTCCTTCTGTCAACAGGGTGTAAATAGCCCTAAGCGACACGGTACTTAAGAGTCTTCGGACCGCCGCTAGCTGGAAACCGGCCCCTACAGCTAACCTGAGTTGATCAACACTTGAAAAACTAAAATTTTTAAGATTGTTTAGCAAAGACCACCTAAACTATTATATTAGACATTGTTATTAAATAAATTTATATTTTTTCAGACTGCAATCATGACTGGTAAGGAGGAATCATCTACTGCAAAATCTGTTAAGTTTGATGGCTCATACTTTAAAAGATGGCAGAGCCAAATGAAATTTTGGCTCACGACCTTAGGACTTATTTCAGCCATTGATGGGTCCACACCCATCACAAATGATTCTGATGATACTGAGTCTGACATAGGAGTGTCCACCTCCTCGAAACCAAAAACTCCTAAAGAGATAGACTTCCACTGCTTTCACAGAATTCTAAGCGCATTATCTGAATCCTTGTATGATATATTTTTTGAATACAAGAGCGCTAAAGAACTTTGGAAAGCCTTGGGAGATGAATACGGCTGTGATGATGCCGGAATAGAAAGGTTTAATTCTTCAACCTTTAATAGGTATTTCATGGTAGATAACAAGCCAATGAATGACCAACTCCAAGAATTCCAAGAATACCTTAGGCATATTCAAGCCAAAGGGACATCTTTCTCCAATGAGCATAAAATAGCATGCCTAATAGACAAGTTACCTCCCTCTTGGTCAGATATTTCTAAGGAACTTATCCATACACAAGGAGATCTTACCTACAATCAAGTCCTAAAGAAAATTAGAACCGAAGAACAAATTAGATTGAGGTCTAAGCCTAAGACTGAATCTAAAGCTAAGGTAAACCTTGTAGAAGGCCAAGGAAAACCCAAATCTAATTTTTCTTATAAATCCAAAAAGAATTTCTTCAAGAAGAAGAAAAACTTTCAGCCTAATCACCAAAACCATAACCACCAAAACCATCATCACCAAAACCAAAAACCTAGAAACTTCAGTCAGACTCAGGATCAAAAGAGATTTTGTTTTGTGTGTAGTAAAACAAACCATATGGCCACCAACTGCTACCATAGGAAGAAGGAAGCTGTCCAGACCTCCTACAAAGGAAAGGGCTCAGTTAGACCAGAAGCGAGTATGCTTCACAAAGGTTCTTCGAGTTCTTTCAGGTCTGTAAGCTTTCAACCCCTTATTAACCTCTTTTACCATTCTGATGATTGGTGGTTGGATTCTGGAGCTAATGTTCACGTTTCGTTTGATCGCTCCTATTTTTCAAACTATCAGGAATCAAGTGGAGGAGGTGTGACCCTAGGAGATGGCTCAACGGCACAAATTATTGGAAGAGGAAAAGTTGACATGAAGATGACATCAGGAAAAATATTAACTCTTCATGATGTTCTTCATGTGCCGTCTTCAGGAGAAACCTAGTTAGTGGATCCCTTCTTGTAGCCTCAGGATACAAAATTGTAATGGAGGCAAATAAAGTAGTATTTTCTAAGCATGACTCATTTATAGGAAAAGGCTTTATAAAAGACGGTCTTTTCATTTTAAGCACAATGAATAAAATTTCTGATTGTTCTCTCATTGTCTCTAATATAGAATATTCAAATGTTTGGCATGGCAGACTAGGTCATGTGAACCTAGGTTCTATTAAAAGAATGATGACTTTAGATCTTATTCCCAAGACTCCAATAGATGACAAACACAAATGTGAGATTTGTGTTCAAGCCAAACACATTAGATTAGCATTCAAATCTGTAGAAAGAAATTCTGACCTTCTAGAACTTATCCATAGTGATGTATGTGACTCAAATAGGATTTTGACCAGAGGCGGTAGAAAATACTTTGTTACGTTTATAGATGATTATTCAAAGTATTGTTATATCTACCTTCTCAAAACCAAAGATGAAGTTCTAGATAAATTTAAGGTCTACAAATCTGAAGCTGAGAATCAATTAGAAAGGAAGATTAAGATCCTTAGATCTGATCGTGGTGGAGAATATACCTCAAACGAAATGATTAACTTCTGTGAAGAACACGGAATAATTCATGAGGTAACTGCTCCATATTCACCTCAGTCTAACGGAGTTGTTGAACGCAAGAACCGCACTCTGTTAGATATGGTGAATGCTATGCTTCTCAGCTCTGGTGCTCCTGATAACTTGTGGGGAGAAGCCCTTTTAACTGCATGTTACATTCTTAATAGGATTCCTAGTAAGACAAAAGATAAGACTCCCTATGAGCTGTGGAAAGGTAGAGCTCCTAGGATTAATTACCTTAGAGTTTGGGGATGCCTTGCTAAAGTCGGAATTCCCGAACCTAAAAAGAGAAAGATTGGTCCCAAGATTGTAGACGCTGTTTTCATAGGATATGCCTTAGACAGCTATGCCAATAGATTTCTAGTGACTCACTCAGAAGTAAATGAAATCTCTAACAATACCATTATAGAAGCAAGAGATGCAGTTTACTTTGAAAACATATTTCCTTTTAAGGATAGAAGTTCAATCTCTTCCTCCATACCCTCTTCTGGTTCTCATGTCCAAATACCTAGCTCACAATCTGAACAAGACTTGGAACCTAGACGGAGTAAAAGGAATAGGATTGAAAAAAATTTAGGAGAAGGATTCTTCACTTTTTTGATAGAGGGTGATCCCTCAACTTATGAAGAAGCAATGTCGTCTCCTGATGCTCCCTTCTGGAAAAAAGCCATTAACAGTGAATACAACTCCATCATGGAGAATAACACTTGGTTTCTAACAGATCTACCTTTAGGCAATAAACCAATAGGCTGTAAGTAGATTTTCAAGAAGAAACTCAGAGCCGATGGTACTATAGAGAAATACAAAGCTAGATTAGTTGCTAAGGGTTTTACCCAGAAGAAAGGGTTAGATTATTTTGATACCTACTCTCCTGTAGCTAGGATCACATCCATTAGAACTCTCTTGGCCTTAGCATCCATTCATGATATGCTAATCCATCAAATGGATGTAAAGACAGCATTTTTGAATGGAGATCTAGAGGAAGAACTTTATATGGACCAACCTGAAGGTTTCATTGCTAAAGGTCAAGAAAAGAAAGTCTGCAGACTAGTAAAATCCCTCTATGGCTTGAAACAAGCTCCCAAACAATGGCACAATAAATTTGACAAAGTAATTTGTGAATATGGTTTCTTGTCAAATGAGTATGACAAATGTATATACTCTAAAGGTACATGTAAAAGTTGTGTCATTTTATGCTTGTATGTAGATGACATCCTTATCCTAGGTTCATCACTGGAATTGATAAATATTACAAAAAACTATTTATCTAGCCAGTTTGATATGAAAGACCTAGGAGAAGCCAACTTAATTTTAGGAATGCAAGTGACCAAAGGCAAAGAGGGTTATACTCTATCTTTAGCACATTCAATTGAAAAAATGCTAAAAAGGTTTGAGTTATTTGATAAGAAACCTGTCCTTACTCCTTATGACAGCAGTATTGTACTAAAAAAGAATGAAGGATCACCTTTGGAACAACATAAATATTCACAGATGATAGGCTCCCTTATGTATATAACAAACAGGACAAGACCTGATATTGCATTTGCTATTAGGAGACTAAGTAGATATACCAGTAACCCAAATCAGTCACATTGGACTGCCTTGGATAGGGTATTTAGATATCTCAAGGGCACCCTAGATTACAAACTTCATTTTACTAGGCACCCTGATATCATAGAAGGTTATTCAGATGCAAACTGGGTAACCGACTCACATGATATAAAATCTACTACTGGATATGTATTTACTCTAGGAGGAGCTGCAATCTCCTGGGGCTCTTGTAAGCAAACTATCATAGCTAGGAGTACAATGGACTCCGAAATGATAGCTTTAGATACAACTTGCACAGAAGCTGAATGGCTTAAAAATCTTATTATGCATATACCTGTTTCTCTTACTCCTGTTCCTGCAATTTCTATAAATTGTGATAATAAATCTGTTATTGAACTACTAAAGCATGATTCTGTGAATGCTAAGATGAACAGGCACCTGCAGCTGCGCTTCAAGTCAATAAAAAGCCTACTAGGCAAATATGTGGTTCTTGACTATATAAAGTCAGAAAAGAACCTTGCAGATCACTTGACGAAGGGTCTGTCTAAGACTTTGATCTTAGAATCATCGAGGGGGATGGGGTTAAGCCCATAAGTTAGTCACCAGCAGTGGCAACCCAACCGAGTCTGACTGGAGATCCCAAGAAGCCGGTTCAATGGGTAGAAACAAGCTGAACTTAGGTGACTTTATGGAACACTGACTCGAGATTAAAGTCTCATTAAAATAAAGCCCAACCGGCTGTACATGTGTACAATGACTCCCCATCCCTATGGTGACAGTGTTCCTGTGTGATATGGTTAGGATGAGGTTAAACTCTTAATAGGTCCAAGCTGTAATGCTGGGTTGATTCATATCACCAACCATTAAGGACTTACCTATATGAGAGGTCGTGAAGGCCGCGACTATGGGACAGGGCGATCCCAGACAACTCTCATGAATGTGGAAAAGTGCGCATGGCCATTTGAAAGCACTACCCGATAGACCAAGGACCTCTAGCATACTATGTGTGCTATTTTTCTAAATCTGGTTCAAGAAGTCTGATTCAAGGCATAGTCCATCAAGCACTTCTTCAGATTAAGGCAATAGTCACTACGTGAGATTCAAGGCTATAGTTCATCTCATCTATGCATAGTATTTTACTGCCCAGATGCTCTCTCTCTCTCTCTCTCTCTCTCTCTCTCTATTTTCTTCACTCTTATCTCTGTTTCGGAACTTGACCTTTTGGGGGGGGATTGTTGGCTTTGCTTTAGCAAAAGCTCAAGCTCCTTTTCTTTAGTCCCACATCGGATGGGCCAAACCCTTCTTGTGTACATATATTAGTTTCTCTTCTTTGCTCTCTTAAAGTTGTTGTGTGGGGAACCCCTTGGGCCACACGCGCGTGCCGCCGCCCGGCCCGGCTCGGCTCGGTTCGGTTCGGCGCGCGTAACGGGTGCGGGTACGTGCCCACATCTGCGGGCGCCGAATGCCGATTCGATTTCCTCTTCGGGTTCGGGCTGGGACCCTAAAATTCTTTTTGCTCCTCTTCAATTTTTTATTTAATTTTCTGAACGTTGGAAAATTAATTTTGTCCGTTACTAATTGTTTTTGAACCGTTAATAACTTTTGTGTCCAGATTCATTCCTCTGTGACTGTGTAACGGCTGAATTAATAGAAAATTAATTCAGACCGTTACATAGTGTATGAATTATTATATATATGAGTGGTTCTCTTTGTGAAGATCATCAGAAAAATTCTTTCCTGCAAACAATTGCTGCCAACATTCTGTCCAATCTTCGTCGTTTCAATCGTCTCCAAGCTCTGGGCAGAGCTAAGTACTGGTCGTTCTCTCCGAGTCGTGTGCGACTACGAGATACCGGTAGTGCGGGAGTTTTACCACTAGGAGCTTTGGGAAACGTCTGCACACAGATCCCGAAT
Source organism: Iris macrosiphon (assembly GCA_036927795.1). NCBI lineage: Eukaryota > Viridiplantae > Streptophyta > Magnoliopsida > Asparagales > Iridaceae > Iris > Iris macrosiphon. Next base: position 154,135,110 of record JAYESA010000018.1, on the reverse strand, counting down.
CAACTCTTAGGGCAGTGCTTCGTGCACGACTTCCCCAGAGGCCGGTAACATCAGTCTATTTTATTTTATTTTATTTTTTATTCACAAAGTTTTCAATAAGAAAACGATGATTATTCTAACATCAACAGTGCACAAGTGTTCATGGAAGGGATGTTTAGATTGCATGGAATGCCCAAGTCCATTGCGACTGGCAGAGACCCTTTTTACAAGCATGTTTTGGAAATAATTTGTCAAATTACAGGGTACCAACCTCAAATATAGTCTATCACCCACAAACTGATAGGCAACGGAGGTCACAAATAGATGTGTGAAGGAATATTTTGGATGCTTTTGTAGTCATAGACCTAAAGAATGGTCTAAACATTTGATGTGGACTGTGTTTTTGTAGTGCCCTAATTCCGTTGCGGAGCATGGAGTGGGCTAGCAGCTGAAATAGTCGAGTCGAAATCGGATATCAGGGAAACCTTGCCGGTATCGATTAATCGGGACAAGTGAACAGAGAACCTTTCCTCGTTATGGATTGGATTCTTTAGAAGTTGCGCCCAAGATGCAGTGCATTGTGTCTTAGGGAATAAACTCTATATAAGGGCCTATGCCTCAAGACATGTACACTGTTGATTTTCGATGTGTTTTCGTTGTTGGTTTTATGATGCATTTTCATGAATGTTTTAGATGAACGGTTTTCATTGCTTGCTTTCACTGTTTCGCATTCATATTGAATTACTGAGAGAAAGCGAAGAAGAATTCTGAACCGTTGTTGGTGCAAATGCAGATGAGCCGGTGAACCGAGCCTGAATTCGCGTGGAAGATCTTTCTCTCTCAGCAATTCACCAATTAGTGAGTGACTTCGATCATTCGATGAATCCTTAATCATCATGCTTAACAAAATACTTGTTACTGCATAATACTTTGATTAACGATACCTAGCAAAGACCCGGAAAGATAATGAAATATAAATAATCACATTTCTATTAACATGTGCAGTTATAGAAGGATGGGTTATAATAAGTCTCAGAATATGCGGTAAGTATGGCGAGGTACGGCTCGAGGCAAAGTAATTACCCATACTTATGTTCTTTTATTAGTAATTCTTAAAGTGGTCGCGTCAGGCGATGCAGACTCTGAAGACAAGGGACTTGGTGGGCTATGTGAATGGCCAAACCAAGGCACCTGAAGATCACTCCTCACGGGAGTTTGCTGTGTAGAAAATCGTCAACAATGTTGTAGCTGGATGGTTGACAGTCTCATTGACCGACCAAGTGTCGAGCAACGTGGAAGCGATGGAGGGTGCTGGTGATATTTGGATGACGCTGAGACACATATACTCAGGGTCGGGCAACCCTATGAGGGTCTTCCAACTACAGGATGGACTTGATAAGGTGGTCCAAGAAGATCACACCATCTCTGGGTATGCAGCTTTGCTGAAGAACTATTGGTCAGATTTCGACCACTATGATGCCATTAGGGTGGAGGATGAGCAAGTGGAACCGGTATTTGCGAAACATTATCAGAAGTTCAGGAGTATGTCTCGCGACAGAGGATGATAAAGTTCCTGAAGGGGCTCAACCCAGCATTCGAGCAGAGAAGGAATGTCCTACTTGCACATCCCGAGCTGCCATCACTGGAGGAGCTCATAGCTGCATGGCACAAGAAGAGGCATGGCTGAAGCTGATGCTTAGCACCACTAGCTCTCCGGGGAAAAAATCAGCTCTAGCAGTTTTTAACCCAAACCCTTCCGGAGGGGGAGGGTGCTACAACTGTGGATACCCTGGACACTTCATCGGATTATGTACGAAATCTCTGAGAAACCAGTCTAGCGTCCGCGGATGCATCCCTGGAGGGCGTAGGAGTGGCAGAGGAGGCTATGCCGGTGGCAGAGGTAATTATTCTGGAGGGCACAAGGCAAACATGACAGAAGAAGGAAATGAGAGTCAAGTCATCCGATATGACCCCTAGTGAGAGGAAAATGCTAGAAATGTGGAGGAGCATAAAGTTTGGAACCAGCGAAGTCGAGCCAACATTGCTGGGGCATCGAATCTAACCACCTCCGGGGGTAACATCACCTACTATGCCCATACAAGCACATGTATACCTGTTCATGCCCTTGCATCTACCCACAGACCAGGAAGTCTAAATTGGTTAATTGACTCTGGGGCATCCCGCCATGTCACGGGTACCCATGATGAGTTTCAAGATTACACTCACCTGGTGACGCCTAAATGCATTCAGACTGCTGATGGTACTGTAGACCCATTGTGGGTAAAGACAGTTGAATGCATCCATTCCATGACTCTTACTGATGTCTTGTATGTTCCATCTTTTTCTGTTAATCTATTGTCCATTAGTGCTATTGTTCTTCAACTTGATTGTGTTTCCTTTGACTTTTCTAAGGTAATTTTTCATGAGAAGGGAACGGGGAGATGGTTGGGGACTGCCACTTGGCATAAAGGGCTATGGTACTTGGACATGGGCGGACTGGATGCAGCACTGGAGTCACTGGTGGATGAAGCACAACCGAAGGAGCCGCGAAGGACTGTGGAAGCAGAATTATCACTCTAACATCAGCGCATGGGCACTCTTCATTCACTCTACTGAGTCGGATGTACCCCTCTATGTATCAAAAGGCTAATAAGCAAAAGATAGTTTTTGATGCTTGTGAACTTGGAAAACATATCAGAAGCTCTTATGTGAGTTCTGAAAATATAAGTTTAGCCGCTTTTGATATGATACACTCTGATGTGTGGGGACCTTGTCCTACAACTGTTATTAATGGTTTTAAGTAGTTTGTCACCTTTATTGACTGCTACACTCGTGTCACCTGGGTATACCTAATGAAGAGTAAAAGTGATGTCTTTGCATGTTTTCAAGATTTTTATCGCAGGGTTACAACACAGTACGATGCTAAGGTGAAGATTTTGAGGTCTGACAATGGGACATAATACACCAATAAGGCTATTGAAGAGTAGTTATCAGCCCATGAGATACAACATCAGACTTTATGTGCCTATACACCAGCACAAAATGGCGTAACGGAGCGGAAGAACAGGCACCTGTTGGAAGTGACACGTTCAATGATGTTTGCTATGAATGTTTCTAAACACTTGTAGGAAAATGTCGTGTTGACGACTGTATATCTCATCAACATGATGTCCTCTTAGGAGTTAGGATGGAAGACACCGTTTGAGATGCTTATAGATGAGAACAAGTACATTGTTCTCCTAAAGGTATTTGGATGTATATGCTTTATGAAGGATAATAGGCCTGCAGTGGGAAAGTTGGACCCTCGGGTAGTGAAGTGTTTGTTTGTTGGCTACTCAAGGACTCAGAAGGGATATTCTTGCTGGAGTCCTATGGAAAGAAGGCTCTTTGTGAGCATGTATTTTACATTCAGAATATGGAACAATACTACCACAATGGTTCAGGTAAAGGCTCTGCATTTGGTGACACACCTAACACAGAAGGTGTTAGAAGTGAGGGGGAGATGGGCCCAAGCGTGATTGTCGGGTCAGTTCCATGTCCAATGATGGAAGTTGGTCCAAGGAAACAAGGGGGAGATAGCGAGGGTGACGAAAGTGATGAGGATGCACACAATCAGGAGGAAGAAAGTGATGCTCCAGTACAGGGGGAGGAACAGACTACAGAACAATCTACATAGCTCTAAGTCTACAGAAGGAAGAAGCAGCAACCCACTACTGTGCCTATTGCCCCTACTCTTTCATGTCCCTCGCCTAACCCTGCCCCAACTCCTGAAGATGCATCTCCCGTACCGGATCTCTCTGATTCGGATGGTATCATCTCTCCTCCACTATCTCATATTCCCTTAAGAAGATCTTCTTGCAGTAATACGGGAAGATCTCCTAATCGTTATGGTTATGAACATGACATTGCCCATTTTTTATCCTATTCTAATTTATCTCCTACTTATGGAGCATTTATTGCATCGTTAGACACCACCTCTTTGCCTAAGTGTTAGCAGGAAGCGAACGAAAATCCGAGATAGAAAGCTACAATGATGGAGGAACTTGGGACACTTGAAAGAAATGTGACATGGAAACTTGTTCCATTACCTAAAGGAAAGAGAGCAATTGGATGAAAATGGATCTTTATAGTAAAGGAGACGCCAGAAGGAAAGGTGGAGCGATATAAGGCAAGATTGGTTGCAAAGGGATTCACTCAGTCCTATGGCATCGACTATGATGAGACATTTGCTCCAGTAGCAAAGATGAGCACTGTGAGAACCCTGATCTCTATTGCAGCAAACCATGGGAGGCAACTTCATTAATTGGATGTGAAGAATGCCTTCTTCATGGAGATCTACAAGAGAAAGTATACATGGAGACGCCCCCGGGATTTTGCACGAAGCATTCGACAGGAAATGTGTGCAAGCTGAAGAAATCACTACATAGACTCAAGCAATCTCCTCGAGCCTGGTTTGAAAGATTCAGGAAAGTTGTCACAGACATGGGGTACAGTCAGATCAATGCAGATCACACGGTCTTCTTCCAACATGCGAGAGGTCACGTCACCATACTTACAGTATATGTAGATGATATAGTGATCACATGTGATGAGGAGGAGGAGATTACCCAGCTGAAGTCAAAATTTGCCAAGGAATTTGAAGTAAAGGACTTGAGAATGATGAGGTATTTTCTCGGGATCGAGGTGGCTCGAGAAAGAGATAGGATTGTCCTCTCTCAGAGGAAGTATATACTAGACCTGCTCACAGAGACTGGTATGCTGGGATGTCGATCGGCAGTTACTCCAATCGATCAGAAAGCTAAGTTGGGGGCAGAGGCAGGAGAGACGGTTGACCGTGAGAGATATCAGAGACTTGTAGGTAGATTGATTTATCTGGGTCATACTCGCCCTGATATCTCAAATTCTGTGAGTGTAGTGAGTCACTACATGCATGATCCAAGAAAGGGCTACATGGATACAGTTTTTCATATTCTGAGATATCTGAAGGGGGCTTCTGGAATATCACTATGATTCAAGAACAATGGACACCTGGGTGTTGAGGGATACTGCGATGCAGATTGGACAAGCTGCATGGACAACAAAATGTCTACATCAGGGTACTGTGTCTTTGTGGGGATAACCTAATCTCATGGAGAAGCAAGAAACAGTCTGTGGTAGCACGATCGACTGCTGAAGCAGAATATAGAGCTATGGCTCTGAGAGTGTCAGAGTTGTTGTGGATAAAAGCACTGCTGACAGAGTTGAAGCTGGACTAGGAAACACCAGTGCACCTTCTGAGTGACAGTCAAGCTGCACTAAGTATAACTAACAATCCATTTCAGCATGACAGAACAAAGCACATTGAGATCGATTCTTCATCAAAGAGAAGCCAGAAAAAGGGATATTAAAGCTCGATCATGTTCGCTCAGAAGAACAAGTCGCAGATTGTCTTATTAAGGGTCTTAATTCATTGAGTCTTTCTAAACTATGTAGCAAGATGGGGATGATTGATATCTATCGCACATCTTGAGGGGGAGTGTTGAGAGTATTGATGGGCTTTTAGTCACACGTTGAGTAGAATAGTAGAGAGGGGTTAGCCTCTCCTATATATATGTAGCTCCACCTCAATAATAAACAAGTCGAGTATTCTACTAAATTTCTATTACCACCCCCAAACATATTAACCTATGTTTCAGATCTAATATAAGACAAGGAGGTGGCAGAGGCCCTGGTAGAGAGGGACAATTCATTACAAATTCTCAAAGACAATATTCTGTTAGCCCAAGACAGGATGAAAAAAATGGCAGATCTTCATAGGGTTGACAGGGAGTTTGTAGTGGGAGATTGGGTTTATGTTAAACTCCAGCCCTACAGGCAGATTTCAGTCTCACATAGAAGACCCCAGAAGCTGGCTCCCAAATATTATGGGCCATATCAGGTGTTGGCCAAAGTAGGGGCAGTGGCTTACAAGCTTGCATTGCCAGAGGGATCTATGGTTCATCCTGTTTTCATGTGTCACAACTGAAGAAGCATGTAGGGACAAGAGTAGTGATACAGGCAGGAGTACCTGCACATAGAGAAGAGTTACTGCTTGAACCTCACTGGGTCCTGGACAGAAGGCTAGTCCAAAGAAGAAATCAGGCTGCTGTTGACCTTCTAGTGCAGTGTAAGGATGGGAATGCAGATGATGCTACTTGGATTCACTATGAAAAGTTTGTCAAGGAATACACTTACTTTGACCTTGAGACAAGGTCAAATTAAGGGAAGGGTATTGATGCAGTCCTAGTCCAGCTACAGTCAAGTATCATGAACAATATCCAGGTTGTGGTTAGTGTTCATTGGCCAGGGGATTCACAGTATCAGATTCAGAATCAAAGAGAAGTAGAGCTAGAATAATGTAGCAGAAGTAGCAGTACTGCAGGAGAGAATTAACTATAGCTCATTAGCTTAGCTAGTATCAGTTTAGCAAGGAAGGGGAATGAAGTATCAGAGAGTAGCTGCATTTCCTATTTAGCCAATGTATCAGTCCTTAACAGTAGACAATAATTTAGAGGATTAGATAAGGGTAGAATGGTCATTAAACATTGTATTTTTCACTGTATAAATAACTGAGAAAAGGAGGAGAAAGTATCAGAAAATGTATCCTCAATTTCTTCAGTTCTTGGTTGTAACTGTTTTTTCCCGCTACTTCTTGATTTGAATAAAATTCCTTCTCTCCAAATTTCCCAATTCTACTGCAAATTAGCAAACCATAATTGTCTCTAATCTAATGGTGATTTCTACTCGATCTACATCAAATCCAGCTTACACTGGACGGGTAATCTCAAGTAACAGTAACAAAATTTATTATACTTCTCTCACTCTGTGTACATTAGCACTTTGATGCCCTTAAAAGAGCATTATGGCAAGAAAGTTGCACCATACTTCAACAATATATCCAACAAGGCCAATTCGATCAGACATGTAGTCTACGTTTTTCAATAAACAATATCATTTACTTAGGAATATTATTATGTCTATAGGACATGTTCTTTTAGGTGGTTTTGCTCAGGATATTCTAGTAGATATTTGAGCTATAGCCAAGCTTTACAGTTCTTGTTTTTTCAGGTTATTGATCATCCATAAATTATGCATTACTTGCTTGGACATTCCATTTATTTGTTTGAGTGACACATAAGGAGATTGTGTCCATCAAAAAGTATGTCCACTTGCATTTCATTCCTAATGATTTAACAGAATTTTGTCATGACATGTTTTTTTTTCACATTCAACTATTTGCAATACAATGTTCTTTCCTGCCACTTGAGTTTCCTTTATAAGCTGTGATGCCATTGATATAACGTTGCCCTTTCAACATTCTTGACATAGCATGCACTCACAAACTGAATCCTTGCATATTTCAGAAAAAGCAGAGAACCAATAAGTTTCCACATTCAATGTGCACCGGCACTGCCAATCTATCTTCAGAGAAATCTCAGAACGAACTAAGTGCTGGAATGGGTTCCTATGATATACAAAATCAACCAATACGTAGGTCGCGAAGGACATTGTTGAACCTTGGCGAAAGCGAAATTTACAGAAAGCGAATTCCTATTGGTCACTCCTTTCAGGCTAATGTACCCGTCTGGACAGGTCCAGTAAATTACGAAGGATCTGATGGAAACACTGAGTTGAATGATTCCAGGTGGCTGTGTACCCAAATTTGGCCAATAGAAGATGATAGTGCACTAAATAACAAGGGGACGATTGGTGAAGGAAGGTCAGACATGTGTGCTTGCACTTCTCCAGGATCAATTGATTGCATTAGGTCTCATGTTGGCGCAGCAAGGCTTCACCTTAGGTCTGAATTGGGTCCAGCTTTCTCTAGTTTAGGTTTCAATGACATGGGTGAAGAAGTTTCTAGTTTGTGGACACATGAGGAACAGTTGATGTTTGATGATCTCGTGAGGTCCAATCCTTCATCAGAGGGTAAGAGTTTCTGGGAGACTGCAGTGAAATGTTTTACCTCTAAGAGTAGGCAAGATATCGTCAGCTTTTACTTCAACGTATTCATTCTTAGATGGATGAGTATCCGGACCAGACTGGCTTCTTCTGACAGAGTTGACATTGATGATGATGCAAACTTGGGATGAGATTGGACATAGCAAAGGAGTTGAGCTTTCATATTTCACAAATTTTAAATGAAGGTACCAACAGCTACAAAGCCCATCTTTATTTATAGCTTTAATTTGCCTTATTGTTTAGTCCAAGTGGTTATGTAATTGGAGATTAGACTTCGTGTCTTGCCCTTGAAGCTTGAAATGAGCAGGCCCCCTGCAAGGCCCAAAACCAACATGTACACAAGGGCAGCATGACAACAGTCACAGTTTTCACTCAGGCCTCAAACATTGATATATTCTATTAAAAATTTACAAGATTCTGCAATTAGACAAGGCACGTGTATTATTCTCTCAAGCACATCCAAAAGATTCATACTCTAGGACATGAAAACTATACATCTTTCCAACCAGGTTTATCCACAATATTATACATAAAGTGGCTTCCAAGTTTTAAACTTTTCTAAACAAGAACAACTACGCTTGTCCTGCCAAATGATCAACACGACCTCGAAACTCTACTCTGGAAACAACTTGGAATAAAGGGGTGAGCAATCCATGACTAGTAAGTAGGAAAGCCGATCTAGCATTCTACTTTATGAAAGTTTATATGTCCAGAATAAAACATTATTACTTTGAACACATAAACATAATAGATATAATGTCCTAATATGTCAAGTTCTAACTGTAGACAAATGTAAACATATATGCAATGATATTAGGCATGTCTTAGGATTAGGTGTGGTGCATAATCAACCAATGCACTAGTATGCTAGAAATGTCACAAGAGCTATTCAACCGATTCTCAATTTTTCAAGAGTTAAAAGCACATGGCCGTAAATAATGATTGGTCACCAGATTCACTACAAGATATGGCCGTGCGAGCTCCCCTTTGTACAGGATTCTGAGATCCTAGGACTTAATACCATGATATTCGTAGCCACGACACATGCAACATGTCTCAAAAAAATCTCAATTACATGTCCAACACGACAATATGTAAAAATATAGCTAGTTCATAACAAGACGAGGCATTCATAAAACAACTCTCTTTTAGTAAAACAAACAACGTTTACATTTTGGAATAATCCAAGGACATGATTTTATCTAACAAGAATCACGTCATAATTATTGACCTTACTTAGAACTTGATATTATATACAATAAAACATGTAAAATATTAAATAGGATTAATCAACTTACCTCAAATCTATATAACCAGACAACTAACAGTCTATTAATCACTCCCTGGTAGACCCTTACTATAGTTTAGATCCCTTGATTACCCTCATTTCTCTTCTGTAATGTATGTTGGACCTGATACGAAACCTTATAATGGTGACGAGCTCTTCACTAGTTCATTGTTTGTTCACTCTGTCTTTCTTCACCCTCTACACTCTTTTATTCTTTTATTCCGAAATTGACTGTTACCTTCTCTTTCTTTCTTTCTTTCTCTTATTTATTATAGGTTGTAATAGGCTAGGGACATGTATCCCCTTCTTGTCAAGTAAGTGATGGCTCATGCTCTCTTGAGTTGTTTAGGAAATATAGATCGCTTATCTTTATATCAACGACTAATGGCCTCTTGACTTGACAACTAATGTTTTTTATTTATGACTCATCAATTAAATACCTCTTTTTCGCTTAGGTCCTTCAAATATTTATCTTTGCTATTTAACCTTAGTATCAACTGCAAAATTATGCCTGGCATATGCTGTATGAAGCTTCTGTTGTCTTTTAAAACAGCTTGTTTTGTATAGCCTACACTTATTGACTGGTCAAACTGGTGTAACAAAACGTGGTGAATAAGTAAAGACCTGAAAGTCACCTATGCCTGTATACTTACTTGTACAGGGAATCAACCTACCATTTAATTTGAGGAGGCAAGTAGTATTTGTTGTATAGAAACTAGAAAGTAGAGGATAATAGAACTTTGTAGATTTTGTTCTTGAGCAGTTTATTTCTTCTTACAGAGTTGGAAAATTCTGTAGGAGTTTCTGAAATGATCGTGGGAGTACACTATTGATTCCATGAGCTTAGACTGTAACACCATTGTACTAGGTCTTCGATTTAGTACACTATTGATTCCATGAGTTTAAACTGTAACATTATTGCACTGGGTCTTCGATTTCAGTAACATGACACTTACCTTTAAGGGTTGTCTCAAAAAGAGTCTTACCCTTTTTGGGTTACAAAAATAGGTTTACAACAGGAGGAAGAAAGTTCATAGTTGATAAAATTTATTGAAATTTACACCTTATCTAGCAGTGAATGAAGGGTATTCCCAATGTGAATATCACATAGCAATTTGACTAATTGTAGACGGAAAACATTGTGCTCTGCTCTTGCTTCTAACATGAGCTATTGAATTATTGTGTTATCTATGCATCCAGTCTGATTCCAATGGTATCAGGTGTTGTTTTGTCACTTTTGTGTTGAAATTTCTCTTAAAGTTTACTTATGAACAAAATGTAATTTTGTGCATCTCTGTTACGGGTCACAGTACTTTATTACTGGTCATGTTTACTGTACATGTCTCAACATCTTTTATTCATTAGTTTTGCAGAGCTTTTATCTTCTTACATGCTGAAGTTTGTAATCAGTGTTATTGTTTGAGTTATTATTGACCAATATCTACTGAAAGCCTGAAACTTCCAAGCATTCAATTACATTATTCACGTACACCATATAGTGTAAACCTGTATCAGGAATTATGCCTATGTAAGAGAGGTGACGAAGGATCATACACGAAACCCATATGCCAAACCTAATTTAGAACAAAATAGTCTAAGACCACTTCATGATGCACCTTTTTGTATGTCTTCAAACATTTGATTTTATCCATGAGGCTAGATGTTAGAGTAGTAGAGATGAAACCCAAATGCCAAACCTAATTTAGAACAAAATAGTGTAAGCACCACTTCATGATGCACGTTTTTGTATGTCTTCAAACATTTGATTTTATCCATGGGGCTAGATGTCAGAGTAGTAGAGATGAGAACTCAAGAAGTTAGAATGGGCGGCAGAAAACTGTAGAAGTTAGATGCAGTGGTGAAATGGCAGGAGTGTTCCACATGATCTACAATCTTAGAAGAGAAATTTGAGAAAGGGAATAGTCACTGGCTAATATTAGACTCTGTATATTTCTATATTGCCTTCACCATAGTACAAATAGCCTATGTTCTTAATATGCTCCAAAGACAAAAATTAGAGGATAGATGCATACATCAATAGCTGGAGATGATAGTGGCTAGGGTTGAAAAAAATCTTTCATTACTTTAGTGAAGCATAGGCTTTGGAGTGTAATCCAATGCGCAAGAGCCAAGAGGGCAAAATTTCAAGTAGCACGAGCTTCTTGTTATCATGCTTTCATAGGATATGCAGCAATTCTGAGGTCCTACACTTTAAAGTGCACCAAAGTGAGATTTGTGACTAGCTTTTCAGAACATTGATCCTAACTCTAATACATGAACAAACGTTTAGTAGCTGACAAGGTGAAAACTGAAGGACAAACGGATGCATGGAAAAGGAAACGGCAACACATGCTGTCGACAACCTTCAGAATTGAAGTTAGGTCCCACCTTTTCAAACACTCCCAGGCCCTATGCACATCCGGGTTACATATCATAGCAATCTTCTTCACTATTAACAATTTACTTTTCGTTACACATGCAAGTTTTGTAACTTATTTTTTTGTTTTTAATTTTAATTTCAAGTTTGTACACACTACTAACAATATCTATGGCAACTATTGATCAACAACAATAAAGCTTTTATCACAAATTTGGACTTGGCCATTGAATCTTTTTCTCCATTTGGCACTCTCAAGGATCAAGTCCGTTGTACATTAGCAAAAACCAGTTTCCTTTTTCCTTTGTCACCGACTCAATCCAAGTTTGTGCAGCCCTACACCCAGTTTTAGAAATTCTCTTGACTAATATCTTATTGCTCCTTTTAACCAGTGTACCTTTAGGTTGCACATGTCCAAACCACCAGAGATTTTTCTCTTATCTTATCTTCAACTGAGGACAGCTCCAACTTTTCACGAATAGGCTCATTTATTATTCTCTGTTTCAAAATATTATCTTGCTATTATGAAATAATCGAGAAGAACTCTTTCATTTCAAACATAATATTTTAGATCTTTGAAGAATGTCTTTCTTAATCTCTCCATCATGCTGAATGGTAGATCCTAAATACTGATAACTTCCTCATAGATATCCCTTCTCCTTCAAGGTCTACTCCTCCCTCATTTCTCTCCGACCTTTGGTTGAAGTTACATTTGATATACTATGTGTTCCTCATTTCTCCATCAAGGTCTACTCCTGCCTCATTTCTCTCCATAATTCTATATTAGATTTTAACCTTCCTTGTCTCATCAACTATTACAATTTCATCAGCAAACAATATATATATATATATATATATATATATATATATATATATATATATATATATAGAATATTTTGGAGTAATTGTTATATTTTTTATTGATAATCTCTTGGCTATTTATAGCCTACAACCCTTCATCTTACATTAATACCCCATTAAAATCCCATGTAGAATATTCTAATATCCCAACAAATATACCAAGAATATTCTAATATATCAACACTCCTCCTCAAGATGGGCGAAAGATATTCACAAAGTCCATCTTGTCACATCCTCTAATCATATCTGCAGATAAGCGTGATAAAAGTATGGTTCAACTCCTTCAGTAGTCGACCATGGCTAAAGAAGTCTGCAACCATTTCAAGAACTTCCACCTTCATGTTGTCCCAATGCTTTTCGTAGAAGAATGCTCTGAATCCATCAATCCACCGTCCTGCGCCTTGTTAGGATCTGTTGATATGGTATGTTGGGTGTCATATTTAAGTATAGTATAAGCACATGGGAATATCCTGAGGACATATTTGGGATGCCAGAATGTCACAGGATATTCCATTATGAGATTATTGTCATAATGATTGAGATCATTGTATTAATGACTGTAAGGCTATATAATGCCAATGAGACAATCAATAAAATAATCAACTAATTTTAACATGGTATCAGAGCCAGGTTTCCATAAACCCTAGCCGTCACCAAGCTTCCACAAACCCACTGGAGGATTTCCTATATCTCCTCCACCAAACTCTTCCATGCCCCCCCCTTCTCCGCCCTTCGCAGGCCGCCCTTCGCTGTTGCTGCCCCGTCCCGCTACTACTACTGCTGCGGCTGCTGCGACTGCTACTGCTGCTGCGACGGCGGCTGTGACATGCGTGCTACCGCCTCCTCCGCACCAGCACGAGACAGCGCCTAATAGGGATGCCTAGATCTGAAAAAAAGGGGGAGACATGTTCGGATCTAGGAGCGGACGACGAGGACGAGCGTGAGTCGTGGAGCGGACGTGACGTGATTGGATAGACGACGCATCGATGGAGGAGATCATCAAGAAGCTAGATTCTGCAGAGGTGGCGACGTTGATGAAGTTGTTGACGATGTCGGCTGGTGAGAACACGACACGAACGTCTCCGGAGTTGAAGCTTCCCTCCATCGATCTGAAATTAGATGGACCAGCCACCTATCTGAGTTGGTCACGGCGGGTAAGAAGAACCCTCGCAGGAAAAAACATGGAGGGGTTCCTGACGGGCGAGACGACAGAGCCGGACGAGGGCTTGACAGGACGCGATGAGTGGAAGTCCACTCATATGGTGATCTACATCTGGCTTCTCAACTCCTTAGTCCAGTCTATTGCCGCCACAGTAGACGGTATTGAGATGGTGAAAGATGTGTGGGAGAAGTTGAGAAGGATCTATGATGGTGTGGGGAACAACTTACGGGTCTTCCAAATAAAGGGGGAGATTGATGACACCGTACAGGGAGAGAAGACGGTGCAGGAGTATGCCACGGAGTTGGAGCGTCTGTGGTTGGATTATGATCACTCCTCAGATCGGGCGAGCTGCGGGGACCCTAAGTGTAAGGAGAGACAGGTGTGTCTGCAGGAGAGGACGATGAAGTTCCTCAAAGGGCTGACTGCAGCTTTCGCACAGAGGACGGCCCTACTTCTAGCCCAACCAAAGATCCCTAGCCTTGAGGAGGCTATCTCAGCCATGATCCAGGAGGAGACACGCATCAGGCTGCAAGACGGGACAGGTGGTCCCCCCGAAGCAAAGTCAGCACTAGCGATCACCAGCTCAGGTAACACAGGATCTAAGGGAGAGCCCTGGCAGCATAACCGACAGTGCTACAACTGTGGGGAGATGGGTCATCATCGGTATGCTTGTACCAAACCACCCAGGGAGGGAGATTCAGGTGGTGGACGAGGACCGTTCGGCGGACGAGGATATAATGGAGGACGTAGTCGTGGTCGAGGGAGTAGACGAGGCGGCCGAGGAGGTTATCTGGCGAACCTCCTGATATCAGAAGGGAACGGAGAAGCTGATGGCACATTTACTGTGGAGGACCAGGCACTGGGAGACATGAGGAGTAGAACAGAGGAGGCGTCCACCTCATTCTTTGTTAGGGGCAATGCTGCCATGTATGCCCATCCATCAGAAGGTACTGACGAATCACTTGCCCTTGCGTCTATCTCTTCCCTTAAATCATCAGACTGGATTATCGACTCGGGAGCATCTCGGCATGTGACGGGGAATGCTAGTGAGTTTTCTTCCTACACTCACCTAGCATCAGCAGACAGCATTCAGACAGCTGATGGCACTTTCCAGCCAGTGGTCGGTAAGGATACTGTTAATTGTACAGGTTCAGTAAGATTATCCAATGTTTTACATGCTCCATCCTTTCCAGTCAGTCTCTTGTCCATTAGTTCTATAATCCTCCAACTTAAATGCATTGTTTCTTTTGATATTCCTAAGGTGACATTCCAGGAGAAAGGGACAGGACGAAGACTTGGGACTGGCACTTGGCATGAGGGACTGTGGTACCTAGATCGAGAAGGACTGGACTCAGCATTGGTATCTATGGCAGAGAAGGCTGGCATGAAAGGACTGCAGCAGAGGACTGAGGATACCTTGATACTCCATCATCGGAGGATGGGACATTCTTCCTTTGATACTCTAAGTAAGTTGTATCCAGAGATTTATGCAAAAACAAATAAAGAGAAATTAGTATGTGATGCGTGCGAGTTAGAAAAACTTACTAGGAGCTCATATGTTGGCACGGGTCATAGGAGCACTTTTACTTTTGAGGTAGTACATTCTGATGTCTGGGGTCCATGTGCTACTAACACTATGAATGGTTATAAGTACTTTGTTTCTTTCATTGAGTGTGCCTCTCGTGTTACCTGGTTATATTTGATGAAAAATAAGAATGATGTGCCTGCTTGTTTTCGGGATTTCCATAAGCATGTCCAGACTCAGTACAAAGCAGTTGTGAAGGTACTGAGGTCTGACAATGGAACGGAGTATACCAACAGGACGCTTGCAGAATACTTGTCAACACACGGAATACAGCATCAGACCACCTGTGCATACACACCAACACAAAATGGAGTTGCAGAAAGGAAAAACAGACACCTTCTGGAGGTCGCAAGAAGTATGTTGATCGACATGAATGTCCCACAGAGTCTGTGGGGACATGCAATGTTGACAGCAGCTCAACTCATCAACAGGATGCCCTCGAAGGTCCTCGGATGGAAGTCCCCATGTGAGGTATTGCAAGGTAATAATAGTGGGATACTCCCACTGAAGGTGTTTGGGTGTGTGTGTTTTGTGAAGGACAACAGGCCATCAGTTGGGAAACTTGACCCTAGAGCGGTCAAATGCATCTTCGTAGGCTACTCGGCGACCCAGAAGGGGTATGTGTGCTGGAGTCCAGTAGAGAAGAAGAAGTTTGTCAGTATGGATGTCCACTTTCGGGAGCATGAGCCATACTACCGCCAGGACGGAACTTCACACAACACGCCTAATACTGCCAGTATTAGGCGAGAGGGGGAGATGGAGAACTTGGTGGTAACCGATTTAGAAGTTTGGCATGGAGGCACGGAGAAGGGACAAGAAGGTGAAGGTGTTAGGCCTACGGCTCAGGGAGAGTTACTTACCTACAGCAGGAGAGAGAAGCAAACTGCAGGACCAGTACCGACAGTGCCAGTGCCAAGTCCCTTGCCTGCGTTCGTCCCAACTCCTGAGGCACCGACACCAACCCCCCTTCAGGTGATACCCCCTCCTTCACAAGATATCATTCCTCATACTTCTACTCCTCCCACACCACTATCTGTACGGAGGACCACTCGCAGCAATGCAGAAAATCCTCCAAACAGATATGGTTGGGATATTGCTCAGTTTGTTTCTTATGACCATATCCCTTCTTCTCATGGAGCATTTATAGCATCTTTGGATAGTATTACTGTACCTAACAATTGGCAGGTTGCCAAGAACGATCCAAAGTGGAAAGCGGCAATGCACAAGGAGTTGGGAGCTTTGGAGAAGAACCACACTTGGAAGCTTGTGAGACTGCCAGAGGGAAAGAGAGCAGTTGGATGCAAGTGGGTCTTTACCGTGAAGCAGAACCCAGATGGACAGGTTGAGCGCTATAAAGCTCGACTAGTAGCCAAAGGATACAGTCAGACGTACGGCATCGACTATGACGAGACCTTTGCACCAGTTGCAAAGATGAGCACTGTCAGGACTCTGATTTCTCTGGCAGCGAATGGTGGATGGAAGCTACACCAACTGGATGTGAAGAATGCGTTTCTTCACGGAGATCTAGTGGAGGAGGTGTACATGGAGATACCACCAGGATTTGGCACCAATCAGACAGTGGGCAAGGTCTGCAGGTTGAAGAAGTCCCTCTATGGACTGAAGCAGTCTCCTCGAGCGTGGTTTGACAGATTCAGAAGGGCGATGATTGGGATGGGATATCAGCAGATCAATGCTGATCATACTGTGTTCTTCCGTCGGAGTGGAGGCCACATCACCATGCTTGCGGTGTATGTGGACGATATGATTATCACAGGAGATGATGAGCAGGAGATCGCCCAACTCAAAGGAAAGCTTGGCAAGGAATTCGAGGTGAAGGATCTCGGCCTTCTTCGGTACTTCCTTGGGATTGAAATTGCTCGAGAAGCAGAGGGGATTGTTCTCTCTCAAAGGAAGTATGCACTGGACCTTCTCACAGAAACTGGGATGTTGGGGTGCAAACCTGCAGCGACACCAATAGATCAGAGGTTCAAGATTGATGCTGAGGCTGGAGAACCAGTTGATCGGGACAGATACCAGAGACTGGTTGGCAAATTGATCTATTTGAGCCACACACGTCCTGATATCTGCTTTGCAGTAAGTGTGGTGAGCCGCTACATGCATGATCCACGGAAGGGTCATATGGATGCAGTGTACCAGATTCTGAGGTACTTGAAAGGTGCTCCCGGGAAGGGACTAATATTCAGGAAGAACAATCACGTGAGCATCGAGGGCTACTGTGATTCTGACTGGGCTAGTTGTGCTGATGACAGGAGGTCTACTTCGGGATATTGCATATTTGTAGGAGGTAACTTGGTCTCCTGGAGGAGTAAGAAGCAGTCTGTGGTGGCCAGATCGACAGCTGAAGCAGAGTACAGAGCTATGGCCTTGGGAGTTGCAGAGCTGCTATGGTTGAAGAATATGCTGGTAGAGCTGAAGCTGGATCAAGGAGCCAAGATGAAGCTGTGGAGTGACAATCAGTCAGCTATTAGTATCGCCAACAATCCAGTACAGCATGACAGGACCAAACACATCGAGATTGATAGATTCTTCATCAAAGAGAAGTTGGATAGTGGATTACTGGAGCTTGGCCATGTTCCAACCAGGGATCAAGTAGCAGATGGACTAACCAAGGGACTCGCCTCAGTGAGCATGATTAGAGGATGTGACAAGATGGGCTTAGTGAATATCTTTCGCCCATCTTGAGGGGGAGTGTTGATATGGTATGTTGGGTGTCATATTTAAGTATAGTATAAGCACATGGGAATATCCTGAGGACATATTTGGGATGCCAGAATATGTCACAGGATATTCCATTATGAGATTATTGTCATAATGATTGAGATCATTGTATTAATGACGGTAAGGCTATATAATGCCAATGAGACGATCAATAAAATAATCAACTAATTTCAACAGGATCACCCCTCCTAACAATACTTTATAATTCCTCCATTGTTATTTGCTGCCAATGAGTATTATTTCTGGCATTATCAGACAGGTCACAAGCAGAGAATAGAGGAGACACCTGCATACCTCTATCATTGGTATATCCTTGGTTGGAAAACACGTATGTCCTTCATAGAGAAGTACGAATATCCAATTTCAAGAAGACAGAGACACTTGTTGTTGAAAGCCAACTTGTGCTTTGCCTTTCCTTGAACTACAGCACCTTATTTACTAACTATGGCACCTTGTTCACTCATGGTCCCGAATTTTCGATTAAAGTTTTTCTCTATCAACATAACCTATCTTTGTGGTAGCCGTCTTATTGTGAGTTTCTCCAAGCAAGGCAATCTTCATAGGTCCTATAATTGATTCAGTAGATACACCATAGCTTTCATTCCAAGTCGACAGATGGCAGTCACTTCTTGATGACAATAAGTCCATCGTCTTTTCTTGATTACAATAAGTCCAACTGTGCATCAAATTCTTAACTCTGTTGTCATTAGCTAAAGCAGCATGGAAACACCACAGATACATTACTAATGCTTTTTCTTATTACCTTTTGCATATTCTTCATTACCTATTTATTCAAGTTTCATTAGCTCTAAAGGGTGGAATAGTAGAAAACGATGGCATTCCCATGCTCATGAGACTCCCTGTGGACTTGTAGCTTTCCTCTTGATCATATTTGTCTTGATGGACTTTACTGATTTGCTTAATAATTATATATCTTTGTTGCTTATTTAACCAGAAGTGCTTTGTAGAAGAAATTCAATCTAACTCTATTATAGGCTCTTGCTATATCTTAGTTTCAGTATTGCTTCTCTTGGTTTAGGTTATGTAATGGAAATGTATTGATGCAGTGGAATGGTATTAATAGTATATTATTAATACTATTAATAATCACAGAAGTGGCTTCCTCATAATATTTATCCTTCTATGAGGCTATTGAGAATTGTATATAAACTAACCGGTCAAAAGTTTTGTGTTAATCCTTGGAAACATAACTATTGGTCTTAAAACTACCGTGGTAGCCTCCTTTGACCAAATTGAAATATTAATCATACTGATTATAGTTCACTGCCCTTGTGATATTTAACACCATCCAATAAGGACCTGTAGCTTTGAAGGGAAAAAAAAATCTGCATTTGCCCAAACAAGTTCATCTTAGGATCAACAGATATATAAATTGTATTGTCAGAAATGAGTGTGCAAAAATGTCAATTAGATTTATTCTACTCAGTTTTTTTATTTAATGATACTTTATGTATCCGTCAAAATTTCAACATTTCTCTCTCTCTCTCTCTCTCTCTCTCTCTCTTTCTCTTTCCCTTTGTCTTTTTTCCCATTCTTGGCCCAGGATTACACGAAAACTGCTCAACTCATCTGAAAGAAGGAAAACAAATTGAGGAATTTGGATTTCTTGGGTTTGAAATTGGAGGGAAATTATGGTTGGTTTGGAGGAATTGGGGACTAGAGTAGATCTTGGTGGCTATTTCAAGGTTTTGGGAATGTTGTAATAGCATTTATCCTGGCTCCTGCTGGGATTCTGTGGAAGGTTTTTAGTAGTGTGCAAGTATACCAAGGTTGATCTAAAAGGTTTAATAGGGAAGGTTGCCAGCTGTTTGGCAAGGGAGGGTCTTGCGTTTGAGGTAGCGGGTTCAAGATAGAGGGGAAAGGGATGTTGGGTAAAGATCTCAATTATGGGTTTCATTTTCTTATGATGTAGTAGGTTGCTATTTAACAAAATTATAGCTACTTTTAAGCGCAATTTATAAAATTATTTATGTTCAATTATTAACTCATGTTACAATGTTTATGCCTTTGTATAGCATATAGACGATAACACCCTAACAGTTAAGACATAAAACAGTCCCGAATCTTAATACAAAGGGGAAACTGTATCCAGAGTAACAAAAGTCTAACGAAGTAAAACTAAGTAAATTAACTCTATTGACTTAATTGCTAAATGAACTTACTAAAATTAAATAATTTGTATGTTTCATCTAGATCCAAAAACAAATGTACATGACTAGTTTTTATTATCAAGATATCCGCTCTCTCTCTGAGCATACATCAGCAGTAGATGCACCATAGAGGTTTTCATACTTGTCATATGGATGTGGTTGATTGGGGTATCAACAAATATGGCTAATTACTCTTACATGTCCATTATTTTTATACATTGAGAGATGCTTTCATGTGCCAGCAATAGTATTAAAGACCTTGCAAAGACATACATTTGGACTTTTGGGGGAGTGGCAATAATTCTTAGATGTAAAGCCATTATTAAAGGGGGATCAAATCACACAAGTATTGAATGGGTAAAGGCAATAATAGATGGGTCTGTATTCTTTCTTTGTTGAGTGAACAGCTTATCCTTTTCTCATACTTACTTTGCTTTACTAAGATCTTAACTATGTTATTTAGGCATTGATATACCACTTTATTTCCAATTAAAAGAGAACAAAGTTACAGATGCAGCAGCACTGCTAATAATTTCTTCTTTTCCTCTCTTTTCTTTTTGGGTTCCACTTGACTTGGAATACCTTTGAAAGCAAGGTGTGATGATTCCCATGCAATCCCATCCAAACTTACTTTATTAGTATGTATGTATATATGAGTACAACAATATTCTCTCACAAAAATGGAGGCCCCCACTCCTTCCTCTTTTGTGAAATCCAATGCATGCTCTGAATGAATGATGCAGTTCCTCCAGCAATTTGTAGTGCCAGCAGAGAGAGAGAGAGAGAGAGAGAGAGAGGCAGGCCAAAGAACTCTTTGGAATATTTTAAATCCCTAAGAAAGATTTGCTTAGGAGCTGTCCCTATTCTTGTGTGCTTTCATGCCTTGTCCCCCTCAGATAACATGCATGCCAAGACTACATCCCTTCTTCTTCTTCTTACTTCTTCAATCAATGGGATGCTCCTTCAGTTGGTCCTATAGCATTATTATTACTAGTAAATGTAGTAGTAGTATTATTATTATAGGCCCTATAATGGGAAATATCAAATATATGTGTGCGTTTGTTTTATCATGTAATTTAAGTGTTGGGCCATCAATCATCATCAGCATTTTATCTTTAGCATTTTCTTAGTGTCTTGGTTGGGGACTTATAATACTCGATCGTTTTTTATTGAAATTTATTTATTATCAAGGGGCAGGGGCCGGGGCGAAGAAGATCATATGGGGTAGCAAGCAATCATGAGTTATCTATTCTCTTTATCTCTGTGCGGTCCTACGTACATGCATGCTTATATATGCCTGCCCGCCTTTTTCCTCAAATCCTTAATTTGTTACAGAAATTGATAGCTAGCTAAATGTTATACCAATGAATGACTGTTCCAACATTTTATATATCACCAATTAAAGCTTGACGAAATATTGTTATGATCAAACCTTTTGACAAAGCTTAAAATGGCATATTCCAAAAATGAATGGGAGGCAATCTTTTCACGTTGTTTTTCTTGGCTTTTTTTAGGTAAATGAGAGAAGAAAAGACATGTAGTGGCAAGTATGGGACCTGGCGGATATATAGTCAGTGCCCGCGCGCCCAGTCTTGTATTAAGGAGAGGTTAGTTCTCATCGTGTATGCATACATGTCCATTTATTTCACTTGTCTGTATGGGACTGAAACTCGTCATCTACGTGCAAAAACTGGGTAAAAGTTCTTTTACAAGTTTTTAATCAACCTAAGGGGGCCATAAAGTGCTCGGAAAGAAATATATTCATGATCAGACTGTTCTATATGTTCAGACATGTTTTCCATCTACTTTCCAACTCCCAATTATTTTTCCCCAACGGATTGTGATGCCAACTAATCATGGTTAGACAGAAGAAGTTAATGTTGTAGAATGTAGCCTTTGTCCAAGCGGTAACTGCAAGTATTGGTTGATCATGGCCTTAATTAACTAACATCGTTAAGATGGAACGAAAACCACCTCTAATATAAATCCTCCTAGGCTAGGCCGGGTATCAGTTGAGGAGTACAAAAACAAAAATGCTGCTAAAAAATATTCCTCCAGACAGTACAGCATGCAAGTAAGGTTACATGAACCACATGTTTGCAAGTAAGAAATCATGGGTTTAATGTACTGTCATATGGCTAGTTTTTGTGTATTGTGAGTGATTTTGGGACCATTTGAATGCATGGTGTAGTTAGTTCACCACATAATTAATCTGGCCTGGGTTAATTAAACCCTTTTTCTTCTCTTCTTAATTGTTTAATCATGAAGTGCAAATATGTAATTAAGAAAGATGAGAGAAAAGAAAAAGTAGTAGGAGTATCTATCAAATCTATATACCCACCAAAAAGAAAAGAAGGTGGGGGGAGGGAAAGCTCAAAGCCAACATACATACACATATCATCCATCATATTCATGCATCACTCCAAAGAAAAAAAGAAAAGAAAGAAAGCTCATACTCTCTTGACTGACTGACTGACTGACTGACTGACTAATAATAGAATCTTCAGAAAACAATAAAGTATTCCCTGCTAAATGGGGACAGATGATCATATTTACCACCTCTCTTTCTTCATGTTCAGCCCAGACAATAAGATCTCCTTTATATCTCCTTCTGGGAGATAAGTAGATCTCTTATTTAAATGAGAAAAGAGAATGCTAACAAAGATCTGTGCTGTGTTCAAATCCAAATAACACACTAATCTCTCTCTCTCTCTCTCTCTCTCTCTCTGTGTACTACTTGTCTTTAATTGCTGTCAGTCTATAACTTTTTTAGATTGCTAATTGCTTGTATTATTATAATTACATGCACTACTACCATGATATGAATGGGAACACTTGCCTATATATATATATATATATATATATATATATATATATATATATATATATATATATGACTGTTGGCAACTATTATACATCTTTCTAATTTGTTAGCTTGCATAAATAAATAAAAAATTATCAAAAGAGAAGAAAAAGAATCTAACGGTAGGATCATGAATCATATATAATTAGAATTTGTGCTAACGTGTAAATTAATGTAATATTTTATTGTAAAACCTAAAACTTTTTTTTTTGTTATTTACTTGTCCAAAAGTACGTACATCAGTTGGTAAGAGTTGAAATGTGGTAGAATATTTTGCTTGGCTTTATTGATGTGAGGAGCTATATATTTATAGGAGGGGCCAACCCCTCTCTCTTCAATTCTATCCGATGTGGGACTAAAGTCCCTTTCATACTCTCAACACTCACCCTCAAGATGGGTGATAGATATCAAGCATCCCCATCTTGTTACATAGTTTAGAAAGACTCGATGAATTAACACCCTTAGTTAGACAATCTGCAACTTGTTCTTCTGAGTGAACATGATCGAGGTTTAATATCCCTTTTTCTACCTTCTCTTTAATGAAGAACCGATCGATCTCAATGTGCTTAGTTTTGTCATGCTGAACTGGATCGTTAGCTATACTTATTGCAGCTTGACTATTACTCAAAAGATGCAACAGTGTTTCCTAGTCCAGTTTTAACTCTGTCAGCAGTGCTTACCCACAGCAACTCTGACACTCCCAGTGTCATAGCTCTATATTCTGCTTCAGCAGTCGACCGTGCTAGCACCGACTGTTTCTTGCTTCTCCATGAGACTAGGTTACCCTCCACAAAGACACAGTACCCTGAGGTAGACCTTCTGTCATCCATACAGCTTGCCCAATCTGCATCGCAGTATCCCTCAACACCCATGTGTCCATTTTTTTTGAACCATAGTCCTCTTCCAGGAGTCTCCTTCAGATATCTCAAGATATGAAAAATTGTGTCCATGTGGTCCTTCCTTGGATCATGCATGTAGCGACTCACTATACTCACAGCAAATGAGATATCAGGGCGAGTGTGGCCTAGATAAATCAATCTGCCTACAAGTCTCTGATATCTCTCACGATCAACCGACTCTCCTGCCTCTGCTCTTAACTTAGCTCTCTGATCAATTGGAGTGACTGTCGATCGACATCCCAGCATCTCAGTCTCTGTGAGCAGATCTAGTATATACTTCCTTTGGGAGAGGACGATCTCATCTCTTCCTCGAACCACCTCGATCCCCAAAAAATACCTCATCATTCCCAAATTCTTCACTTCAAACTCCTTGGCGAGTTTTGATTTCAGCTGGGTGATCTCCTCCTCATTATCACCTATGATCATTATATCATCCACATACACTGCAAGTATGGTGATGTGGCCTCTTGCATGCTGGAAGAAGACAGTGTGATCTGCATTGGTCTGGCGGTACCCCATGTCTGTGATAGCCTTCCTGAATCTATCAAACCAGGTTCGAGAAGATTGCTTGAGTCCATACAGTGATTTTTTCAGCTTGCACACCTTTTCTACTGACTGTTTTGTGCAAACCCCCACCCCCCGGGGGGGGGGGGTCTCCATGTATATTTCTTCTTGTAGATCCCCATGAAGAAATGCGTTCTTCACATCCAATTGATACAGCTGCCACCCATGGTTTGCTGCAAGGGATACCAGGGTTCTCATAGTGCTCATCTTGGCTACTTGAGCAAACGTCTCATCATAGTCGATGCCATATGATTGAGTGTATTCCTTTGCAACAAACATTGCCTTGTACCGCTCTACTTTACCTTCTGGCGTCTCATTTACTGTGAAGACCCATTTGCATCCCACTGCTTTCTTCCCTTTAGGCAACGGAACAAGCTCCCATGTGCCATTTTTTTCGAGTGTCCCAAGCTCTTCCAACATTGCAGCTCTCCACCTTGGATCTTCCTTTGCCTCCTGCCAGCACTTGGGCAAATATGTGGTGTCTAACGATATAATGAATGCTCGATAAGTAGGGGATATATTAGAGTAGGATAAGAAATTGGCAATATCATGTTCATAACCATTACGATTAGTAGTTTTTTCCGCATTACTGCGAGAAGATCTCCTTAATGGAATATGAGGAATATGAGGTAGTGCTGGAGAGATCATATCATCTGAAACAGAGAGATCCGCATCCGAATCAGAGGGATCCGGTGCAGGAGAAACGTCTTCAAGAGTTGGGGTAGGGTTAGGCGAGGGACACGGCACAGTATTGGACTGCTGCTTTCTCCTTCTGTAGACTTGGAGCTCTGTAGTCTGTTTCTCCCCCTGCACATCATCACTTTCTTACTCCTGATTGCCATCTCTCTGTAGTATGGTTTCATCTCTCTGAATGTAACGTCCATGCTCACAAATAGCCTCCGCTCCACCGGACTTTAACAAGAGTATCTCTTTTTAGTCCCTGAGTAGCCAACAAAGATGCACTTCACCGCTCGAGGGTCCAACTTTTCCACCGCATGCTTGTTATCTTTCATAAAGCATACACACCCAAATACCTTTGGGGGAACAATGTACTTATTTTCTCCTGTAAGCATCTCAAATGGTGTCTTCCATTCCAACACCTGAGAGGACATCTTGTTGATGAGATATGCAGTCGTCAACACAGCATGCCCCCACAAGTGTTTAGGAACATTCATGACAAACATTATTTTCCGTTCTACTTCCAACAGGTGCATGTTCTTCCGTTCTGCCATGTCATTTTGTGCTGATGTATAGGCACACGAAGTCTGATGCTGTATCCCATGGGTTGATAAGTACTCTTCAATACTATTGTTTGTGTATTCTGTCCCATTGTCAGATCTCAAAATATTCACTTTAGCATTATACTGGGTTGTAACTCTGCGATAAAAATCTTGAAAGCATGCAAATACGTCACTCTTACTCTTCATTAGGTATACCCAGGTGACACGAGTGTAACAGTCAATAAAGGTGACAAACCATTTAAAATTATTAACACCAGTTGTAGGACAAGGTTCCTACACATCTGAGTGTATCATATCAAAAGCAGCTAAACATCTATTTTCAGAACTCCAATAAGAGCTTCTGGTATGTTTTTCAAGCTCACAAGCATCACAAACCAACTTTTGTTTATTAGCCTTTTGATACCTAGATGGATACATCCGATTCACTAGACTGAATGAAGAGTGTTCCATGCGTTGATGTTGAATTAATAATTCTGCTTCTACAGTTCTTCGTGGCTCTTCCGGTTGTTCTTCCTCAACTAGTGACGTTGGTGCTGCATCCAGTCCACCCATGTCCAAGTACCATAGTCTCTTATGCCAAGTGCCAGTCCCCAGCCATCTCCCTGTTCCCTTCTCCTGAAAAGTCACCTTAGGAATGTCAAAGAAAATAATACAATTAAGTTGAAGAACAATGACACTAATGGACAAAAGATTAATAGGAAAAAATGGAGCATGCAAGACATCAGTAAGGGTCATAGAAGGGGTGCATTAAACCGTGCATTTACCCAGAATGGGTCTGGCAGTACCATCAGAAGTCTGAATGCTTTCAGGCGTTGTCAGGTAAATATATTCTTGGAACTCACCATGGGAACCTGTGACATGGCGAGATGCCCCAGAGTCAATTATCCAACCTAGCTGGTGGATAGATGCAATGGCATGAGCAGGTATACCTGTGCTTGTTTGGGCATAATAGGTGATGTTACCCCCGGAGGTGCTTGGAGTCGATGCCCTAGAGGTGGTAGCTTGACTGTCGCTGGATCCAAGCCTCATGCTCCTCCATATCTCTAGCATTTTCCTCTCACTAGGGGTTATTCCTGGTGACTGATTTTCACTTTTCTCTTCTGTCAGATTTGCCTTGTGCCATCGAGAATGATTATTTCTGCCACCAGTATAGCCTCCTCTGCCACCCCTACGCCCTCCACGACCGCGTCCGCGGACTGGCCTCTCAGGGATTTCGTATAGAATCTGATGAAGTGCCCAAGGTCTCTACAGTTGTAGCACCCTCCCCCTCCGGAAGAATTTGAGTTAAAAACTGCTATGGCTGATTTTCTTCCGAAGAGTTAGTGGTGCTAGGCATCAGCTTCAATCGTGTCTCTTCTTGTGCCATATCAGTTATGGCCTCCTCCAGTGATGGCAGTATGGGTTATGCAAGTAAGACAATCCTCCTCTGCTCAAATGTTGGGTTGAGCCCCTTTAGGAACTTCATCATCCTCTGTCGCGAAACATACTCCATGAACTTCTTATAATGTTTCGCAAATGTCGGCTCCACTTGCTCATCCTCTACGTCAATAGGATCATAGTGGTCGAGATCTTACCAATACTTCTTCAGCAGAGCCGTGTACTCAGAGATGGTGTGATCTTCTTGGACCACCTTATCAAGTTCATCTTGTAGTTGGAAGACCCTCATAGGGTTGTCCGACCCTGAGTACATGTCTTTTAGCGTCCTCCAAATGTCATCAGCACCCTCCATCGCTTCCACATTGTCCGACACTTAGGCGGTCAATGAAGTTGTCAACCATCCAGCTACCACATTGTTGACGATTTTTCACACAGCAAACTCCCGTGAGGAGTGATCTTTAGGTGCCTTGATTTGGCCATTCAAATAGCCCACCAAGCATCTTCCCTTCAAAGTTCGAATTGTCTGACGCGACCACTTCAAATAGTTGGAAGTGCCCTCCAACTTTATCTCCAGTTTCTCCAACTTTCTCATCTTGTACGGTGAAGAAACCACATCAGCGTGTGCAGCACGGGAGGTAGTCTCGGTCAACCACTTGGAGAAGAGATCGTCTACCAAAGCCTTCATCTCTTGGGCCGTCAGCTTGTCATAGATCGTCTCCATTGTCTTCTCCTTGTTCTGTCATCAGTGAGGCAACGGCAGATCTAGGTCGTCTCTACCTCTGATCTCCGTCCTTTCTTCGTTTACTGATTTCCCTTCAGCGGTGTCCCTGAGAGCCGCTGCTCATGTTCCGTGCAAGACTTCGACCCGAGACCGCATGACCTCACGAGACGACAGTTGTAGTCGAGATCAGGTGTCACACAAAAGTTTTCTCACTGATATACCTCGATCCAACTAGCAACTATATAATTAATATCTCAAATTATACAAAGCAATAATCAAAAAATTAATTTTTTCGTTCTTCCCTGCAATCGCAGTTGCATGCGGACAGAACCGAGTTACAAACTTCAGAAAGAAGAAGAAGAAAATAAAGAAGAAGAAGAAGAAGAAGAAGAATATCGCCGAGATCGAGATTGAGGTCGATCGAGGTTGCCGGATCACCGAACAGTCACGACAGCAATTACGACGGCAGCGGACAGCCGCGAAACAGTCGCAGCAGCAGACGTCCGGAAGGGGACAGAGGGGAGGGAGGGAAAATGGGGGGGAAGTGAGGTGGAGAGGAGGGGAAGGGGGTGGATGGGAGGAGAGGAGGGTGGTGCTGTGGGAGAGGGAAGAGGGATTAGAGTTAGGGTTTGGAGAAGGAGAGGGAGGAGGGGGTTTGGTTCTGATACCAAGTTGAAATGCGGTAAAATATTTTGCTTAACTTTATTGATTTAAGGAACTACATATTTATAGGAGGGGTCAACCCCTCTCTCTTCAATTCTATCCGATGTGAGACTAAAGTTCATTTTTTATTTCAACAGTAAAAAAATTACATATATCACAAGATAGTTATCTCCCTAGCTTAGCTAGCTACCCAATGTGCATGGAGCTAGCTAGCTGGGCTGCTAGCTAGTGTGGTTCTCTTACATTATAACATACATACTTACTGCCGATGAATGGATCGAATCAAGTTATATTACCATATGTGATGCACTGCAATGCAAGTGGGAACTGCGACATGGTTGGAGTTGGTTTGGTGTGAGGAGGAAGTCTCCCATGTCCAGTAATGTTACTTAGCTAGTGTAGACAAAATGGATGGGCATCATGCTTATGCTAGCTCTGTAGAATTAAGAGGGACAGTCAGAGAGAGAGAGAGAGAGAGAGACGAACACTGGTAGTTTCAAGAGAGAGAGAGAGAAAAAGAAGGAAATCTATGTGTGTCTGTCCATCA
Source organism: Iris macrosiphon (assembly GCA_036927795.1). Taxonomy (NCBI): domain Eukaryota; kingdom Viridiplantae; phylum Streptophyta; class Magnoliopsida; order Asparagales; family Iridaceae; genus Iris; species Iris macrosiphon. Next base: position 154,106,093 of record JAYESA010000018.1, on the reverse strand, counting down.
TTATTATTATTATTATTATTATTATTATTGTCTTTTTGAACTGCATGCTGCATGTCTAGTTCTTTAGATTGGTCGCCCTCTTACTTTGGTTTATTCCAGCACCTGCTGCCTCTTTCTTCTTAATTGTCACCATCTCAGCCTCATCTGTTGAATGTCATGTGATGATGGAACAATGTTAAGGGGGATGGATGGATGGCTTGCTATATGCCAGGATCTCCAATCCCACCTGCATTGCATTGCATTGCATTGCATTGCAACATAGCTAGCTTCTGTGTAGGTTAGAAATGAGAGTGAACAGATTCTCCTGATTGCATAGCACGTACGTACGTACGTATTCACGGAATCGATCCAGAGGTAAGTTCGACAAAACTTAATTCAAGTGTTGAACAATCTTTCTTTGCTTAATACAAACCTCCAGACTTGGAATGATTCCACAAAAGGTAAGGTACGGGTCTCAGATGACCCTCCGGATCAATTGGTCCATTATAAAGGTTAAGGGACAACAAAATTAGCTCTCGTGTCGTTCTGTGTACTAATGTAGATGCATGCTACAGTTTAGGTATCATTTCTTATATATATATATATACAGAAAATTTATTGTAGCAAAAAAAATTATATTAAATTTATGCAAACGAAACAAGTTTGCTAAAATTTGAAATATAGACAAATTCAACCAACTCTGCTGGCGAAAAACCAAAAAATCCGAACACGTACGCAAAAGTGGACTCCACAAGTAAAATTCTGCCAAAAATATTCAAAGTGGACCCCACAAGCCAAATTTTTCCAACATTGTTGGCTGAAATTGTGCACATAGTTGGCATAATTTGGCCTTGTGGGGCCCACGGGTTGGTTTGGGTAGTTTGGTTTGGTTTGTTTGGTTTGGTTGGTTTGATTTGTTTTATTAGTTATGTTTTGGGTTTTTTTTATTTAGTTTAGTTTTGAAATTTGATTTGAGAATATATATTTTAACGAAATAAAATTAAAATAAATTAATTGTAAAGAAAAATTTAGAATTTTTTTTTTTTTAAAACGGTTTGGTTTTTTTTTAGAAAATTGTAAAGAAAAATGTTCCTTAAAAACCAAACCGTTTTTTTAATAGCCGTTTTTTTCTTTAAGGAACATTTTTCTTTACAATTTTCCAAAAAAAGCAACCATTTTTTTAAAAAACTATTTCTAAATTTTTTTTACAATTAATTTATTTTAATTTTATTTCGTTAAAATTTATTTTCTTAAATCAAATTCCAAAACTAAACTAAATAAAAAAAATTAAAACATAACTAATTAAAACAAACTAATAAAACAAACCAAACCAACCAATCCAAACAAACCAAACCAATTTGTGGGACCCACAAGGCCAAATTATGTCAACTAAGTTGGCTGAAATTGTGCAAGCACAAGTTGACAGAATTTGGCTTGTGGGGTCCATTTTTGCCTACGTGTTCGATTTTTTTGGTTTTTCGTCAACAGAGTTGGCTGAGTCTGTCTATATTTCAAATTTTAACAAATTTATTTTGTTTGCATAAATTTAATATAAATTTATTTCACTAGACTATATTTTCTTATATATAAATAAAGTGTGTGCAGTGTGACGGACGGAGAGAGAAAATTCGGTCTCAATTGTGTTGTGAAACATCATCCTGTTTTGTATTGTTGTGTATTCTCTGACAACATTGCTTTGTTGTCATAAGAGAAGAGATGCATTGTGTGTGAAAGCTGAAAGCATTGCATGCATCCAGTGTCCTCAAGACAACATTGACGGTGACGGTGCAGCAGCAGTCCTGCCATAGTTACACTACCATCACTTGTATCAATAGTGCTTTCATGAATATATAAAATAATTTTTTTTTAGACAAATAGGAGAGAGAGAGAGTTTTAGAGGGGTTACAACTTACGAGACCCAACTAATAACAATACGACACAACATTCTTTTATTTTTATTTTCTCTTTAATTTAGTTTAATGATATTTCATATTATTTATTTATTTTCATTGAAAATCATTTTTTTCTATTTCTTTGATATCCAAATATAGAAAGAAAGAAAAAATAAATAAATTAAAATGCTATGATTTCATGAACCAAATGAGCCACTAATGTTTGTTAAACGAGTTAGTTATAAAAATAAATTCTCTTCTTCACACCTAAGTTCTAGAAGAGGACGTGAATTTCTAATGATTTTGAATGTTAAAGGGACAAGTTTGTAAACTAATTTCAGTATTTTATCAAACGGTTTTCTGGATATACACTTTCCAACTTATTTCATGTTATTTTATTGGCCATTCAGCAAAATGCAAAGGAGTAATAGCAATAGGAGTAGGAGTGAGAAACATACAAGGGTTAATTAGATTTGGGGTTCCAAAAATATTTAAAAATTAGTATTTGGGTACTTTGGATATCTATCTAAGAATTTGAATTTTGAGACGACGGTTGATTCGTGTTTACTATCAAAATCTATTAATAAATATAAATTGAATCAGAATTCAAAAAGATAATAATGTTTCTGATACCCAAGTCTAATTAACTTTAAAATATTTATTAGTAGATTTTGGAAGATCTAATATAGGTCAGGTCAACCTTCGTTTCATAATCCAAACTCTAAATTGGATATGTTGATGATCAAAACGGGAAATTAGCCCAACATAAAAAAAAAGTAAGGATGAAATCAGAATCCAGTTATTATGGTTTGTCTATATAATAAAAGAAGTAAGTGAGAGATAATTAGGAAAGAGCAGTAAGTAAATAATAAAGATGCATGTGATGTCCGTGACCGACCACCGATGGCCAGCCAGCCAGTCAGCCTTGTTGAGACCTCCAAATTAATTAGAAGAAATAATACATATGCACGCATGCTCCAATATCTATCAATATATATTTATATATATACATATATATATATATATATAGCTTAAGGCTTGTTTATTTGGTTGTATATAAATGTTATTTTTTCTATATTTATAGTGACATTTACATCAATTATAAAAAGTCGCAATAGTACCCCAATTCCTATAATATTTGTCGCAACAAGCAAAGCCGCGACAAAACCAATTACAACAAGACATTTTCATTTACAGGCTATCAAACAAGTCCTAGTTGGTCTCAAGAACGGAGCCAGACTCACGTTGGATAAGGGTCAAACATCCAAGCAAATAAAAAAAAAACAATAATCACGTCATCAAAGTTTGTTTTTCAACAAACTCAAGTAGAGAACAACACATCCAAAGTTGAAAAATTAATATTGAGAGTCAGCAAACCATTATTAGAGAAAACACAACTATACAAGTATTCAAAAAAGATAATTAAGTAACTGCATACCAAATTCAATACATGGTACTAATTTATTTAGAAACTAAAATAAGATAATGTGTCATTATCAAGTCCAAAGTAATCAACTTTCACAATGCATGACAAATAAATTAATCAGTACGTAGAATCTCACAACCAATTTCAGAATAATCGAAACTCAAGACAAACTTTCATCGAAATAAATTAAAGAAACTAGTATTTGTTGATAGGGACCACTACAAGAAAAAATGGCATTCGTTTATCAAAAATATCGCATAAACATGAAAGACTAGTAATCTAGCATCAACAAAGAACAGAAGTGCTGCCAACTAAAATAAATAAAGAGATATAAGTGACCTTAAAAAAGCATAAATAACTAGATAATAATAAACGACTAAAATATAGAGGTATTTTAGTAAAATAAAATCAACCAAAGGACCAAATACTCTTGAAATATGACTGTTGGGCGGGATAATAGGCAAGATAATCCTGAAGTATGATGAATCCAATGTGTACTTCTTAAGGCTATATAAAGGGGTGATGTCTCATTTGTTCGTTATCATTCAAAAAGTTGTAAACTCACTCTAGTATAGTAAACTTTTCAACTCTCTCTCTCTCTCTCTCTCTCTCTCTCTCTCTCTCTCTCTCTCTCTCCATCCACATTTTCTCATTCTTGTGTTAGCGAACTAGCTAAGTGTTTGTGGAAGACTTGCACAGGTCTTCAAGAAGGACGTTCATACGCTGCACAGAGCGAAAAGTAGGAAAAAAAATACAAAGTCGGTGGCAAGTTGTATCAGAACGAAGGTTGGTTGATGCCATGTCAACATCTGAGAACGCCCATGAGAGCTCCTATTGTGGTGCCCAGTTTCCCCTATTCGGGGAGCGCGGCTAAGAAATACTTTCGGTATCGTTCGATCGGAATAGATTGAATCAAGATCATTTTCTCGTTATGGATTGGCTTCTTTGGAATCAATTCTCATATTTAGTGGATCGTATTCCAAGGATGGACTTAGCGGCAGAGTCAAGAGAGACCTCTCCGCTGCAAGTTTTTTTGCCTAGTTCTCGTTGTCGCATTGTTGTTTTCGTGCTTTCGAGTTGGTTTTCGAGTTGCATTTTCTTGAAGGTTTCGATGATTGCATTATTTTCATTCGTTAAACTTCGCTTTTGTATCGATTTTGGGTGAAAGAGAAGAAGATGTATTGATCGTCTGTTTGTGGCAATACAGGAGATCGTGCAGTAGGCGTCGTGCAAGCGGAGTCTTGAAGCACATCTTTTCTTTTCTTTCCTCTCCTCACCAACTTGTGAGTGGCTACTATCCTGATTAACTAGCTCTACTTTTAAGTCTTCACACTTATAATCTTGCTCTCTTGATTGTTCCGATCAAACGATATCATAATAACTAAAAGATGTCAAGATAAATGGAATAGACTTGAATTACTTTATGCTTGTCAATCAACTTGTGAACGGTTACCTTATTGCATGCTAGTTGTCATGCCCCGGCCCCGAGGGCCGTCCGACCACCTTTCCCCCGCGGCGGACCGGACGCGAATCACCGCGCCTCGGCGCTCCAACGGGACGCGTATGGTCGTTTGATACTTGGACGTGATGCCGTGCGAGCCTGGGATTGCGTCCGCACAAGGCAACATCGTTAAAGTTTGGCTATCATAGCATCAATCGAGTAAGCAGCAGAGGGACATAGTTGCAATGCAATGCATTTAGCCAACTGAGTATTCGGGGCAAATCGAGGACTGGGTTCTCTGTTTACAAAGGCATTGTTCCATACATTATGCCCCTTTATACGATAGCAACTCGAGGCAATCAAAACAGAATTTCTGGGTCTTGGGGATGAGGCACGCTTATCGCTCCCTCAGATGATCCAGTACCTGCAAGCAAGTAAACTATTGGTGGGTCAGCACTTTTATAAGTACTGGTGAGAATAAACGACTGAACAGAAGCAAACATTCACTAAAACCAACACTAAGTAATCATGTTATAAAATATTACATTACTAGTGATCTTTCTAGTTTTACCTATGTTTGTTACATACAGCAGAAGAACGGAGTCATATTACTTTCTTTTGGAAACATCTTTTAAAACAGAGTTTCATATTCGATATAAGCAAGCAAGCAAAACAAGTCGTTCGTTCTATTATCAGGGTGTGCGCAGCGTGTCTCGTGAGCTATACTCAAAGACTCGAGGGACAAATGCACATCTAGACACAAATGCATATCTAGGGGCGGTCCTCTATCAAAGCCAACACAATGAACTATCTTATATGAAGTGCGATCCCCGAGTAACTCAGGATCGGCAGCGGTTGATCCTGCTAACCAATGACTCATTTATCTGATGCTATTGGCAGTCGTGACACATGGTTGCTTTCCACCAATAGCCATTGTCCGACCTATGCGAATGCATGAAACACTATCAAATAAACTTTAGGATGCAGACGAGATGAACCATCAGACCATATACCTTTGTTGTGGGGCAAGCCACCTTATCTTTGAACACATTCAAGCACACGATATGGTTCTCTCAAAGCATAGGCGATAGTGAACATGTTCATGCAAACACTTAGTCTTAGACAGGCGTTTCAGGATTCTTAGTTAAGCAGACATGATCGTTTCAAAGACAAGCTAGGTGAGTTTGTTTATTAGCATGCAAGGCAGGTTCTATCATTCTTTTATGAAAACAAGCATTTCAAAACTCAGATTCATTATTAAGGCGTGCAAGAATCAGAGAACGAAGTTCTGCCCACTCACCTTAATACATAGTGTCGATGCGGAGCGGGATACTACATACTTACCCACCAACAAAAAGTTTCGTCCTCGAAACTTCAAGGATAAACTTCTCGATATTCTGAGCCGCGATAGTCCTCATCCCTTACCGTACTCAATCGAAACAATCAAGTCCAGAAAATATTTTGCACTTTGAGAATATCTGTGGACTTATTGTATAGAACGCTCTATTGCAATACCATGTCGAGCAAATCTCAGAGTCATAGCAACGGATTGGGCAAAGAATCGAATCCGCTCTGATACCATTATGTCACGCCTCGGCCCCGAGGGCCGCCCGACCTCTACCGCGGCGGACCGGACGTGAATCACCGTGCCTCGGCACTTCGGACGCGAATCACCGCGCCTCGGCGCTCCAACGGGGCGCGTATGGTCGTTTGATACCGAGACGTGATGCCGTGCGAGCTTGGGATTGCGCCCGCACAAGGCAACATCGTTAAAGTTTGGCTATCATAGCATCAATCGAGTAAGAAGCAGAGGGACATAGTTGCAATGCAATACATTTAGCCAACTGAGTATTCGGGGCAAATCGAGGGACTGGGTTCTCTGTTTACAAAGGCATCGTTCCACACATTATGCCCTTTTATACGATAGCAACTCGAGGCAATCGAAACAGAATTTTTGGGTCTTAGGGATGAGGCACGCCTATCGCTCCCTTGGACGATCCAGTACCTGCAAGCAAGTAAACTGTTGGTGGATCAGCACTTTTATAAGTACTGGTGAGAATAAACAACTGAAACAGAAGCAAACATTCACTAAAACCAACACTAAGTAATCATGTTATAAAATATTACATTACTAGTGATCTTTTTAGTTTTACCTATGTTCGTTACATGCAGCAGAAGAACGGAGTCATATTACTTTCTTTTGGAAACATCTTTTAAAACAGAGTTTCGTATTCGATATAAGCAAGCAAGTAAGACAAGCCGTTCGTTCTGTTATCAGGGTGTGTGCAGCGTGTCTCGTGAGCTATACTCAAAGACTCGAGCGACAAATGCACATCTAGACACAAATGCATATCTAGGGGCGGTCCTCTATCCAAGCCAACACAATGAACTATCTTATATGCAGTGCGGTCCCCGAGTAACTCAGGATCGGCAACGGTTGATCCAGCTAACCAATGACTCATTTATCTGATGTTATTGGCAGCTGTGACACATGGTTGCTTTCCACTATCTCTGTAGCTGCCGTGACACATGGTTGCTTTCCACCAATAGCCATTGTTCGACCGATGCGAATGCATGAAACACTATCAAATAAACTTTAGGATGCAGACGAGACAAACCATCAGACCATATACCTTTGTTGTGGGGCAAACCGTCTTATCTTTGAACACATTCAAGCACACGATATGGTTCTCTCGGAGCATAGGCGATAGTGAAAATGTTCATGCAAACACTTAGTCTTAGACAGACGTTTCAGGATTCTTAGTAAAGCAGACATGATCGTTTCAAAGATAAGCTAAGTGAGTTCGTTTATTAGCATGCAAGGCAAGTTCTATCATTCTTTTATGAAAACAAGCATTCAAAAACTCATATTCATTATTAAGGCGTGCAAGAATCAGAGAACGAAGTTCTGCCCACTCACCTTGATACATAGTGTTGACGTGGAGTGGGGTACTACATACTTACCCACCAACAAAAAGTTTCGTCCTCAAAACTTCAAGGATAAACTTCTCGATATTTCGAGCAGCGATAGTCCTCATCCCTCGCCGTACTCAATCGAAACAATCAAGTCCAGAAAATATTTTGCACTTTGAGAATATCTATGGACTTATTATTTGGAACGCTCTATTGCAATACCATATCGAGCAAATCTCAGAGTCATAGCAACGGATTGGGCAAAGAATCGAATCCGCTCTGATACCATTATGTCACGCCCCGGCCCCGAGGGCCCCCCGACCACCGTTCCCCCGCGGCGGATCGGACGCAAATTATCGCGCCTCAGCGCTCCAACGGTGCGTATGATCGTTTGATACCGGGACGTGATGTCGTGCGAGCCTGGGGTTGCGCCCGCACAAGACAACATCGTTAAAGTTTGTCTATCATAGCATTAATCGAGTAAGCAGCGGAGGGATATAGTTGCAATGCAATTCATTTATCCAACTGAGTATTCAGGGAAAATCGAGGGACTAGGTTCTCTATTTACAAAGGCATCGTTCCATACATTATGCCCCTTTATACGATAGCAACTCGAGGCAATCAAAACAGAATTTTTGGGTCTTGGGGATGAGGTACGCCTATCGCTCCCTCGGACGATCCAGTACCTGCAAGCAAGTAAACTGTTGGTGGGTCAGCACTTTTATAAGTACTTGTAAGAATAAATAACTGAACAGAAGCAAACATTCACTAAAACCAACACTAAGTAATCATGTTATAAAATATTACATTACTAGTGATCTTTCTAGTTTTACCTATGTTCGTTACATGCAGCAGAAGAACGGAGTCATATTACTTTCTTTTGGAAACATCTTTTAAAATAGAGTTTCATATTCGATATAAGCAAGCAAGCAAGACAAACCGTTCATTCTGTTATCAGGGTGTGCGCAGTGTGTCTCGTGAGCTATACTCAAAGACTTGAGGGACAAATGCACATCTAGACACAAATGCATATCTAGGGGCGGTCATCTATCAAAGCCAACACAATGAACTATCTTATATGAAGTGCGGTCCCCGAGTAACTCAGGATCGGCAACGGTTGATCCAGCTAACCAATGACTCATTTATCTGATGCTATTGGCAGCCGTGACACATGGTTGCTTTCCACTATCTCTGTAGCATTCGTGACACATGGTTGCTTTCCACCAATAGCCATTGTCCGACCGATGCGAATGCATGAAACACTATCAAATAAACTTTAGGATACAGACGAGACGAACCATCATACCATATACCTTTGTTGTGGGGCAAGCCGCCTTATCTTTAAATACATTCAAGCACACGATATGGTTCTTTCATAGCATAGGCGATAGTGAACATGTTCATGCAAACACTTAGTCTTAGACATGCGTTTCTTCTTAGTTAAGCAGACATGATCGTTTCAAAGATAAGCTAGGTGAGTTCGTTTATTAGCATGCAAGACAGGTTCTATCATTCTCTTATGAAAACAAGCATTCAAAAACTCAGATTCATTATTAAGGCGTGCAGGAATCAGAGAACGAAGTTCTGCCGACTCACCTTGATACATAGTGCCGACGCGGAGCGGGACACTACACTAGTTCGCTTAGAATATGCTTTTATCTTGCTTTAAATCTAGTTAAAACATATTCTTTTGTTATTGTGCCAAGAGAGAACACTTTACTATGCGATCAACTGAATAAGAAGACTATGCCATTGCACTGTGCTAAGTAGTTCATTCATTCTGATGTCTTGAAACTGCATCTGATAACTTAGTATTTTAGATGTCGTTTGGTCATGGACACTTGTGCACAAGATTTTTGGTTCCTGCGGACGGACGTCGGGACACTAGGACCGATCCGATCCGGACGAAATATTCTGAATAGTCGTCTGTTAGAGGATGAAATAACGTGTAGCGGGGCTCGCCACCTGCGTTGCATACCATTTTCATCCCGAGACTATAACTCGTCCACTATGGCATCGTGCTAGTGACCCCTCGTATATTTAAACTGTGCAAGCTAACTATGTCTTCGTGGAAGGGAAGGTCGTGGTAAGTGCTGTGCAGGTGGTTCTGACGGGCAGGTAAAAGTCACCGAACGATGGCGTATTTATTTGAGTAAATTTCCTTATCTATTGCATGCTTTAAACTTGAACTAAGGAAAGATAGAAAGACCATATAAAATTGCATACTTCACATAAATAACGTGTTGATTGGTATAGTTGGGTTAACTTGCCTTCACCGGTGCATTTTGATGTACTGACCCTCGTTGCAACAGGTTCTCCGCGCCAAGGCGATCCTGCAAGGAGTTAAGGCGACTTTCCAATCCAGTCCACCTACCGGCACGACCTATACAGGTCAGGTATCAGGAGTTCAAGATTAACAATGTCAATACAATTTATGTTTAGGAATTTTCAGGTTATGGCAGGTTGTCACAATCGGGTTATAAGCAATTTAGAGAAAACTTGCATTCATAACAATTAAACAGAATAGGCTAAACAATGAAAACAGTTACACCATAAAAGAACAAATCATAAGAAGTTAAGCTACTACAAGTATCATAGGCACATGGGGGTAAGCTGGCCGCATGCAAGAGCTGGGAGCATGTAGGATGCAAAGTCCACTCCTCGGGACAAGGTGAGTGACAGACAATAAATACAAAGTCAAGGAAGTGACTGATGTGACTAGCCGTGTCAGAGAAGTGACTGATGTGACTGGCCAATAAAGAAAGTTAGAAGGAAAAGATAAAATCATGAAAAGTCGTGCCAAGGCGGTGTTGAGTCACGCGTTCGAAAGAGAGGGACGCATAGCTCCGGGCCGCATGGACAACTCAGCCGCGTGCTCCTCTTGGCTGCATACACACTTGGCCGCATGAAATCCTTTTAACTTTAGAAAACTTTCATTCGTTCAAGTTCCACGCATTTGGTCAAGGGACGCATGCGCAGATTCAGTCATGCGTCCAACAAGATGGACGCATGCTGACTTGAAGCGAGAAGTCCACGACGTATGCCAAGCAGGGCGCATGGAACTCATTCGTCCCAGAACAGCAAGTTTCAGCCATGGAAAAGCTCCAAGTCTGAAAAGTTATTTTCTCCATGAAATCCTCATTTCAAGTCCGAATCTAGCAAAGTAAAGTTCTAAAACACTTGAAATTGAATGCTCATCAACATGGAACTACCAGTTTTCGAAAATATCAAGTTTTACTATATCAAAACCAAGTAAACTCAAGAACACCCCAAAACTTAGAATTCAGATCTGTCACGACCCGCACCCGAAATTTGGGCATGAGTCGTGGGTACGTCCAGCCTACGCCGTAGCATCGGCGGTAGAACGCTGTCTAGGTCTCAACATAATATATATCCTATCAATAGTCTCAACTCCGTACGGAGGACAATGATAATAATCCACAGTTCTATAAATATACTCAATCACAAGCTAGAAGAAATAATGGCACGAAGAGAATGGAAAAGAGTTCTATATAAACCAATCACAAAAGTGCAACACAAGTCCTGGGTCTAGATGACCTCACAAAGTCACAAAATAATAATTACAACTCAGTCTCAGTCTGAAGCAATAAATATAGAAAAAGTAATCTAAGTATTGGCAGGTAAGATCTCCTCTAGGATAGGCAACTCCTCTGGGATTTCCGGAGTGAAATCTCCCTCTAATCCTGGGCCGTAATGAGTGGGGCAATAGTTCTCCAGGTCCTCTGAAAAATGTTATCCAGTCAGGATTGGAGCGAAGCACAAGCACTAACAGCAGTTTCATTAAATTGACAAAAACTATAAACAGTGTAAGAATTACAAGATGAGAATAAATGCTAGAAATGTAAAGTACTGGAGAAATGAAATAGACAATAGAGCATCTAGCAATGAACAATAAACAGTGAATGCTAGAACAAGTGAAACTGAGTAAAGAATAGACATCTAGCTAAGTGTTGAAATATCAGTTTATTATGTGATCGGCTTGGGACTAGATCAGGCTGGTTATATATGATTAACTATGATTCATGTAGGTCAGGCTAACCATATGGTTAACTATGATGCATGTAATGGTCAGGCTAATCATATATAACAACTATGATGCATGTAAATGGTCAGGCCACACCCGACGTGAGAAGTAGGGTGAGCTATGATGCATGTAGATGGTTGGATATGATCACATAATCTACTAATAATTCCCCATCCCCCAGCTAGCACGATGGATTCCAATCACGACTCCTCATGATGGGGATCTAGAGTGCTAACCCGTGTATCCATAGTGTCGGAATCAAGTATGTAATACAACTGAATTATAGAAATAATCAACAATAAAAACTGTCAGAGAATGTACTCGCCTGTGGTCCTGAGTAAAGGGTGAGGATCGATATCCAAAGTGGGATCACAATGACCTATATAAATATCAATGTCAAAATAATGTCCTTGAATGATAATTAGGTCAAAATGTAAATAAGTGTTTTCTAGGTCTAACTAGGTCTGAATAGTAAATTCTTGGTAGTATCAGTCTACACCTAGGTTTCTAGGTTGATTTCCAGGCTAAGCTAGTTAATATATCTAGATTAAATATATGGTTATCTTATTTCCATGTCTACTAGGTTTATCTAGTATCTAACATACAATAGACCTACTTGCTATCACCTTAATACCAACTCTGAACTCAGACCTACACCTCTACCCATCTACACACTGAACTGAACTTCACTGCTCACACACAGACACACATAAGCCACACACACAGACATATACTGATATACACTCTAGAACTCAGGAATGCAGGTATTCACACTGATGGGAACACTCACTGCACAATACCCCTCTCACTGTGACACATACACAGCTACACATAGTGTGTTCTAGGATACACATACTGCTACTTAGCTAGGTTCACACAGGCACATAGATATCTCACTGCACACACAGGTTTCTATCATAATCCTAACTCACTAACTTACTGCTACATACACACAGGAAAACACTCCTCACTGAAACTAGTTAGGCTCACACAGGCACAGTTTGTACATCTGCACACTGCTCCCTCACTCCTCACAGAATTTCACACACAGGGAAATACCAGTCACTGATACATTAGAAACTCCCCAACATCACTGCTCAGCTCACTAGTACACAGGCAGTTACTGAGACTAACTCTCACAGAAAACTCACTCACACACTCAGTATAATCTGCACACAGACACAGGTATCCTGGGAAAATCTGAGACACACACACACACAGGGAATACACACTACATTGTTACTTATACCCTCACTGAACTCACACACACATAGGTCCTCATACACAGGCACACTGCACATACTTACACACACACACAGTTCTGTTTTTCCTCCTTACTGAGAACACACAGTAATTACACAACTAGCTACTGATACTAATTCACTGAATTGAATACTGAAACACACAGGTACTTACTAACCCACACTGCTATTAGAGAAATAACCCTGGGACACATACTCACTGGTTACTGATACAGCACAACACTTCCATACCCACACACAGATAAACTTCTCACTGAACACTTTCCCTTGCCACACTGATACTGGTACACTGTCTCACTACTACATAACATATGCTCACCCTAAAACTCTCAACTCAGTCCAAGAATCTAGGAGTCCTAACTCTCAAGTTCACATGACTATCACAGTATCAAAAAATTGATACTGTGAACCCTATGAATCCCATGAACAGTCAAATTACACAGCAACTGAAATTGAAACCCTATAATACCTGATACACTGAAAACTCAACACTGGACACAACTAACACATTACTGATACTTAATAACTCACTTGAAACTTAGCCAACACATCTACACTAAAACCTTGCCTGTAACACAGTACACATGCACACCATTGGCACAGACACACACATGCACAGGTTGACACAGATTCACTTGCACAGTCAGATTACTGATACACACCTACTGCTCACTCACACACACATTACTCACAGACACATAGGTACACACTCTCAGGTATTACTGAGAATTTCTCAGTCTACACACACTCAGTCACACTGGCATCCACACAGGAACACACACAGGAATTAACACCCTGAGACACACTGACACAGGGTTCTATGATACACAGACACTCACACTCACATAGCTACACAAGATACTCACAAACTTACAGTTCTCACACAGGCTACACAGATACTGATACCCCTAACACATCTACACAGAATACTCCCAAAACCCGACTGCACAGATCTCCCTCTCCTCTACACTTCACTAACTCACTGACATATAAACAACTACACACACACTGCTACACATGGACACAGGTTCACATAGACCCAGATACACTGATACATAGGTTCTGACACACTCCCAATAACAGGGACACACACAGAACTCGAGCTCACACAGGCTCCTACACAGAATCAACAGAAAACCCGACTGCACAGTAAACCCCCAAATCAAAACCCTAAAACTGGATCTAAACTTACATGTTGGAGGTGTAATCATGCCTACACGAAATCCTTAGGATTTGGGTTCTAGAAATTTGGGGGAAAAGGACCCGAATGTACACCAAAACCCTAGATCTCCTAGGTCTTCATATAGAACCCTAGAAATCGAAATCCATACAGTATGGGGGGTTCCTAATGGCCGACTACAACAGAAAAATAGAATTGAAATAGGTACAAAGCGAATTCTTACCTATTGGGAGATGGTTTCCCAATGGAGGTTCTTTTTCTCCAAGTATTCTTGACCCAAGCTCCTTGTTCCCCTTGCTTTGAAAGAGGAAAAATGGAATCCTAGGGTTGATTCTGAATTTTGGGGTGGGGGAATTGGTTTTTCTAATGGAGGCTAGGGTTTTCTTTCTTCATGAAGGAAAAGAGGGTTGAGGGTGGCTCCCTTTTATATTAAAGCTAGGTTAGGGTTTCAAATGCATAGGATTAGGTTTAACCCCCCCCCCCCCAGCTAGGTCATGAAGAACCTAATTGTCACGCCCCAGTCCCAAAATACCGAGGGACTGGATGCGTGATAATGGCCAGCAGTACGCACCGATGGACCACCCAATTTAATGGATCCATCGGGGCATACTTACGCTGTGATATAACAATAAGTAGATCCAGTGGTACAAGTCACAGTCTATACTAATCTCATCCACAACAAATAATCACAGATCAAATGACAGAAATAAAATAAATAAATAACTAACAAGTCTCAATAAAAGTGTCTCGGAGAACAATCCGAGTACAAGTCTGCTACATCAATGAAATAGACTGGAAAGTAAATAACTAGAAACTGAAAATAATGAGTATCCCAAGCCAATACTCAAGAGAAGTCCTCTGGTACGATCTCGTCCTCAGATCCTGGTTCTGCTCCAATGTAGGCACCTGCTCCTGCTAATGCCAATGCTCCGGTCCCGTAAACCTCGGGGTAGATCTCGTCTGCAATATCTGGGGACATAATCCGGATCCAGGTCCTCAGGGGACAGCAAGGTACAGAAAATACAAGCCAAAATAAATGCAGTGCAGCAATAAATGAACAATAGGGTGAATAAATAACCAGCTAAGTGATATGCAAATGAGAACATTATTCCATACTCGGGCTGAGACTACTACAGGATCAGTGTCGGAGAAACCTATAGCAGTATTTTCTCGAAGGGCCAGAACTGGTGCCATAGCTCTGTGTCAGAGACTAAGACACATCCAGATGTCAATATATAATATAATCAGCCTTTCATATGGTGATACTCTTCCCACCCAATGAAATCTCATGTCTCATGTCCATGACACGCAGGATCAAGACTAATGCAACAAGTCATACTATGTCTAAGAATATCATGTCCAAGTCCTGTATCCTATACAGAATACTCACGAATATCTCGGGAAAATCCTGTCTCATGAATAGTGTCAAGTGTCCTGAGTCAAGCGTACTTGGTAAGACAAGTACGAGAATATATAGTGTCACGAATGTCCATCTCTAGATGACCGTACCCAACACCGCGTACGGGGTTGGCACCCGACTATGATCGGACGCTAAGTACGTCACACGGTCCTAGGTTAAGCATGCACAACAATGTAAAAGAATCAAAGAGATTATGCAACAAGACTGCAAAGTTTGGCAAGGTACACTTGCCTGTGGTCCTGGCTCCAACTATAGCTCTGGTCTCCGTGTGATCTGCAGGTACTACTCCGGTTGCTGAAATAAACATCACCATTAGATTCAGAAAATATCAAATAGCTAGAAACGTCTGTCCTTACGTCCAATTTGGACACAAGGGCAAAAACGACATTTCCGTGCCAAAGCGGGGTCCACATGTGGGCCACTTTGCACCGAAAAACGTGTCAGGGTCAAAGGTCTCCAAATTCACCAAACTCAGTGTCAACAGGTCAGAAACGCTGATACGAACCCAACGGAACTTTCAGAATTGAATTCCGATGAGCCGATCACAAAATCGCCCGTCGAGCGGGGCCTGTGGGGCCCACAATACGCGATTTTGTCAACGTTCTCAGAATCGAACCAAACTTGGGTCACAGGACCAGCGTATCGCTACGAGTCCGATGGCGCAAGTTTCGTCTCGATCCGACGTGTGTACACGAAGTTACAACGTGTTCCAGAATCGACGGATACGGGGCGGTGTTGGCGGATACGTGTTGATTCCGGTGTGCACGCACACCCGAATTGACTTCTGCAAAATCCTACACGTCCGTATCGACGTCGCGCACGTTTCGGTAAAGACCGCGTGCGACCAAGTCGTCCCGTTTGGCGGGACGTACCCAGTTCCAGGGTGAATCGGGTCGTCGTTTTTCCTGTTTTTGGATCGCGGTGTGCGATCACCACAGGACGCGATGTCCCGAGCGGTTTGCACGGGCACCGAGGGGGTCATACAGGCTTCGCAACACAATTTACGGAATTGAAATCAGAGTTACGAGGAGGGAGTTATGGATACCTGAACTGGTCTGAAAAATCGAGTTTCCTCGTGTCCGACTCGCGTCCAAAACTAGGGTTAGGGTTTTACTGTGTCCGTGTCCGAGGCTCCTGTGTCAGGGTGTCACCGGAGTCGTCTGGCCACGGCGAGGAGGACGGCGAGGCAAGATCTCGTCGGAGGGTGGCTGAGCAGAGGCGGCTCGGGGTCGATCTGCTGTGCTCGAGGCGGAGGAGGCGCAGGCTTCGGGCGGTGGCCGCTGGGGATTCGTCGGCGGAGAGATGGAGGAGGGGATGACTAGGGCAGCGGCTCGGGTGGCTGTGGCAGGGGATGGGCGGCTCGTGGCGGGTCTAGGGCGGAGCCTGGGGGTCGGGTTAGGGCGGAGCTAGGTCGTCGAGGGTGGAGAAAGTTGCAGCGGGCGGCGGGCTTGGGGAGGTGCTGGTGGGGATGGGTTCGTCGGGGTCAGGCGGTGCGACGGCGGAGGTGGAAAGGGAAGGCTGCGGGCTGAGGCGGAGGGACGGTCGACGAGAGTGGCTGTGGGTTGGCGGAGGCTAGGTGTCGATGAGGCTGAGGAGATTGGGGAGTCGAGGGTTCAGCGGGTGGCCGAGGAAGAGGACGGCGCCGGAGCTGGGGGAAGGCGGCGGAGAATTTAGGGTTTTGCGGCGGCGGCACAGAAGTCGAGGCGTCCTTTTATAGGCGCGCCGCCGCGGAGTCGAGGCCGAGGAGAATTAGGGTTTCTGAGATTTGTTAACGGGTTTCGGGTCGGGTTCGATTCGGATTCGACCCGACCCGACCCATTAAGAAATCGGTTTGGTTCAAGTTTGGGTTTGGTTTGGTTCTGTTGGGTTTATTGAAATAAACCCGGTTTATTTAGGGGTTTGAATTGGTTTATTTTATAAATAGTTTTTAGGGCTTTAAACGGGTTTCCGGAGTCCAATAAATACGCAGAAAATTACCCTATGTCCGGTTTTCCATTTTACACCATAAAATATTATTTCCATAATATTTGAATATTAATTAATAGCAATTAAAAAATCATTTAATTGACAAAGGCCTAGGTTTTATTGACAGAAAAATCCCGAAAAATTCCAGAAAAATTCTTGAAAAATCAGGGGGCTTACACTAATTAACTAGGGTTTAGTCATTTTAGGGTTTGAGGTCCAAACCTAAAGTTTGAATTCTAGGGTTTCACTAGAATTGGGTTTTCAACTAGGGTTAGCCATACTGACTTCTAGGGTTTGACATAAACCAACACAACCAACAACATATAAATAGTTTTGAAAAACTCAGCAGATTAATTAAACACATAATTATTCAAAATAGTGAGTTTACACAAATGCCCTAATCTGGAAATGTGGTGGTGACAAGTCTACCCTCCTTAAAAAAATTTGTCCTCAAAATTTAAAGTCCTCATAGTAGTGTTTACTCATACACATTATTATTTTTCATAAATAGTGAAATTCAACAACCCACAGAATCCTGAAATAATCCACCTTGTCGTTTCGCAATTTTTAAAAATTTCCGAAATTACTATATTCCTGAATTATCCTCAAAAATAAAAAATCAGTTTCCATTTCCTCATAATTCCCACGAATTTAAAAATAAAAATTTATACTCAGAATTTGATATCCCTATCAACTAACCTTTAGTCCACAACATCCATGATTACATCCTCATTGCATATACCTGCTTATTAATACTTAAATCTGATACCAAGATTCTCTAATATAACCATGGTTCAATAATGCATCCAAGTTTGATACCCCTATCTCTTTAGTACCACATTCTCTGTCAGTTCTCGTTCCTACTACAATTGCCCATACTATTGTTCCCAGCACTCCAGTGCACACCAAGTGTAACACCATACTAAGTACTGCTCTTCCCAACACAACTCTAGATGGACACCCAAGTTAGTCTGCGGTGCCATCTCAATCATGCTCAAGTCATCAGATCCTTATACCTGTATATCATCTACTCCTATATTTAATATTCATATTTCTCATCTACCATAAAATTAATCCTCAAAATAATCGTCAAGATTTAACTTCTCGATCAACTTAAAAATAATTTGCATATACCTCCTCAAAGTCAGATACTCAACATCGAAATAAAATTTTAATCACTTCTAAAATCTTTGTAGCCTTGACCATGTTTATGGAATCAAAATTTGAACCCTCAAAAAAATTTAATGACATAATCTCAACTCCTCAATAATTCTCAAAGTTAAAATTCATTTCCACTCTTTAATTTTATAAATCCACAAATATACGTATAAGTGCTCACAGTCTCTAGTACTTGAGGTGCACTCAATACATCTATTGTCTACTACTGTGTATTAAAATTGTACTGCCCGAATCGCTTGTACTATTACCTCCAATGATCAAAGTTATCATCACATGTATTTTCTTCAATGATTTTCTATCTATATTAGTTAATACACCCTTCTAACTATCATCACACGTAGTACTTACTGTTATTAGCACCATTCTCAATAATCCTTGATATAGAATCACTAGCACTATTGGTATGGTAACACTAGCTTCATCATTAGATCACCTCGTCACATTGACTAGAACTTAAGATCTCTTGCAATTTCTATAATACCCATGCTTTACTTCAATCTCAAGGACAGGCATATGGTTCCATATCTCGATTGATGTATAAGCATATCTCTTAAACCTTTTACAGCATGTTAAACTCATATGTGATACATTTCATAACTTTCATTACCAATCTTGATATTTCTCTACTCATGGCATCTCATTAAAACCCTTTATGCATATATATTTCTTTACTCTTGATACACCCAGTATCAATCATCAAATTGAACATCATGCTCCATTAATCTTTAACACAATTCTTTGATACTTAATTGTTTACATAGATTATCCAATTACATAATTTTAATGACTACCCAGGACTGGCATGCTGATTCTGACACTTACTCTTGGAACCATCATTGATACTCTTACTCCTTTTTCTACCTGTAGTACCAATATTGACTATAATAACACCTATCATAGAACTATTGCTACAAGGTACTATGCTATGGGTATCTCTAGATTAATGCCTACTGCTCCCATGTCCAACTAAGAACCACTTACAAACTCACAAGTCACACTTCAGTCAACACTAATACAAGACACAAACAAAATTGTAAGTCACTAATTATCATACTAACAAGGAATCCTCAAAGAAAAATTAGCTCAAAAAGGAACTAGATCAAGGACTGAAGGTATCTTTACTGCTAGTAAAGAAAAGAAGCGATGGAACAAAGTCCTGGAATAACAGAAATAGGTAAGTATTGAGATAATATTTTAAGAACCAATTTAAGATACAACCTGATAATCATACACGTCTGTCTGAAATTATGACATTCAGAATCCTCGCCACGCCAGTAAGCATAGGTGCGATAAACGACAGGTTCCGTAACTAAGGTATGCAACCCTATAATCATGTCATCTAGAATCCTCGCCACGCCAACCGGTATGGCTGCGAGAGACTCTAAGTTTCATAACTACAATATGTACATCCTAGTCAGGTTCCTACGTTCTCGTCACGACAACTAGTATGGCTGCGATAAACTCTAGGTTCCATAACCAAAGTAGACGTTTTACCTTTCTCACTGTCCTCATCAATATATGTCATCAGATGATACCGTAAATTTTAGCCCATAAAATTCATCTTGATATAAAAATCTACTCAACAACGATACCAGAAATTTAACAACTGATCAACAAGAATCAAACTCAATATCAACAAGCGAGAACAGACGAAAACAAGGGGAAAGGAATTAAATTGGAATTCATAATGAGATTCTCAAGGGTCGTCCCAAGAATCTCTCAATAATTGTGATTGAGCATCCTGCTCTGCTCCGCTGCTCCTCTGGCGACCTCGAACTCCGGCTCTCCTGGTGGTCGAAATAATACTCTGCCTCTATAACAATCTATGGTAACATGATGCCTACTCAACCAGTCCATTCCGAGTACAATATCGTACCCCGGGAGTGGCATGACGAGTAAGCTCACGCTCAACTCTCGACCTCCTACTGACACCCTTCGGTCCTTGCAGTAATCACGGACTAGGATAATACCTCCACCAGTCGTGATCTTGCAAATCCTAGCTAGTGGTTCTGTCTCTAAATGATGTCGAAGTGCATAAGATACAGACACAAAACTATGGAAAGTGCCAGAGTCGAATAAGGTAAATACGGGAATACAATCAAGAAGAACCGAACCTGTGATCAAGTCTCCTGCTGGCTCGATCTCCTCGACTGCCATGGCGTACGCTCGTCCCTGGGGTACACCTCTCTGCTGCTGGTGCTGGGCAAACTTCTGATGTTGCGATGGAAGTGGTACCCTCTGTTGTTGGCCTCCTGGTATGGCAGGTACCCTGTCTGGTCCTCTCTGGGCGGCTGCTCCACCCTGACCTAGACGAATGGTAGGGCAATCCCTCAGCTGATGTGTCGTCGATCCGCAGGACAGACATGTGCCCAACCTCTTCCTGCAGATGTCTCTGGTATGTCCCATCTTCCTGCAATACACACACTAGATAGTGGGCCGAGTCTGTCTCTGTGGCTGTTGCTGCTGGATGTGTCCTCGAACTGGTGTCTGGTGCTGCTGATGATGAGCCATCTGCGGTCCCACATGTGGCTTAACTGGACTTCTTTGATTTGGATCTGCGCACTGGTTGGGAAGATAAGGAGCTCGAAGACAACCCCTCACTTGATATCCCGCAGTGCCACAGTACAAACAAAGTCCTCGCCTCATCCTACAGCTCTTCCAAAGGTGACCTGGCTTCTTACAGAAGTGACAAGCCTGCTGGATCTGCCTCGAAGGCTGCTGCTGATCCTGCGATCTGGTCCTCGACGGCATCCTGAGGACAGCGTGAAAGGAATCGATTAAGGTAATAGATACGATATCATCAAGGAAGGACAGTAAATTTCTAAAGGGAAAAATCATTAAGAGTAGTATTATAAGAATCAGAAATTCCTAATTGTGATTGAGCATATCCTCGGCCTAATTCCTATTTCCTAAAACAGGCTTGTAGTAATACTCTAAGCGAGCACCACTACGATATTGTTCTAAGGCGAATCTAGGACTCGACCTGCATGGGCCACCACTAAAAACGTGTCACGACCCGCACCCGAAATTTGGGCATGAGTCGTGGGTACGTCCAGCCTACGCCGCAGCATCGGCGGTAGAACGCTGTCTAGGTCTCAACATAATATATATCCTGTCAATAGTCTCAACTCCGTACGGAGGACAATGATAATAATCCACAGTTCTATAAATATACTCAATCACAAGCTAGAAGAAATAATGGCACGAAGAGAATGGAAAAGAGTTCTATATAAACCAATCACAAAAGTGCAACACAAGTCCTGGGTCTAGATGACCTCACAAAGTCACAAAATAATAATTATAACTCAGTCTCAGTCTGAAGCAATAAATATAGAAAAAGTAATCTAAGTATTGGCAGGTAAGATCTCCTCTAGGATAGGCAACTCCTCTGGAATTTTCGGAGTGAAATCTCCCTCTAATCCTGGGCCGTAATGAGTGGGGCAATAGTTCTCCAGGTCCTCTGAAAAATGTTATCCAGTCAGGATTGGAGCGAAGCACAAGCACTAACAGCAGTTTCATTAAATTGACAAAAACTATAAACAGTGTAAGAATTATAATATGAGAATAAATGCTGGAAATGTAAAGTACTGGAGAAATGAAATAGGCAATAGAGCATCTAGCAATGAACAATAAACAGTGAATGCTAGAACAAGTGAAACTGAATAAAGAATAGACATCTAGCTAAGTGTTGAAATATCAGTTTATTATGTGATCGGCTTGGGACTAGATCAGGCTGGTTATATATGATTAACTATGATTCATGTAGGTCAGGCTAACCATATGGTTAACTATGATGCATGTAATGGTCAGGCTAATCATATATAACAACTATGATGCATGTAAATGGTCAGGCCACACCCGACGTGAGAAGTAGGGTGAGCTATGATGCATGTAGATGGTTGGATATGATCACATAATCTACTAATAATTCCCCATCCCCCAGCTAGCACGATGGATTCCAATCACGACTCCTCATGATGGGGATCTAGAGTGCTAACCCGTGTATCCATAGTGTCGGAATCAAGTATGTAATACAACTGAATTATAGAAATAATCAACAATAAAAACTGTCAGAGAATGTACTCGCCTGTGGTCCTGAGTAAAGGGTGAGGATCGATGTCCAAAGTGGGATCACAATGACCTATATAAATATCAATGTCAAAATAATGTCCTTGAATGATAATTAGGTCAAAATGTAAATAAGTGTTTTCTAGGTCTAACTAGGTCTGAATAGTAAATTCTTGGTAGTATCAGTCTACACCTAGGTTTCTAGGTTGATTTCCAGGCTAAGCTAGTTAATATATCTAGATTAAATATATGGTTATCTTATTTCCATGTCTACTAGGGTTATCTAGTATCTAACATACAGTAGACCTACTTGCTATCACCTTAATACCAACTCTGAACTCAGACCTACACCTCTACCCATCTACACACTGAACTGAACTTCACTGCTCACACACAGACACACATAAGCCACACACACAGACATATACTGATATACACTCTAGAACTCAGGAATGCAGGTATTCACACTGATGGGAACACTCACTGCACAATACCCCTCTCACTGTGACACATACACAGCTACACATAGTGTGTTCTAGGATACACATACTGCTACTTAGCTAGGTTCACACAGGCACATAGATATCTCACTGCACACACAGGTTTCTATCATAATCCTAACTCACTAACTTACTGCTACATACACACAGGAAAACACTCCTCACTGAAACTAGTTAGGCTCACACAGGCACAGTTTGTACATCTGCACACTGCTCCCTCACTCCTCACAGAATTTCACACACAGGGAAATACCAGTCACTGATACATTAGAAACTCCCTAACATCACTGCTCAGCTCACTGGTACACAGGCAGTTACTGAGACTAACTCTCACAGAAAACTCACTCACACACTCAGTATAATCTGCACACAGACACAGGTATCCTGGGAAAATCTGAGACACACACACACACAGGGAATACACACTACACTGTTACTTATACCCTCACTGAACTCACACACACATAGGTCCTCATACACAGGCACACTGCACATACTTACACACACACACAGTTCTGTTTTTCCTCCTTACTGAGAACACACAGTAATTACACAACTAGCTACTGATACTAATTCACTGAATTGAATACTGAAACACACAGGTACTTACTAACCCACACTGCTATTGGAGAAATAACCCTGGGACACATACTCACTGGTTACTGATATAGCACAACACTTCCATACCCACACACAGATAAACTTCTCACTGAACACTCTCCCTTGCCACACTGATACTGGTACACTGTCTCACTACTACATAACATATGCTCACTCTAAAACTCTCAACTCAGTCCAAGAATCTAGGAGTCCTAACTCTCAAGTTCACATGACTATCACAGTATCAAAAAATTGATACTGTGAACCCTATGAATCCCATGAACAGTCAAATTACACAGCAACTGAAATTGAAACCCTATAATACCTGATACACTGAAAACTCAACACTGGACACAACTAACACATTACTGATACTTAATGTCACGACCCGCACCCAGAAATTCGGGCACGAGTGCGTGGGTACGTCCAGCCTACGCCGCAGAATCGGCGGTAGTACGCTGTCTAGGTCAAATCCAAATTTACTAACTAGCTCATTCACAAATAACATAGGCGAGATAATAATGAGAATTGAAACTTAAGATTGCAACTGAAATGAATGTGACAACAGATTCAAATGTTTTAGTACAGGATTTTAAAATGAAATCGGGGACAAACCCGATAAATGAGATAAGAATATAAATGAAAGATAGCTACTACTAGCTACTCCGCAGGAGTAGCTTCCTGTGTGGGAACTGGCTCTGCAACTGTATCACCTGCTGCCTCAAAGGGGCCATAATAGGTGGGGGCAAGGTTCTCATCAACGCCTAAAACAACGGATCCAGTCAGGAAAGGAGCAAAGTACACAATGTACAACAAGATTTAAACTAAATAATTGTGACAGGTAGACAATAATTGACTAAGCATCATGTTAAGAATATACGTAAATAAGTAGTGAAATTAACTGAGAACTATGCTATAAATCAGGACTAGAAGTAAAATATGATTAATTGCCATAAACCAGAAATGAGTAAAACAGGAATAAATGTGACAGGAAAAGTAGCTGTAACCCGACAACAAGAACTGCAACACGACAAGAACTATGTGCGTGAACTTGTGTATTTAGAATACATCGTTGGCATGTAGGGGTTTATAAGGCTAATAAGGCCGTCATAGACGACTAGCACACAATGACAAGGGAAATAATCAAGTATAAGGCTGATGGTACAGTCGCGTACCAACAGCTAGCACACAATGACAAGGGAAGGGTAAACCACATGCCTCCTAGTATTCTCCCGCCCGACACGAAAAGCAAGACATAAAATCCAATATTCAAGACATGAACTCCAGTGTTCTAACTCTACGTGTAATCATCAATGGTATTAATAAAGCAGGGAACTTATTTATCATAATATAAAGATTAAACTTGAAGTGCAGGTACTTGCCTGTTGTTTGGATCTGATTAATATTGGCTCTCGGAGGAAAATTCCAGGGATGAGTCCAAAAGCTGAAATAGACATTACCAACACGCTCAAAAGATGTCAAATAGCTAGAAACGCCTGTCCTTGGGTCCAATTTGGAGACAAGGACAAAAACGGCAGTTTCGGGTCAAAACGGGGTCCGCCGGTGGGCCCGCTTTGCACCGAAAAACGTGTCCGGGTCAAAGGTCTCCAAATTCACCAAACTTAGTGTCAACAGGTCAGGAACGCTGATACGAACCCAACGGAACTTCCAAATTTGGATTCCGATGAGCTGAACACAAAATCGCCCGTCGAGCGGGGCCTGCGGGGCCCACGACACGCGATTTCGTCAACGTTCTCAGAATCGAACCAAACTTGACCCACAGGACCAGCGTATCGCTACGAGTCCGATGGTGCAAGTTTCGTCTCGATCCGACGTGTGTGCACGAAGTTAGGGTGAATTGCAGAAAAGGCGGATACGGGGCGATGTCCGCGGATACGCGTTGATTCCGGTGTGCACGCACACCCGAATCAGCTTCCACGAAATCTCACACGTCCGTATCGACGACGCGCACGTATCTGTGAAGACCGCACGCGACCAAGTCGTCCCGTTTGGCGGGACGCACTCAGTTCCGGGGTGAAACAGGGTCTGGTTTTTCCTGTTTTTTGATCGCGGTGTGCGATCACCACAGGACGCGATGCCCCGAACAGTTTATCCGGGCACCGAGAGGGTCATACAGGCTTCACAACGCAATTTGCGGAATTGAAAACGGAGCTACGAGGCAAAAGTTACACGCACCTGAAGGGGACCCGAAAAATCAGGGTCGAGTCGTGTCCGACTCGTGTCGGACACGCGAATCCCAAAAATTAGGGTTAGGGTTTCAGGTGGATTTCCGGCCGTGGACGGCGGGGACTGGCCGAAGATGCGTCGGCGAGGGTGGGGGACGGTTCGCCGAGGGGCGGCGCGGCGTCCACGGGCGGAGCGGCGGCTCAGGGCGGCCGGCAGCGGCGGTGGGGAGCTGCTCGTGCTGCTGCTGCGGTTGCTGCTGGCCGGACGTCGAGGAGGACGGAGGAGGAGCAGAGGGGGGGCGGCTGTGCAGGGCGGAGCTGTCGAGGCGGTCGGCGAGGAGAGGACGGCGGCGGCGCTAGGCTGTGGTCGGAGGAGGAGGCTGAAGGGGTGTAGCCGCGAGGGGGGGTTTATAAAGGAGGAGGAGGAGGCGTCGAGGGCCGGGGAGGGCGGCGCTGAAGACGGGGTCGGCCGAGGGGTGCGGGCGACGTGGGGGCGAGGTGGCCGGCCGGTGCGGCGGGCGGTGCAGCGCCGGACGCGGGCACGAAGGCTGGGTCGGGGAGACTGGGCTGGCGGGTCGGGCTGACGGCGGGTCGGGTTCGGTTGAACCCGACCCGATAGGGTAGGGTCTGGGCCGGTTAGTGGGCTGGGCCGCGGCCCAATGGGCCAGGAAAAATAAAATAAAATAAAATAAAATAAAATAAATAATAAATAATAAATAATTAAATCAATAGATAATTAATTAATTAATTAATTAAATAGTTTTCAGGCATTTAAAAATAGGTCTGAGGTCCAGAAAAATTATCCTAAGTCCAATTTTCTATTTTACACCCAAAAATATTATTTTTATGATATTTTAATATTGTTTAATATCAATTAAAAATCATGTAATAATTCAAAACCCTGATTTTAATTTCAGAAAATTTCCAAAAAATTCCAGAAAATTGGTAAAAATCCAAGATTTGATAATTTTGAAAATTCAGGTGGTTTACAACCTACCCAACTTACAAAAATTTCGTCCTCAAAATTTAAATTATGGTAGGGTTCTCTCTGTCCAAACTCACTTGATTACGGTCTAACGGGTTTCTCTCAGGTGGACATTGCGGTCGCTACCCAACTTATAATTTTACCCATATATCTGCTAAGGTTGTACAACTAGTAAGGCTAGGTCTCAACTTAATAAATTATGGTATTGAATCTTTAAATCTGCAACACAAATACACCACCTATGGTATTCCCTTAGTTATAAAGGGTTATCATCAATTCGACCGGTCTGAGGGGTATGTCTAGCACTACAAAACAACTTATACCAAACACAGGATTTTGTCTTTCCGAAAATAAGGGAAGACGAGGATCAATAATAAAGAGTTTAAGGGCGAGGTGGTAGAACAGAGGTATAGGGATCAAGGCGTTTAAGGAATTCTAATGGGAATTGTCAGGCGGTTATAGGTTGAGATTCTATTCTGGTAATCATTTGTTCGCATGCTCGTATTAGTTCAATTATGTAACTGATACGATATGCTTGGACGTATTTAGGGGCAAGTATACTAGTCAACTTTATATCTCAATCCACATAAAGTAGTCGTGCGAAGTGCGAATCAAAATGCACTAAGGTTGATCAGACCGTAGTACACTGATTCTGAATAGACACTTTGTATTAGTGGGGTTGATCAGGCCTCAATAATACATGTGTCATGAACAAGCCCGATAAAGGGTAAGCTTGCAAAACTAGGCTATAAAATAGCAGCATAAATCGAGTTCAGCAAAATTAAGTGCGCTAGATGATGATGAAAAAGGAGGCACAAAATTATTGAAGTTCACAGAATAACACAAAATAAGCACAATAGCAAAAGTCTCTAAAAATCTCTACAGTTATCAAATATAAAAGCATACCAGGTTATTTAGCAAGTTCAAAAATTACTAGATTGGGGCTGAGGTCACGAACCAATAGGCACGAAAACAATACTAGAGAAAGGTATCTACGAAACACTTACGCGCATTAGCTGCTTCCAGAGTTGGCGCGTTCTCCACGGTCATCACGTAAGCTTGTCCGCGTCCTGGAGCAATGGGGCAGTCCCTTACTTGATGTTCTGTTGATCCACAATATAGACAGGCACCCAGTCTCTTCCTACAAACTTGCCAGGTGTGACCTTGTTTTCGACAAAAGCCACAAGTGGGAACTCGTTGATTCTGTCCTTGAGCTTGGTGTTGGGGTACTGGAGCTCGAGGGAGAGGACGCTGAGTTTGCTGCGGGGCCCTCTGTTGTTGTTGTTGTTGAAAAGGGCGTTTGTTGGGTCCCGCATTTCCGGTATCTCTTTCTCGCTTTAGTTTATGCCCCATGTCTCTTTCAACGCCTTGTGCCACGCTCAGGATTTCTTCATAGGTGCGAGCTCGGCTGGTGGTGACAGCAAGGCGAATATCCGGAGATAGCCCCTTCTTGAATCTACGGGCTCTGTCCTCCGGGGTACGAACCATGTACTCCACAAAATGGCTTAACCTGCTAAATTCAGCAGTATATTCATCAACAGACAGGTTACCTTGTTCCAGTCTCTCGAATTGGCTTTCGAGAGCTTCCCGAGCCACTTCGGGGTAGAATTTCTCCTTGAATAGCCTCTTGAAGTCTTCCCAGGTAATGTCAGGAGCAGATAGTTGGGGTTCATCTCTGAACCAGGTCCGAGCAATGTCGAACAGTTGCAGGCTTGCGGACTCCACTTTGAGGTCATCAGGGACCCGAGCAGTCTTCAGGAGTCTCTCGACGTTCTCTATCCAT
Source organism: Iris macrosiphon (assembly GCA_036927795.1). Lineage (NCBI taxonomy): Eukaryota > Viridiplantae > Streptophyta > Magnoliopsida > Asparagales > Iridaceae > Iris > Iris macrosiphon. The sequence continues at coordinate 154,077,269 of JAYESA010000018.1, read as the reverse complement.
TCATCGGCATAGAGAATGCCTTCAGTTCCATAGAATTCCAGGGGTCTAAGACTCTTGAAGTCTTTAGCACTCCCTGGCCTCTTGAGTGGCGACTCTTGGGACCTAAGAGCTTCTGAGAGGCTGGTCCGCAGAAGTGCAGTCTGTTCTTTCTGGGATTCCACCAATCCCTGGAACACTCCAAGTAGCTGTGCCCCATCCAGAGTAATTGCCGGAACAGATGGAGGCGGCGGGAGTGCAAGAGTCTCGGGCACATTCTGCTCAGTTGGTTCTGATGTGCCTCCTACTGTGTTCCTCGTCTGAACCATTCTGAAAGATTAAGGGGTAGGAAGATTAGAATAAATTACCTGGAAATCAAGGGCGATAGGAAAAATTGACTAGGACCGATATCAAGATTGGAAGTAAAAGATCCTATTCTGTGAATGAGCTTTTATCCTAAAATCCTCAATCTTGTTGCAGGCCTGTTCGGTCCCTAAGTTGGAACCGAACAATTTAGTCGTTTGACCTGCATGGGCCACCACAAAAACGTGTCACGACCCGCACCCGGAAATTCGGGCACGAGTGCGTGGGTACGTCCAGCCTATGCCGCAGAATCGGCGGTAGTACGCTATCTAGGTCAAATCCAAATTTACTAACTAGCTCATTCACAAATAACATAGGCGAGATAATAATGAGAATTGAAACTTAAGATTGCAACTGAAATGAATGTAACAACAGATTCAAATGTTTTAGTACAGGATTTCAAAATGAAATCGGGGACAAACCCGATAAATGAGATAAGAATATAAATGAAAGATAGCTACTACTAGCTACTCCGCAGGAGTAGTTTCCTGTGTGGGAACTGGCTCTGCAACTGTATCACCTGCTGCCTCAAAGGGGCCATAATAGGTGAGGGCAAGGTTCTCATCAACGCCTAAAACAACGGATCCAGTCAGGAAAGGAGCAAAGTACACAATGCACAACAAGATTTAAACTAAATAATTGTGACATGTAGACAATAATTGACTAAGCATCATGTTAAGAATATACGTAAATAAGTAGTAAAATTAACTGAGAACTATGCTATAAATCAGGACTAGAAGTAAAATATGATTAATTGCCATAAACCAGAAATGAGTAAAACAGGAATAAATGTGACAGGAAAAGTAGCTGTAACCCGACAACAAGAACTGCAACACGACAAGAACTATGTGCGTGAACTTGTGTATTTAGAATACATCGTTGGCATGTAGGGGTTTATAAGGCTAATAAGGCCGTCATAGACGACTAGCACACAATGACAAGGGAAATAATCAAGTATAAGGCTGATGGTACAGTCGCGTACCAACAACTAGCACACAATGACAAGGGAAGGGTAAACCACATGCCTCCTAGTATTCTCCCGCCCGACACGAAAAGCAAGACATGAAATCCAATATTCAAGACATGAAGTCCAGTGTTCTAACTCTACGTGTAATCATCAATGGTATTAATAAAGCAGGGAACTTATTTATCACAATATAAAGATTAAACTTGAAGTGCAGGTACTTGCCTGTTGTTTGGATCTGATTAATATTGGCTCTCGGGGGAAAATTCTAGGGATGAGTCCAAAAGATGAAATAGACATTACCAACACGCTCAGAAGATGTCAAATAGCTAGAAACGCCTGTCCTTGGGTCCAATTTGGAGACAAGGGCAAAAACGACAGTTTTGGGTCAAAACGGGGTCCGCCGGTGGGCCCGCTTTGCACCGAAAAATGTGTCCGGGTCAAAGGTCTCCAAATTCACCAAACTTAGTGTCAACAGGTCAGGAACGCTGATACGAACCCAACGGAACTTCCAGATTTGGATTCCGATGAGCTGAACACAAAATCGCCCGTCGAGCGGGGCCTGCGGGGCCCACGACACGCGATTTTGTCAACGTTCTCAGAATCAAACCAAACTTGACCCACAGGACCAGCGTATCGCTACGAGTTCGATGGCGTAAGTTTCGTCTCGATCCGACGTGTGTGCACGAAGTTAGGGTGAATTGCAGAAAAGGCGGATACGGGGCGATGTCCGCGGATACGCGTTGATTCCGGTGTGCACGCACACCCGAATCAGCTTCCACGAAATCTCACACGTCCGTATCGACGACGCGCACGTATCTGTGAAGACCGCACGCGACCAAGTCGTCCCGTTTGGCGGGGCGCACTCAGTTCCGGGGTGAAACAGGGTCTGGTTTTTCCTGTTTCTGGATCGCGGTGTGCGATCACCACAGGACGCGATGCCCCGAACAGTTTATCCGGACACCGAGAGGGTTATACAGGCTTCACAACGCAATTTGCGGAATTGAAAACGGAGCTACGAGGCAAAAGTTACACGCACCTGAAGGGGACCCGAAAATCAGGGTCGAGTCGTGTCCGACTCGTGTCGGACACGCGAATCCCAAAAATTAGGGTTAGGGTTTCAGGTGGATTTCCGGCCGTGGACGGCGGGGACTGGCCGGAGATGCGTCGGCGAGGGCGGGGGATGGTTCGCCGAGGGGCGGCGCGGCGTCCACGGGCGGAGCGGCGGCTCAGGGCGGCCGGCAGCGGCGGTGGGGAGCTGCTCGTGCTGCTGCTGCGGTTGCTGCTGGCCGGACGTCGAGGAGGGCGAAGGAGGAGCAGAGGGGGGGCGGCTGTGCAGGGCGGAGCTGTCGAGGCGGTCGGCGAGGAGAGGACGGCGGCGGCGCTAGGCGGTGGTCGGAGGAGGAGGCTGGAGGGGTGTAGCCGCGAGGGGGGGTTTATAAAGGAGGAGGAGGAGGCGTCGAGGGCCGGGGAGGGCGGCGCTGAAGACGGGGTCGGCCGAGGGGTGCGGGCGACGTGGGGGCGAGGTGGCCGGCCGGTGCGGCGGGCGGTGCAGCGCCGGACGCGGGCACGAAGGCTGGGTCGGGGAGACTGGGCTGGCGGGTCGGGCTGACGGCGGGTCGGGTTCGGTTGAACCCGACCCGACCCGATAGGGTAGGGTCTGGGCCGGTTAGTGGGCTGGGCCGCGGCCCAATGGGCCAGGAAAAATAAAATAAATAATAAATAATAAATAATTAAATCAATAGATAATTAATTAATTAATTAATTAAATAGTTTTCAGGCATTTAAAAATAGGTCTGAGGCCCAGAAAAATCCAGAAAAATTACCCTAAGTCCAATTTTCCATTTTACACCAAAAAATGTTATTTTCATGATATTTTAATATTGTTTAATATCAATTAAAAATCATGTAATAATTCAAAACCCTGATTTTAATTTCAGAAAATTTCCAGAAAATTCCAGAAAATTGGTAAAATCCAAGATTTGATAATTTTGAAAATTCAGGGGGTTTACACTTAATAACTCACTTAAAACTCAGCCAACACATCTACACTAAAACCTTGCCTGTAACACAGTACACATGCACACCATTGGCACAGACACACACATGCACAGGTTGACACAGATTCACTTGCACAGTCAGATTACTGATACACACCTACTGCTCACTCACACACACATTACTCACAGACACATAGGTATACACTCTCAGGTATTACTGAGAATTTCTCAGTCTACACACACTCAGTCACACTGGCATCCACACAGGAACACACACAGGAATTAACACCCTGAGACACACTGACACAGGGTTTTATGATACACAGACACTCACACTCAGATAGCTACACAAGATACAAACCTACAGTTCTCACACAGGCTACACAGATACTGATACCCCTAACACATCTACACAGAATACTCCCAAAACCCGACTGCACAGATCTCCCTCTCCTCTACACTTCACTAACTCACTGACATATAAACAACTACACACACACTGCTACACATGGACACAGGTTCACATAGACCCAGATACACTGATACATAGGTTCTGACACACTCCCAATAACAGGGACACACACAGAACTCGAGCTCACACAGGCTCCAACACAGAATCAACAGAAAACCCGACTGCACAGTAAACCCCCAAATCAAAACCCTAAAACTGGATCTAAACTTACATGTTGGAGGTGTAATCATGCCTACACGAAATCCTTAGGATTTGGGTTCTAGAAATTTGGGGGAAAAGGACCCGAATGTACACCAAAACCCTAGATCTCCTAGGTCTTCATATAGAACCCTAGAAATCGAAATCCATACAGTATGGGGGGTTCCTAATGGCCGACTACAACAGAAAAACAGAATTGAAATAGGTACAAAGCGAATTCTCACCTATTGGGAGATGGTTTCCCAATGGAGGTTCTCTTTCTTCAAGTATTCTTGACCCAAGCTCCTTGTTCCCCTTGCTTTGAAAGAGGAAAAATGGAATCCTAGGGTTGATTCTGAATTTTGGGGTGGGGGAATTGGTTTTTCTAATGGAGGCTAGGGTTTTCTTTCTTCATGAAGGAAAAGAGGGTTGAGGGTGGCTCCCTTTTATATTAAAGCTAGGTTAGGGTTTTAAATGCATAGGATTAGGTTAACCCCCCCCCCCCCCCCCAGCTAGGTCATGAAGAACCTAATTAACTAGGGTTTAGTCATTTTAGGGTTTGAGGTCCAAACCTAAAGTTTGAATTCTAGGGTTTCACTAGAATTGGGTTTTCAACTAGGGTTAGCCATACTGACTTCTAGGGTTTGACCTAAACCAACACAACCAACAACATATAAATAGTTTTAAAAAACTCAGCAGATTAATTAAACACATAATTATTCAAAATAGTGAGTTTACACAAATGCCTTAATCTGGAAATGTGGTGGTGACAAGATCTACCCCTACCAAGTCCTCAAATCAAAAAATACCAAGAATTAAACATGTAGAGAAACTCATAGGAAACAATATAGAACAACAAAATGCAAGAAAACTAAATAAATACAATATAGTAAGTTCTTCCTCATTGTCAAGATGTACTTGCCTAAACCCACTACTAAGCTACTACTACTACCACCAAAGGGAAGCTCGCGGCTGGGGCTAGGGTTCTCGGGCTGCTCTGGGCTAGGAAGAGGAGAGGGAAAAGAAAAAGAAGAAAGAGAAAGAAATAAAGAAGAATAGGGAGGAGAGAGAAAGATAAGGCTATATATATCAAAGGATGACTAGCACTATTTACAATTCTAGAAATTACATGAAAGTAGCTAGAAAATCCATAATTACATGGAAAGCAATATACAGCCACAACACACATATACCAAATAAAATACAATAATACTAAAATAGTGAGACGGGTCTCACACGCTCACACCATACTTTCCATTCTAGGATTTCTACATTTACCGACTTCTCAGTCCAGGAATACTACTTTGACGACCCAACGGTCCCAAACTTTTCTATACAAATTATATCTGATACCACAGTACAATAATCCACCTGTTTAAAGCAGCAGTATAATATTTCATATGTCAATAAAATCAACAGAACTATATTACGCAAGTCTACATCCACATTTCAATATTCCATGTTCTATAGAAGCAAGTTAACAGAAATAAAATTATTATTATTATTATTATTATTATTATTATTATATAGTTATAGTTATCATTAACTATGTCATGGCATAGAAACAAGACTAGCAACATCATTTTATTAGGTGTGAAGGTAAATGAGAGAATGATCAAAATCATCCACCATGAAGAATAATCTTCCATCTTGAACACCAAGATCTCTGCATGATTCCAAGTCCAACCAAGTTCTTCGAGTCAACAATCAACTCAATGCACCCTATGGAGTGGGACATTACACTCGTTGAAAATACCCTCACATGGTAGTTAGATAATGCGGATCCAATATCGTAGGTCTGGTCGTAATCCGAGATTCGCACGAAAAGATGTGAGTCGTATTGGTACGGTCAAATTGAGAATAGACTTATATATAAATCATGAAAATATAATAATAAATTTTTAAAAAAATTTGTATTCAAAATTCAAATTTTATTTTAATTATTTTTGCAAATAAGTCTTTTATATTTTAATAATTTGGATATAAATATATTTTTAATTTGACCACATCAATTCAGACTCACATATTTTCGTGCGGACCTCCTACTGCGACAAGACATGTTTCGTTGAATCCACAAGGTCGAATTAACCCTATAAGTGTATTTTCAGCGACTTTTGTGACATTTCTCGAAGCATCATCCGTGGGTCCCGCTAGTCGTCCATATGGATGACAGTTCGAAAAAGTGTCATAGAAGTCGTTGAAATTATCCTAAAAGGATAATTCGACGTCTTGAATCCAGTGATGCAGGTCTCGTCGCGATCCGAGATCTGTACAAAAATATGTGAGATCGTATTGATACGGTCAAATAAAAAATATATTTATATATAAATTATTTTCTATAATATAATGAGACTCCAAAACGGCTCAAAAGTTAGCCGTCTAAGTCGTATGTATATATATCATCAATTAATTATTTAAAAAAATTTAATATTACATAAAAATTATTTAAAAATGTAAATATGTTATAAGTAACACTATGAAGATTCAAACTCAACCAACCAAGGAGAATACCTCCCACCTTAATCACATGAGTTATAAGATACTTTTATTTATTATTATATAATAATATGTAGCTAACTGTTTTCAAGACTCTTTATAAAAAGTAAAAATATATCAATAACTAATTATAATTAAAATATAATCAAATATATAACAAATTCTAATTCTAATATAAAATTTTATATAATAAATTTAAATTAAATGTATTTAAATATTTAAATAATTTATATTAATATCAGAAGCAAAAAGTTATTTTATGTGCAATGCACGTAAATTTATTAAAATATAAAAAACTTATATATAAAAAATTAATTTTGGATTTTGAGTAGAAAATTACGTATACAACATTGAAGTTTCAATAAATTACATGTACAACATTAAAGTTTAAAAATTACAAATAAAGCATACAAACGTTCTTAAAAGGAGCGTTTACCAGCCTAATGCCAAAAATTCCTTAATAAGGGCGTTTTTCGTAATTTTTTCCCTAAATCAACATTAAAGGATTATAGAAAGAAAATAAATTTGTGAGTTTGCTCAAAAACGTCCTTAAAAAGTGTATTTTTGTACAAAGCGTTTTAATGCTTTATTTATAATTTTCGAACTTCTATACTGCACATGTAATTTTGGTAAACTTTTGTGGTGTATACGTAATTTTTTGGATTTTGAATATAATTTTTTTTTTTTAGCGTATAAATTTTTTGAACCACGATGAGACGTGTATCCGTGACGTAGAACTATTCCTGTTAGAATAATTTCAACCACTAATGTGACACTTTTTCGAACGAAGATCACTCGCGGGTCCGGTGACGGTGTAGCAGAACTAGCATGCGATGACGATTTTCCAATTTTAAAATTAGGCACTCAATAGTTACGAGAGGAAAAAAATTCAATCTTAAAAAAAAGAAAAAGAAAAGAGAGAGAGAGAGAGAGAGAGAGAGAGAGAGAGAGGTACGGGAAGAGTAAGGACGTGATTACTTTTGCTGCTTTTGTTTGCTTTGCTTTAGTCTCTCTCTCCTGCTCCTCTTTTCCTTTTTCCCAAAATCCATTTTATTATATTTAGATATCAATCTTCCTCTCCTCTCCTCTCCTCTCCTTTCCTTTCCTTGCATCTCTCCTCTCCCTCCTTTGATTCCTCAGCATTTTCTCTAGATGAGCATGATGAGTTACAGTATCGAACAGGTGGTGGTTGGCATTGTTCAAAGTCTACTTCTTCTTCCGCAGTTGTAATAATCCCTAATAATAATGACAAGTGAAGTAGGAGTAGGAGTAGGAGTAGACCTCCTAAATCCACCTCAGCCACCACCATCCCGCCGAGTCCCCTCCACCTGCGACCGACACCCGGACGAGAACTTCACCGGATTCTGCGCATCATGCCTCCGGGAGAGGCTGGAGGGCCTCGAGTCCTCCACCACCACCGCCACCACCCACCGTAACTCCACCTCCACCATCTCCTCCTCCCTCAAGTCCATTTTCTTACGTCCTCCCAACTCCAACTCCTCTTCTTATTCTCTCCAGCCAGAGCTCCGACGATGCAAGTCCTTCTCCTGCGGTGGTGGGAGAGGAGGAGGCGATATGGCTCCACCGCGGATCTCCACCACCTCCTTCGAGCCCCAGCGCAAGTCCTGCGACGTTCGCGGTAGAAACACCCTCTGGTCCCTCTTCAACCAGGACGACAATGCCAGGACTACTGGAGGGGAGGCTGGAAGCGGAACTCGCGACCACCTCCTCCCTTCTACATCCTCCTCCGCCGCTGCCCCCGCCCCCGCCCCCGCCCCAGCTGTTCCTGCGATCGAGTGTCCGGTGGAAGAAGAAGAAGAAGAAGAAGATGATGACGATTTTGATGACTGCGATGAGATCAGGCCGGTAGATCCGGTTCTTGTAGTCGCAACTTCAGGGGAGATCAACAATGTTGTAGTACTAGGAGGAGGAGGAGAGAAAAAGGAAGAGGAAGAAGAAGAGGAAGAGGAGATTGAGCTGAAACCTATGAAGGACCACATAGATCTGGACTCCCAGTCCAAGAAGCCTCCCCCAAAAGACTTCAAGGAGATCGCCGGAAGCTTCTGGCTCGCCGCCTCTGTCTTCAGCAAGAAGCTCCAGAAGTGGAGGAGAAAGCAGAAGATGAAGAAGAGGAAGAAAGAGGAAGCTGGCAAGCCCGGTGGTAACAAAACTTCTTCTGCAAGGTTCCGAGAGACGCAGTCGGAGGTCGCAGTCGACGCCTTCGGCCGCCGCTCCTGCGACACAGATCCGAGATTCTCCCTCGACGATGCCAGGTACTCCTTGGACGAGCCGAGGGCTTCTTGGGATGGCTACTTAATAGGAGGAGGAGGAGGTGGTGGTGGAGGAAGCAGATTGATGTTCCCTCGTCTGCCGCCAATGCTCTCGGTGGTGGAGGATGTCCCTACTCCACTAGTCCAGCGATCGGACGGTCAGATCCCTGTCGAGGAAGATTTGGTCATTCCTGGTGGTTCTGCGCAGACCAAGGACTACTATTCTGATTCCTCATCCAGAAGTCGCAGGAGGAGCCTTGACCGATCAAACTCCATTCGCAAATTATCTGTTGAAATGAACAACGAGCAGAAGCTGCCTGCCGCCGCCGCTGCCGCCGCGAACGCAGGCAGAGTATCTCCTGCTGCCAGTATTGACTTGTTCAGAGACTGGAGCTCTAACTCTTTGAGGTCCGACCGCTCTGAGAGCTTTGAGTCCACTTTCAGAGAAGATCCTCATAAGCTCCCTCCGCAAAAGAAGTCCAAGAGGTGGAGTAAGGCTTGGAGTATATGGGGGTTCATACACCGAAAGAGCAGCAGCAGAGGAGGAGGAGGAGGAGGAGGAGGAGGAGGAGGAAGAGCCAATGTGGTAGATAGATCCTTTTCTGAATCATGGCCTGAGTTACGGACAAATGGGCATGGTAATGGCAAGATCTTACGCAGCAACAGTAGTGTCAGTTCAAGGAGTTCTTTATATGGCAATGCAGCTCTCGGAAGCATGAGGAAGAATGGCGTGGAGATGACAAATGGGATTGGGAAGAAGAGAAGGGAGGAGTTTGTGTTGGAGAGGAACCAGAGTGCTAGGTATTCTCCAGGGCATGTCGATAATGGTATGCTGAGGTTCTACTTGACTCCAATGAGGAACAGCAGAAGGGGATTGGCGAAGAATGTGCACAATAGTAGTTACCAGTCCTTCACAAGGAGTGTTCTTCGATTGTACTGAGCCGGAAATCGGCTTGTATCAGGTTCTTGTTCTTCCTGGGTGTAACTGGATATTACTCTGGTTCTTTTTTGCTGGATAAATGGGATACGATTTGCATTGGCGTATTAATCTTTGTGTTACTTACTGTGACTTCTATCCTTCCACTATTTCTCTTCATCTAAAAATTATTGCAGGTAGAAATTTGTTGATTGTGCTTTATGAGGATGTTTCATCACCCAAAGGCCACAATAACTTGGTTCCTACCACTTGGGTGTTATAAGCTTGATAAGTAGTAGAGCTTACATTCTTAAAAAAGTTTCCCTGCTGACACATATACTAATGTGTGAATCAATACAAGTTTAGTCTACAGTTGGTTTTATGCCTACATAGTATGAACTTTCTTGTCCTTCCTAAACAATATTAACATCCTAGAAAATATTACAACTTATCATGTTGTTTATGTAGCATGCATAGCGACGTGCTTTGTCGTTGTCAGCAAATTCTGTCTCAATTGGACATGCATTTCTTCTACTATTAAAGGTAAAGCAAAGTGGATTGTAGTGTGGGGTTACTGTTGTCCTCTTTCTTGTTTGTGATCCTAATTCAGCCTTCCCCTACAAAGAACAAATCCTGCTTTGGGATAGCGCCCACAGGAAATAGCCATGCTTAAAATGTCTATTTCTGTTGAAAAATGGTTTGTGTTATAATCTAACTGCACATATACTATTCTCTTTTGCATTGTTGTTATACCGACCCAAGCTAGTATATAAATCCTCATTAGTGTTGTTTGCTGCCAGTGCAAAAAACAAAACAAAACAATATATTACTGAAGTGTAATATTAGATTTCAGCTTACTTCTATTATTAGCTGCATTTCATATTTCTCAAGTTTATTTTAAGTGTCATCTCTCATACTTTATAGTGTTTCTCTCTTTTGATGTCTTTGATCACCTCTGTGTTGTACTTATTGGAGAGCCCTGGTGTTACCATTTTAGTTGTTTAGTTTTTTTATGTGTGTTCAAAAGCAAATCATGGTAGAATAAATATACAATACAGGTTTAGATAAACATGAACAAGACAGCCATTAACCATTTTGGTTGAAGGCTCAGGTCGGTGATCTAGTTTGCCCCTCTCTGTTTGTATTCACACTTGAATATTTCTCTGTTTCCTTATCAAGTGGTGTTTCTCAGTGACAATTGTTGTTTTATGATTGGTGCCAAGTGATTATTTATGCTTTTTTTAGGGAGCCACACTTTGCATCAGTTCCCATATCATATTCAAATTTTGGTCTTTCAGGTATGCAGAATGTATCAGGGCAATAAGTGTAAAAGTTGTCAAACACCCACTAACGTTACAAATAGGCCCCATATGCAGTCTATTCAATCATCATTCTGTAATAAGCCATTGTTGCTGCTCTGTTTGTTTTCTCTGAATGCTCTTTAATCTAAGGCCCCCCACTGTAGTGACTCATGGTGTCTCTTCCAGAAATAAGCATATCATTCTATACACTAAGGGGAGGGGGTGCATTTAATTGTTGGTTAATATTGTAATGTCTGACAAAGTTGAATTTAACTGAAACTAACTTGCAGTAGTATTTTGAACCCCAACATGTGTCTTATTCTGCCATCTGCTGTATTGATCAAATTTTGTAACAGAGGAGTTTGAATGGTAATTGCATTTGAAATACATAATTACAGTCATTTTACTTATGTGAAGGTTATCCTCATCTTATTGCTGTAGTTTTCAATATCTAGTATCTAGGGAAACTGCGGAACACCATTACTTATCATTTGGCAACATATCATTTGCCCCCCAACATAGAAGCAACATCAACAATTCTAGATTTGTATGCAGAAGATGCATGTGCAACGTTCATGCTAGCTTGGTTAACCTGTTCGAGATCGACAATAATCATAAGTAGGAAATGCCACGATACACCAAGGAAACTGGACACTGCTGGTCTCCGAGAAGTAATGAACCTGTAGAAACTTGATGAAAATTTGATTCTTTAGTAGACTGGGCACCTTTTTGTAGTTCTGAATTAATCCTCAAGTCCTGTTGCTCATACATAGCAAAACATTGTGATTACGATAATAATGCAAGGTTAATTTGCTGCCTTTCTGCCTCATATATAGAGTAAACTTCATTTTCCTTATTGTCTTTTATGTCTAGTCTCATTTGCTCTATATGGGATAATTTCAAGAGACTAGATAAATCTTTTCTAATACAAGGATACTTTAGCTAGGATTTTTTTTGTTCACAAGGCGATTGCACTATTACTTGGAAAGATGGACTATTTAAAGTTAGCACCTGTTCTAATTTCAGTTGATTTCTTGTCTATATGATCTATAGCATATTAGCAATACTTCAAGTAGTGCTTTTCATTTTGATTTAACTGTAATCTGTAATGAGGATTGTTAGCATTTGATGTTTGATAATAGGAGAACCTCCTCCGAGCTGATATCCCCATGCATTTCAGGATTAGGAAATCCAGCTGTTTAAGTGTTCTTTTCTGTTCGTTGGAATTAGATAGTAGGAACTATTTTTCAGCGTTACTTTGGTATTCAGAGACAAGCCCTCTTCTCTGAAACGTTAGATAAGAAAGCCTGAAACTGAAACTATTATAAAAATTAATTTTTGGTATAGAGACCAACATTAGAAGTATTCGTAGCTAATTATGCCCATCCACTTGTTTCTTTTTCTTATTGGGCCATTGAGTCCACTTAATAAAACTATCATAAAGCAAGTTTTATACCAAAGTACATTCCTGTTGTAAAAGGGTAGATTGTTCCTTCCCTGCCAATAATTGTCCCAACTGTTTGAAATGAAATATTCTAGAGCTGATGGAAGTGTGATAAGAGTAGATTGTTGCTTCTTAACCTCAGGTTAGTAATGTAGTCATTTGGACCGGCAGTCTTGCTGGAATAACAGCAGTACTGTCTGTAATACTGAAGTATATTTGTTTTTCTTCTCAATGACCATGATAGATATCCTGTCATTCATGATGTGCTCTTTTTCTTTTCCATTTTTTTTTTTTTTTTTTTTTTTTTTTGTATGTAGAAAGCTCAAGTGACTAGTACTTGCCTTCAGAGGATCATATCATATCATATCGTATGGTTTTACCGGGGAATAGGGATATGTGCAATTTGAATGTACAACTTGGAATGACCTTTGATTTTCTACATATGGAAGGAACACACTTAAAAAATGTAATCTGTAACCTTTGTTTTACATTTTGAAACAATGATTTCACTTCTTAGTGCATCATTAGTTAGGTTCATCTCGGGTTCCAATTTTTATATTCAGAATTTAGAAGCTCGTTTGGTTGAATTGTAAGCTTCATTCTTAGTTCTAATTTTTAGATTTTCGGTCACATTTTATTCATAGGACCTAAGGCTTGGATCTCCCAATTTCTAAATTCTAGATTGTAGGAACTCATTTTGTAGAATAGTAAATCATAATTTGGAGCCACACTTTCTAGATTTTAGATTTTTTTTTTACATCAATTTTTGATCATACAATCTTTGGGACATGAGATCACTTTATCATTTTCTATTATTCTCGTACAAATTTAACACATTTTATATTTACCTTTTTTTTTTATTATTATTTTATTTTAGGTCTCTAGTTGTATTCTAGAGTTCCAACTATTAATGGTACTCTTATTACTATACCTTTAATTCTAATCATTCCAATGAGTTCTTCTTGATTCCAATGAGTTCTTCTTGACAACTGTTCCGGTAAAAACTCTTTCTAACATTAAATTTTGTTTGGTTGGCCGAAAGTGTACGAAACTTCAACCTCTTCTGTCGCAGTTTTCATGTAATAGTTTTTTCTTTTCTTGTTTGATTGCAATGAGAGGAAAGCAGGGAAAGCCCTAGTCCAGAACAGAATGGCCCAAAGATTAAAAAAACATCAATATAGACGTATCTAAAATAGTTATAGTAATTATTATGGTAGATTTGCACACTAGAGGTCCTTGGTTCAATTCTTTAGGGCACCATAATATATATTTTTTTAATATATCTACTTGTATTTTTTATTTACATAAAGTAATAAGCTCAGGGCCAGCCTTGGAAGAATGTGTGTTTTCTGGTTGACATGACCGGTCGTAATTTCCATCTCTTGATTGACCGAAAGTAGGTGAAAGTGGTCCTTTTTTTGTTGTCGAAAGTCCAAACTCGGTCAAGTTCAGACGTTTGATTGCAAGAGTGAAACATATTTCTTTATTTGATATTTTTCAGTTTTATGTCGGTTGAGAAAATATTACTTTTCATCTCCAAGAAAAATGAGAGGAAGAAGGGGAGTTCGAACGATTAGTTGTACGCAGTAAATTAACTTTTGGAATGAACTAAAAAATGTGTAACAAAATATTAGAACAAATTAAATTTTGTAAAACTATTACAATATTTGTCAATAAAATTTCTCTTGAATAAAATTTCACTTAGAATTTTTTAGTTTTTATTTTGTGAAATCTACATTAAATAATTATATGTCAGTTAAAATAAATAGTAGTTATTTGATAAAATTTATATTACAATATTTAGATTTAATTGATAATTATTTGTACGAAAAAAATGGGATAAGCAACATCCACTTTCAACAACCATCAAAACAACCAAATTCGTTTTTCTCCACTTTCAATAACCATCAAAACAACCAAACTAATTTTTTTTCCACTTTCAACCATCCAAACAACATAAACCTTTTTTTTCCACTTCCAATTCGAACAACCAAACAATATTTTGAAAGTCAAAACTTATGCGTAAGTATCATGTACGCAAATGCGACTTTTTTATTTTCACATTTTTATTTACACTTTGGTGCAACAAAAGAGTGGCCATAGAAAATTGACCAACATCATATATAACAATATGTATGTATGTATGTATGTTGTTCTGTTTACTCACTTGGATGTATATATGTATGTTGTTCCGTTTACTCACTTGGATCTGTTGTTTGAGAAAGTGATGATTTGCACATATTTATGGTAGTTCTGGCTGTAGCTTAAAATTTAGACGAGATGGGAGTCAGTAATCGGATGTAGTTAGTATCGAGAGAGGTTCAGCAGCCTTGCCTGCTTATAAAGCACATCCTAATCTAAACAACAGCTTATAGATCAAAGAGCAAACTCATAACTGCCTTGGGTGAGTCTATGTTCATCTTCTTCGGAGGGAGCGAGCGAGCGAGGGCCACTTCAAATAACAACGTCAGTGACAGTGTAGCAAGCTGCTTTCACTTAAAGGTGCAACTCGGACATGCTAAATTCGAATTCGATCGGATAAATCTATTAATGGATTGGATTATGATTGAAGACATTTGTACTGGAATTCAGATTAAAATATTTGAACTCGATCAAAAATCGAATTAAACTCGGATTCGAGTTATCCAAATAACCCAAAATCCAATATATATATATATATATATATATATATATATATATATATTGGATTTTGGGTTATTTGGATAACTCGAATCCGAGTTTAATTCGATTTTTGATCGAGTTCAAATATATATATATATATATATATATATATATATATATATATATATATATATATATATATGTTAGAAATATTGTCTTTTACTTATTGAAAAATTTCAGAATACAAAAAATAAAATTAAACTGATGTTACCGGTCTCTGGGGAAGTCGTGCACGAAGCACTGCCCTAAGAGTTGATTCGGGATCTGTGTGCAGACGTTCCCGAAGCTCCTAGTGGTAAAACTCCCGCACTACCGGTATCTCGTCGCTGCACACGACTCGGAGAGAACGACCAGGACTTAGCTATGCCCAGAGCTCGGAGACGACGAAGATTTGACAGAATCGAATGTTGGCAGCAAAAGTTTAGAGAAGAAATTTTGGATAGATTTTACAAAGAAATCAGTCCAATATATAATACTCAAATGTAACGGTCTGAATTAATTTTTCTATTAATTCAGACGTTACACAGGAGAAATAAATAATGAACCTGGACACAAAACCGGTTCAGAAACAATTCGTAACTGACGAAATTAATTCCAACGTTCAGAAAAATAAATGAAAGAACGAAGAGGAGCAAAAAGAATTTTAGGGTCCCAGCCCGAACCCGAAGAGGAAATCGAATCGGCATTCGGCGCCCGCAGATGTGGGCGCGTACCCGCACCCGTTACGCGCGCCGAACCGAACCGAGCCGGACCGGACGGCGGCGGCGGCGCGCGCGTGTGGCCCAAGGGGTTCCCCACACAACAACTTAAGAGAGCAAAGAAGAGAAACTAATATATGTACACGAGAAAGCTTTGGCCCATCTGATGTGGGACTAAAGAAAGGAAGAGAAAACTTGAGCTTTTGAAAGCAAAGTAAAACCAACAATCCCCCCCCCCCCCCCCAAAAGGTCAAGTTCCGAAACAGAGATAAGAGTGAAGTAAAAATAGAGAGAGAGAGAGAGAGAGCATCTAGGCAGTAAAATACTATGCATAGATGAGATGGACTACAGCCTTGAATCTCACGTAGTGACTATTGCCTTAATCTGAAGAAGTGCTTGATGGACTATGCCTTGAATCAGACTTCTTGAACCAGATTTAGAAAAATAGCACACATAGTACGCTAGAGGTCCTTGATCTATCGGGTGGCGCTTTTAAATGGCCATGCGCACTTTCCACATTCATGAGAGTTGTCTGGGATCGCCCTGTCTCATAGTCGCGGCCTTCATGATCTCTCATATAGGTAAGTCCTTAATGGTTGGTGATATGAATCAACCCAGCATTACAGCTTGGACCTATTAAGAGTTTAACCTCATCCTAACCATATCACACATGAACACTGTCACCATAGGGATGGGGAGTCATTGTACACATGTACAGCCGCTTGGGCTTTATTTTAATGAGACTTTAATCTCGAGTCAGTGTTCCATAAAGTCACCTAAGTTCAGCTTGTTTCTACCCATTGAACCGGCTTCTTGGGATCTCCAGTCAGACTCGGTTGGGTTGCCACTGCTGGTGACTAACTTATGGGCTTAACCCCATCCCCCTCGATGATTCTAGGATCAAAGTCCTAGACAGACCCTTCGTCAAGTGATCTGCAAGGTTCTTTTCTGACTTTATATAGTCAAGAACCACATATTTGCCTAGTAGGCTTTTTATTGACTTGAAGTGCAGCTGCAGGTGCCTGTTCATCTTAGCATTCACAGAATCATACTTTAGTAGTTCAATAACAGATTTATTATCACAATTTATAGAAATTGCAGGAACGGGACTAAGAGAAACATGTATATGCATAATAAGATTTTTAAGCCATTCAGCTTCTGTGCAAGTTGTATCTAAAGCTATAATTTCAGAGTCCATTGTACTCCTAGCTATGATAGTTTGCTTACAAGAGCTCCAGGAGATCGCAGCTCCTCCTAGAGTAAATACATATCCAGTAGTAGATTTTATATCATGTGAGTCGGTTACCCAGTTTGCATCTGAATAACCTTCTATGATATCAGGGTGCCTAGTAAAATGAAGTTTGTAATCTAGGGTGCCCTTGAGATATCTAAATATCCTATCCAAGGCAGTCCAATGTGACTGATTGGGTTACTGGTATATCTACTTAGTCTCCCAATAGCAAATGCAATATCAGGTCGTGTCCTGTTTGTTATATACATAAGGGAGCCTATCATCTGTGAATATTTATGTTGTTCCAAAGGTGATCCTTCATTCTTTTTCAGTACAATACTGCTGTCATAAGGAGTAAGGACAGGTTTTTTATCAAATAACTCAAATCTTTTTAGCATTTTTTTAATTGAATGTGCTAAAGATAGAGTATAACCCTCTTTGCCTTTGGTCACTTGCATTCCTAAAATTAAGTTGGCTTCTCCTAGGTCTTTCATATCAAACTGGCTAGATAAATAGTTTTTTATAATATTTATCAATTCCAGTGATGAACCTAGGATAATGATGTCATCTACATACAAGCATAAAATGACACAACTTTTACATGTACCTTTAGAGTATATACATTTGTCATACTCATTTGACAAGAAACCATATTCACAAATTACTTTGTCAAATTTATTGTGCCATTGTTTGGGAGCTTGTTTCAAGCCATAGAGGGATTTTACTAGTCTGCAGACTTTCTTTTCTTGACCTTTAGCAATGAAACCTTCAGGTTGGTCCATATAAAGTTCTTCCTCTAGATCTCAATTCAAAAATGCTGTCTTTACATCCATTTGATGAATTAGCATATCATGAATGGATGCTAAGGCCAAGAGAGTTCTAATGGATGTGATCCTAGCTACAGGAGAGTAGGTATCAAAATAATCTAACCCTTTCTTCTGGGTAAAACCCTTAGCAACTAATCTAGCTTTGTATTTCTCTATAGTACCATCGGCTCTGAGTTTCTTCTTGAAAATCCACTTACAACCTATTGGTTTATTCCCTAAAGGTAGATTTGTTAGAAACCAAGTATTATTCTCCATGATGGAGTTGTATTCACTGTTAATGGCTTCTTTCCAGAAGGGAGCATCAGGAGACAACATTGCTTCTTCATAAGTTGAGGGATCACCCTCTATCAAAAAGGTGAAGAATCATTCTCCTAAATTTTTCTCAATCCTATTACTTTTACTCCGTCTTGGTTCTAAGTCTTGTTCAGATTGTGAGCTAGGTATTTGGACATGAGAACTAGTAGAGGGTATGGAGGAAGAGATTGAACTTCTATCCTTAAAAGGAAATATGTTTTCAAAGTAAACTGCATCTCTTGCTTCTATAATGGTATTGTTAGAGATTTCATTTACTTCTGAGTGAGTCACTAGAAATCTATTGGCATAGCTGTCTAAGGCATATCCTATGAAAACAGCGTCTACAGTCTTGGGACCAATCTTTCTCTTTTTAGGTTCGGGAATTCCGACTTTAGCAAGGCATCCCCAAACTCTAAGGTAATTAATCCTAGGTGCTCTACCTTTCCACAGCTCATAGGGAGTCTTATCTTTTGTCTTACTAGGAATCCTATTAAGAATGTAACATGCAGTTAAAAGGGCTTCTTGTAAACACCCTGATTTTTCAGAATAATTTTAATATAATTTTACGGTATTTTTCTGGAAGACGAACCAAGGTATTGTGAGTTTAAGATTTTTAAATGCTGTTAATTGGTGTTAAAATATTATGGAAATAATATTTTATGGTGTAAAATGAAAAACTGGACTTAGGGTAATTTTTCTGGAATTTATTGGGCCCCGGACCTATTTTATAACACCTAAAAACTATTATTTTACTTATTTATTTATTTAATTAATTATTTATTTAAACTAAACCCCAGTCCAATCGGCCCAGCCCAGCCCTCTAGCTATCGGATCGGGTCGGGTCGGCCAGACCCGAACCCGCTCGGACCCGACCCGCACGAACCCTTCTCCCCCACGATCCAGACCCCGCGTTTCCCGCCGGCGGCTCCGGCCACGTCGCCGGAGCCCGCGTCAACTCCCCCGCGCCCCTCGCTGCACGTCACCCCTCTTCCCCGCGGCTCTCCCCTATAAATCTCTCCCTCATCCTCCCTCTTTCCCCCAAACCAGAACCCAGCCCCGCCGGAACCCTAACTCCGGTCACCCCCCTAGCTCCGGCGCCGCAACCGGCCCTGTCCCAGCGCCCCTCCGCCCGGTCTCCACTCTTACCCAGTCACCGGCTTTTCCCTCCCGATCGAAGCCGCCCCAGCACCTCCTCCTCTTACCCCTTCCTTCCCCCTCAGCCAGCCCTAGCGCCGCCGCACTCGCCGCCTCACCCCGCCGCGCAGCTCTCCTCCCCGCCGTGCAGCGCCGCCGGACTCACCGCCTCATCTCGCCGTGCGCCGCCAGCGCCCCAGCCCCTCTCCTTCCTTCTCCTTCTCCACCGGCGGACCGGACCACTCCCACGGCCGAAGTCAACCCCGACCGAGCGAACCCTTCTCCGCGTGCCTTGTTCACTGCTCGGCAACTGCCGAGACCACGTACGCCATCTCGAGTTATACTTGGCGCCTCGAACAACCCCTCCGGTGCTCAGTTGTCCCACTGTCAGCGCCCCGACGAGGCTGACCGCGCAGCTGCACCCCCAATACCGGCACCGCAACTGCATCCCGGAACTGACGACCACACCCAACCAAAACGCCATCAACAGCTAGGTGAGCCCCTTAGACTTTCTCTCCCCTCTCTGGCATTGCATAAAGTAGTAAACTAGTGATCCCATATAAAAGCTGTCTGAACTAAGAAAAAGTTTTAAGTAAGAGTATGCTCTACGTCCTTGTGCATGGATGAGTGGGAAACAATATGAATAGGTAGCTAAACAATAGGTATTATGACCTATAAGGCCTACCAACGTAATTATAGTTTTTTGCAATTGTAATTCACACTGATAGCTAAAGAAGAAGCTCTGTAGAATTTGATAGGTATTATTATTTTAGTAGGTATTATTATATATATTTTTATTTCAAATAACCCCTTTTTCTTAAATTGTTTTCAAATGTTGTCCTAGAATTTGATAAAATAGATTTAATTAAATCAAAAATATGTCCATCAGTACTTAATTAAGGTAGTTATGATAAAAGAGGCTATATAGTATTAAAGTATTAATTTGACTTTTAACCCTGATTCTCAAACAACGAATCCAATTAGCAATAACCATCTAGTCAGAAAATATTTAAAATTTGAAATTATCTAATGGGATTATTTTTCTGTCTTTTGTGGATCCACGTGCGAACCATATTCCTGAAATATCTCGATCTTCGGCGAATCTCAAATCGGATTATTTATCTATCTGGGACTATTTTTGGTCGACCTTGGAATCTCTGGCGCTACTATTTTGGCAATTAAAATTCTATTCGAATATTAGTTTTGGGGCTACATTTCGTACCGGCACGATTGTGACCGTTACGTCAACTCCAAATTATCTCGAGGCAAGTACCTACACTTCAAGTTTATTCTTTATATTATGATAATTAGTTCATTGCTCTACTCGCACCTTTGGATGATTACACTTAGTGTTAGGAATTTCATTTTTACCTTAATTTTCGTGTCGGGAGGGAGAATACTAGGAGGCATGTAGTTTACCCTTCCCCTCATGTCCTGACTGCTAGCTGTTACGCGACTGTACCATCAGCCTTATACTCGACTATTCTTGACTGCTAGCCGTCTATGACGTGCTTTATTAGCCTTATAACCTCCTACATGCCGACTAGGTATTCTAATACACATGTACACACACAGTTTCTTCATTTTTCTTGTAGCAGTTTTTCTTGTCTCATTATATTCCTGTTTTACTCAGGTCCAAGATCTATAGTGCTTGATACTTAGTCAATTTTAATTCTATTATGTATAAATTTTATCGTGATACTGAGTCAGTTTTTACTACTTATCATAATTATTTAGTTTAAGCTTTGTTGTGTATTGGTACTTTGCTCCTTTCCTGACTGGATTTGTTGACATATTAGGCGATGATGAGGACTATGCCCCTACCTTTTATGGCCCATATGACATAGCAGATGATACGGTTGAGGAGCCAGTTCCTACTCAGGATACTACTTTTGAGGAGTAGTCAGCCAATTAGCTAGTATTTTTCTTTCAGCATAGTACTCGGGTTTGTCCCCGATTTATCTTCTGGTTCTGTATTAAACTGTGGATTTGGATGTCACAAAATTTATCTTATGAATCCTTAACATTCCTATTTCCTGTTATTATCCTTGCCTATTTATTTAGTGTGAATGAGCTAGATTTTAGATTACCTGTGAATATGATCTAGACAGCGTACTACCGCCGACACTGCGGCGTAGGCTGGACGTACTCGCGAACCGGTGCCTGATTTATCTGGGTGCGGGTCGTGACACATTTTTATGGTGGCCCATGCAGGTCTGAAATCTCAAATAGTGTAATATTCTAGGATAAATTATGAAATAAGATTGAGAATTTTAGGAAAAGCTTATTCACAGAATAGGATCTTTTTTTTGACATCATTCCTTAGTAAATTTTTCTATCATCCTTGATTTTCAAGTAATTTATCCTAATCCTACTATCCCTTAACCTTTCAGAATGGTTCAGACAAGGAATACCGTAGGAGGCACCTCCGAACCCGTCGAACAGACTGTGCCTGAAACCCTTGCTCTCCCTCTGCCTCCAACTACTCCGACAGTTACTATGGATGGAGCGCAGCTACTCGGAGTATTCCAGGGACTTATAGAATCCCAGAGGGAACAGACTACCCTGCTACGAACTAGCCTTTCAGATGCTCTTCGATCCCAAGAGGCACCACAAAAGAGGCCAGGAAATGCCAAGGACTTCAAGAACCTTGGACCCATGGAATTTTATGGGACTGAAGGTATTCTCTATGCCGATGAATGGATAGAGAATGTGGAGCGACTCCTGAAAACTGCTCGGGTCCCTGATGATCTTAAAGTAGAATCTGCAAGCCTACAACTATTCGACATAGCTCGGACTTGGTTTAGAGATGAACCTCAGTTATCTGCTCCTGAGCTCACTTGGGAGGATTTCAAGAGGCTGTTCAAGAAGAAGTTCTATCCCGAAGTGGCTCGAGAAGCTCTCGAAAGTCAATTCGAGAGGCTGGAACAAGGTAATCTTTCTGTTGACGAGTACACTGCTGAATTTAGCAGACTGAGCCACTTTGCAGAATATATGGTTCGTACCCCTGAAGATAGAGCCCGTAGATTTAAGAAGGGGTTGTCTCCTGATATTCGTCTTGCTGTCACCACTAGCCGAGCTCGTACATACGAAGAAATCTTGAGCGTGGCACAAGGTGTTGAAAGAGACATGGGACCTAGACTAAAGCGGGAAAGAGATGCTGGAAGTATGGGACCCCACAAACGCCCATTCCAACCACAATTACAGCAGAGGGCCCCGCAACAAACCCAACGTCCTCTCCCTCGAGCCACGGCACCCCAACACCAAACTCAAGGACAGAACCAACAAGCTCCCACTTGTGGCTATTGTCAAAAACAAGGTCACACTTGGCAAGTTTGTAGAAAGAGGCTAGGTGTCTGTCTATATTGTGGATCAGCAGCACATCAAATGAAGGACTGTCCTGCTGCTCAGGGACGCACAGCTGCACAAAAAGTTCCAGTTCAGGCCAGGCCCCCAGCAGCGCAGCAGAGAGGACCCCCACTCCCAACTCAACAACAACGCTTTGCTCAGCACCAGCATCAGCAACAGAGGGGTGCACCTCAACGAGGCCGTGCTTTTACAATGACTCTAGAGAAAGCTGAAGCCACAGCAGATGTGATAACAGGTTCTGTACTTATAAATTCAGTACCAGCCATTACTTTATTTGATTCTGGAGCGTCACATTCGTTCATGTCCGTAGATTTTCTTATGAAGCATAGTTTAGTCACAGAACCTCTTAGGAATTGTTATAAGATCATTACCGGTGGAGGAATTATCCCGGTTAGTGATGCATGTAACAATTGTCCTATTACACTATGTGGGAGAGAATTATATGCTAGGCTACTCGTAATGCCAATTCCCAGTTTTGACATTATTCTGGGTATGGATTGTTTGAGTCAGCATCATGCCACTATAGATTGTCACAGGGGTAGCGTAATCTTTAGGCCCCCTGACAAGCCAGAATTTGAATTTACTAGAGGTTCTAGAGAATGGGGTAGTAACCAAATTTGTGGAGCCCTAGTACAAGAAGAATTGCCACTACCTATCATTTCTGAATATCTTGATGTCTTCCCTGAGGATCTCCCAGGATTACCCCCAGACCGAGAAGTTGAATTCTCTATTGACTTAGTGCCAGGAGCAGCGCCAGTATCTCAAAATCCATATAGAATCAACAAGAAAGAGATAGTAGAATTAAATGAGCAGATAAAAGAGTTAGAAGACAAATGCTTCATTAGGTCTAGTGTTTCACCCTGGGGAGCTCTAGTATTATTTGTGACAAAGAAGGATGGAACATCTCGAATGTGTATTGATTATAGGGCTTTGAATGCTTTAACAATCAAAAATAAATATCTCCTACCAAGGATAGATGATTTATTTGATCAATTAAGTGGAGCTCGGATATTTTCGAAGATTGACTTGAGGTCTGGTTACCATCAAGTAAGGGTGAGGAAGAAAGACATCCCTAAAACTGCTTTCAATACCCGGAACGGACACTATGAATTCTTAGTGATACCGTTCGGGTTAACAAATGCACCAGAAGTATTTATGAATTTAATGAACAGAGTCTTCCAACAATATCTAGACAAATTTGTGGTAGTTTTCATTGATGATATTTTAATTTATTCCAAGACTCCAGAAGAACATGAAGAACACTTGAGGCTAGTATTGGAGACATTAAGGAAGGAAAAACTTTATGAAAACTATCTAAATGTGCATTCTTCCTAGACAAAGTAGAATTTTTGGGACATGTTGTAACTGAAGATGGCATAGCAGTATATCCTAAGAAGGTAGCAGCAGTAGAATCATGGCCCACTCCAGACTATGTAGCAGAAATTAGAAGTTTCCTGGGACTAGCTGGCTATTATCGAAAGTTTGTGAAGGACTTTGCTAGAATTGCTGAACATGAGGCAAAGAAGGTGGCTGGAGTTAATGAAGGATTTTGACATCACCCTTCAATATCATCCGGGGAAGGCCAACGTAGTTGCTGATGCTCTAAGCAGATACCCTATAGCAATGTACTTGACGATGGACCGACACTTGCTTGAGGACTTGGAAAGTTTGGGAATTGAAGTAATTATTCCAGGAATAGAAGGTCAAATGATGAATTTGAAGATCCAATCTACCTTAATGGATAAGATTAAGGAGACTCAGTTTCAAGACGAAGGCCTACGAAACATTCGAGGCCAGGTGCAAGCTGGATTATTGGAGGAATTCAAAATTCATGAAGATGGATCACTAAGACATGAAGATAGATTATGTGTACCTCAAGGAGATATAAGAGAAGAAATTATGCAAGAGGCACACATATCACAATACTCTATACATCCAGGAGCCAACAAAATGTACAAAGACCTAAGGATGCATGTTTGGTGGTATGGCATGAAAAGAGAAGTAGCCAAGTTCGTATCTCGTTGCTTAGTGTGCCAACAAGTCAAGGCTGAAAGACAAAGACCTGGGGGATTGCTTCAACCACTACCGATTCCAGAGTGGAAGTGGGAACATATTACAATGGATTTTGTTTCTGGACTTCCAAGGACACCTAGTGGGAAGGATGCAATTTGGGTGATAGTGGATAGGCTGACCAAGTCTGCACATTTTCTACCTTTCAAAGTAGGGCTACCTACGAAAAAGTTGGCAGATTTATATATTCGACAGATTGTTAAATTGCATGGAGTTCCAGTAAGTATTGTCTCCGACCGAGATTCAAGATTTACCTCTCACTTCTGGAGGAGATTACAAGCTAGCTTGGGGACTCAACTCAAATTCAGCACAGCTTATCATCCCCAAACCGATGGACAATCTGAACGTACAATTCAGACACTTGAAGATATGCTCCGTACATGTGTTCTAGATTTTGGAGGATCGTGGGAAGATTATCTACATCTTGTGGAGTTCTCTTATAATAACAGTTACCAAGCAAGTATTGAAATGACTCCATTTGAGGCTTTATATGGACGAAGATGTCGTACCCCACTATCATGGGACGATGTAGGAGAAAGAGCTTTACTAGGACCAGAGATGGTGGTCGATTCAACCGAGAAGGTGAAACAAATAAGGGAAAGACTTCGTGTGGCTCAAGACAGGCAACGACATTGGACAAATAGCCATCGAAGACCATTGGAATTTGAGGTAATCAATTTACGAAATTTAAGTTAATTTAACATTATGATTATTGGAACTAAGACTTGATTATGATTTTATTAAAGGTTGGAGAATTAGTATTCTTGAAGATTTCTCCGACACGTGGCACCATTAGGTTCGGAAGAAGCGGAAAACTCAGCCCAAGATTTATTGGACCGTTTGGCATACAGGAGAGAATCGGAGAAGTGGCATACCGTCTGGCATTGCCACCCTCTCTAGATGGGGTCCATAACGTATTCCACGTGTCGCAACTGAGAAAATACGTGTCAGATCCAAGTCATATTTTGGATCATTCAGAGCTCGAAGTGGGCCCAAGCTTGACTTACCAAGAGCAACCTGTGGGGATACTAGACCGAACGGAGAAAGTTCTAAGGAATCAAGTTATTCCCCTTGTTCGTATAGCTTGGAGGCATCATTCTCCCGGCGAATCCACCTGGGAGCGAGAAGAAGAGATTAGGGAGCGCTACCCCTATCTTTTTGAACCATGAGGTATATTTTAACTCTCGATCTTTCTTTTTCGTGCCATTGTTAATTTTAATTTCGAGGACGAAATTTTTATAAGTTGGGTAGATTGTAAACACCCTGATTTTTCAGAATAATTTTAATATAATTTTACGGTATTTTTCTGGAAGACGAACCAAGGTATTATGAGTTAAAGATTTTTAAATGCTGTTAATTGGTGTTAAAATATTATGAAAATAATATTTTATGGTATAAAATGAAAAACTGGACTTAGGATAATTTTTCTAGAATTTATTGGGCCCCGGACCTATTTTATAACACCTAAAAACTATTATTTTACTTATTTATTTATTTAATTATTTATTTAAACTAAACCCCAGCCCAATCGGCCCAGCCCAGCCCTCTAGCTATCGGATCGGGTCGGGTCGGCCAGACCCGAACCCGCTCGGACCCGACCCGCACGAACCCTTCTCCCCCACGATCCAGACCCCGCGTTTCCCGCCGGCGGCTCCGGCCACGTCGTCGGAGCCCGCGTCAACTCCCCCGCGCCCCTCGCTGCACGTCACCCCTCTTCCCCGCGGCTCTCCCCTATAAATCTCTCCCTCATCCTCCCTCTTTCCACCAAACGAGAACCCAGCCCCGCCGGAACCCTAACTCCGGTCACCCCCCTAGCTCCGGCGCCGCAACCGGCCCTGTCCCAGCGCCCCTCCGCCCGGTCTCCACTCTCACCCAGTCACCGGCTTTTCCCTCCCGGTCGAAGCCGCCCCAGCACCTCCTCCTCTTACCCCTTCCTTCCCCCTCAGCCAGCCCTAGCGTCGCCGCACTCGCCGCCTCACCCCGCCGCGCAGCTCTCCTCCCCGCCGTGCAGCGCCGCCGGACTCACCGCCTCATCTCGCCGCGTGCCGCCAGCGCCCCAGCCCCTCTCCTTCCTTCTCCTTCTCCACCGGCGGACCGGACCACTCCCACGGCCGAAGTCAACCCCGACCGAGCGAACCCTTCTCCGCGTGCCTTGTTCACTGCTCGGCAACTGCCGAGACCACGTACGCCATCTCGAGTTGTACTCGGCGCCTCGAACAACCCCTCCGGTGCTCAGTTGTCCCACTGTCAGCGCCCCGACGAGGCTGACCGCGCAGCTGCACCCCCAATACCGGCACCGCAACTGCATCCCGGAACTGACGACCACACCCAACCAAAATGCCATCAACAGCTAGGTGAGTCCCTTATGTAACGCCCCGCTCCGCGCCGGCGTTATGTATCAAGGTGAGTGGGCAGAACTTCGTTCTCTGATTCTTGCACGCCTTAATAATAACCTGAGTTTTTGCTTGCAATATTTTCTTAAGAGAATGATAGAACCTGCCTTGCATGTTAATGAACGAATTCACCTAGCTTGTCTTTGAATCAAAGTCTGCTAAACGAGAATCCAGATCGCTTGCTTAGAGTGCATGAACATGTTCACTATCGTCTATGCTTCGAGAGAACCATAATGTGCCTGAATGTGTTCAAGTGATAAGTCGGATTTGCCCCGCAACAAGGATTTGCGTTATGATGGTTCGTCTCGTCTGCATACTAGAGTTTATTTGATAGTGATCCATGCATTCGCACGCGGTCGGACAATGGCTTTTGGTGCAGAGCTGAACTACATGTGTCACGGCTGCTACAGAGATAGTGCAAAGCAACCATGAGTCACAGCTGCCATTAGCATCAGATAAAAGAGTCATTGGTATGCTGTTCCCACAGCTGCCGATCCTGAGATACTCGGGGACCGCCATTCATATAGCTAAGTCATTGTATTGGCTTGGATAGAGGACTGCCCCTAAGAATGTGCATTGTGTGTCTAGCTTTGCATCTGACCCTCGAGTCGCACGAGACACGCTGCGCACACCCTGGAGCATGAACGGTTTGCTTGCCTGCTTAGTATATGAAACTCTGTTTCCAAACATGTTTCTAAACAAGTAAATTGACTCTGCTAGAACTGCATGAAACGAACCTAGGTAAAACTAGAAAGATCACTAGTAATGTAATATTTTATAACATGATTACTTAGTGCCTGTTTGAGTGAATGCTTGTTTCTGTTCAGTTGATTTATCTCACCAGTACTTGTATAAAGTGCTGACCCACCAACAGTTTACTTGTTCGCAGGTACTGGATCGTCCGAGGGAGCGATAGGCGTGCCACAGTCCCGAAGACCCGGAATCCTGGTTTCGATTGTTGCCCCGAGAATGCTATCGTATAAGGGGGCATAATGTATGGAACGAACGTGTGCCTTTGCTAAAGGAAACCCAAGTTGCCTCGATTGTCCCGAACACTCAGTTGGCTAATGCATTGCATTGCAACAAGTCCCTTTCCGCTGCTTACTCGATTGATGCGATGATAGCCAACTATCAACTTAAACGATTGGCCTTGCAAGGGCGCAACCCCAGGCCCGTGCGGCATCACGTCCCCCGAAAGCTCGAACGGGCCATTCGCTTGGCTCCCTTCCTCCCTCGCACCCGCGGGATGGGCGCGGTGATTCGCGTCCGGCGCGCCGAGGCACGGTGATTCGTGCCCGGTTCGTTCAATTCCCGGCCGCACGGGGCGGGGCAGGGCGGAGCGGCGGCCCGGGCGGGTCCGGGGCGTGACAGAATGGTATCAGAGCGGAATCGATTCTTTGGCCCAAACCGTTGCTATGACTCTGAGATCGATATGGTTTTGCAAAGTGCGTTCCATACAATAAGTCCATAGATATTCTCAAAGTGCAAAAAATTTCCTGAACTTGAATTGCTTGATTGTTTCGGTTGAGTACGGCGAGGGACGGCACTATCGCTACTCGGGATATCGAGAAGTTTATCCTTGAAGTTTCGAGGACGAAACTTTTTGTTGGTGGGTAAGTATGTAACGCCCCGCTCCGCGCCGGCGTTATGTATCAAGGTGAGTGGGCAGAACTTCGTTCTCTGATTCTTGCACGCCTTAATAATAACCTGAGTTTTTGCTTGCAATATTTTCTTAAGAGAATGATAGAACCTGCCTTGCATGTTAATGAACGAACTCACCTAGCTTGTCTTTGAATCAAAGTCTGCTAAACGAGAATCCAGATCGCTTGCTTAGAGTGCATGAACATGTTCACTATCGTCTATGCTTCGAGAGAACCATAATGTGCCTGAATGTGTTCAAGTGATAAGTCGGATTTGCCCCGCAACAAGGATTTGCGTTATGATGGTTCGTCTCGTCTGCATACTAGAGTTTATTTGATAGTGATCCATGCATTCGCACGCGGTCGGACAATGGCTTTTGGTGCAGAGCTGAACTGCATGTGTCACGGCTGCTACAGAGATAGTGCAAAGCAACCATGAGTCACAGCTGCCATTAGCATCAGATAAAAGAGTCATTGGTATGCTGTTCCCCCAGCTGCCGATCCTGAGATACTCGGGGACCGCCATTCATATAGCTAAGTCATTGTGTTGGCTTGGATAGAGGACTGCCCCTAAGAATGTGCATTGTGTGTCTAGCTTTGCATCTGACCCTCGAGTCGCACGAGACACGCTGCGCACACCCTGGAACATGAACGGTTTGCTTGCCTGCTTAGTATATGAAACTCTGTTTCCAAACATGTTTCTAAACAAGTAAATCGACTCTGCTAGAACTGCATGAAACGAACCTAGGTAAAACTAGAAAGATCACTAGTAATGTAATGTTTTATAACATGATTACTTAGTGCCTGTTTGAGTGAATGCTTGTTTCTGTTCAGTTGATTTATCTCACCAGTACTTGTATAAAGTGCTGACCCACCAACAGTTTACTTGTTCGCAGGTACTGGATCGTCCGAGGGAGCGATAGGCGTGCCACAGTCCCGAAGACCCGGAATCCTGGTTTCGATTGTTGCCCCGAGAATGCTATCGTATAAGGGGGCATAATGTATGGAACGAACGTGTGCCTTTGCTAAAGGAAACCCAAGTTGCCTCGATTGTCCCGAACACTCAGTTGGCTAATGCATTGCATTGCAACAAGTCCCTTTCCGCTGCTTACTCGATTGATGCGATGATAGCCAACTATCAACTTAAACGATTGGCCTTGCACGGGCGCAACCCCAGGCCCGTGCGGCATCACGTCCCCCGAAAGCTCGAACGGGCCATTCGCTTGGCTCCCTTCCTCCCTCGCACCCGCGGGACGGGCGCGGTGATTCGCGTCCGGCGCGCCGAGGCACGGTGATTCGTGCCCGGTTCGTTCAATTCCCGGCCGCACGGGGCGGGGCAGGGCGGAGCGGCGGCCCGGGCGGGTCCGGGGCGTGACACCTTAGACTTTCTCTCCCCTCTCTGGCATTGCATAAAGTAGTAAACTAGTGATCCCATATAAAAGCTGTCTGAACTAAGAAAAAGTTTTAAGTAAGAGTATGCTCTACGTCCTTGTGCATGGATGAGTGGGAAACAATATGAATAGGTAGCTAAACAATAGGTATTATGACCTATAAGGCCTACCAACGTAATTATAGTTTTTTGCAATTGTAATTCACACTGATAGCTAAAGAAGAAGCTCTGTAGAATTTGATAGGTATTATTATTTTAGTAGGTATTATTATATATATTTTTATTTCAAATAACCCCTTTTTCTTAAATTGTTTTCAAATGTTGTCCTAGAATTTGATAAAATAGATTTAATTAAATCAAAAATATGTCCATCAGTACTTAATTAAGGTAGTTATGATAAAAGAGGCTATATAGTATTAAAGTATTAATTTGACTTTTAACCCTGATTCTCAAACAACGAATCCAATTAGCAATAACCATCTAGTCAGAAAATATTTAAAATTTGAAATTGTCTAATGGGATTATTTTTCTGTCTTTTGTGGATCCACGTGCGAACCATATTCCTGAAATATCTCGATCTTCGGCGAATCTCAAATCGGATTATTTATCTATCTGGGACTATTTTTGGTCGACCTTGGAATCTCTGGCGCTACTATTTTGGCAATTAAAATTCTATTCGAATATTAGTTTTGGGGCTACATTTTGTACCGGCACGATTGTGACAGTTACGTCAACTCCAAATTATCTCGAGGCAAGTATCTACACTTCAAGTTTATTCTTTATATTATGATAATTAGTTCATTGCTCTACTCGCACCTTTGGATGATTACACTTAGTGTTAGGAATTTCATTTTTACCTTAATTTTCGTGTCGGGAGGGAGAATACTAGGAGGCATGTAGTTTACCCTTTCCCTCATGTCCTGACTGCTAGCTGTTGAGTACGCGACTGTACCATCAGCCTTATACTCGACTATTCTTGACTGCTAGCCGTCAATGACGTGCTTTATTAGCCTTATAACCTCCTACATGCCGACTAGGTATTCTAATACACATGTACACACACAGTTTCTTCATTTTTCTTGTAGCAGTTTTTCTTGTCTCATTATATTCCTGTTTTACTCAGGTCCAAGATCTATAGTGCTTGATACTTAGTCAATTTTAATTCTATCATGTATAAATTTTATCGTGATACTGAGTCAGTTTTTACTACTTATCATAATTATTTAGTTTAAGCTTTGTTGTGTATTGGTACTTTGCTCCTTTTCTGACTGGATTCGTTGACATATTAGGCGATGATGATGACTATGCCCCTACCTTTTATGGCCCATATGACATAGCAGATGATACGGTTGAGGAGCCAGTTCCTACTCAGGAGACTACTTTTGAGGAGTAGTCAGCCAGTTAGCTAGTATTTTTCTTTCAGCATAGTACTCGGGTTTGTCCCCGATTTATCTTCTGGTTCTGTATTAAACTGTGGATTTGGATGTCACAAAATTTATCTTATGAATTCTTAACATTCCTATTTTCTGTTATTATCCTTGCCTATTTATTTAGTGTGAATGAGCTAAATTTTAGATTACCTGTGAATATGATCTAGACAGCGTACTACCGCCGACACTGCGGCGTAGGCTGGACGTACTCGCGAACCGGTGCCTGATTTATCTGGGTGCGGGTCGTGACACTTCTCCCCACAAGTTATCAGGAGCACCAGAGCTGAGAAGCATGGCATTCACCATATCTAACAGAGTGCGGTTCTTGCGTTCAGCAACTCCATTAGACTGAGGTGAATAAGGAGCAGTTACCTCATGAATTATTCCATGTTATTCACAGAAATTAATCATTTCGTTTGAGGTATATTCTCCACCACGATCAGATCTAAGGATCTTAATCTTCCTTTCTAATTGATTTTCAGCTTCAGATTTGTAGACCTTAAATCTATATAGAACTTCATCTTTGGTTTTAAGAAGGTAGATGTAACAATACTTTGAATAATCATCTATAAACATAACAAAGTATTTTCTACCGCCTCTGGTCAAAATCCTATTTGAGTCACATACATTACTATGGATAAGTTCTAGAAGGTCAGAATTTCTTTCTACAGATTTGAAAGGTAATCTAGTGTGTTTGGCTTGAACACAAATCTCACATTTGTGTTTGTCATCTATTGGAGTCTTGGGAATAAGATCTAAGGTCATCATTCTTTTAATGGAACCTAGGTTCACATGACCTAGTCTGCCATGCCAAACATTTGAAGATTCTATATTAGAGACAATGAGAGAACAATCAGAAATTTTATTCATTCTGCTTAAAATGAAAAGACCGTCTTTTACAAAGCCTTTTCCTATAAAAGAGTCATGCTTAGAAAAAAACTAATTTATTAGCCTCCATTACAATTTTGTATCCTGAGGCTACAAGAAGGGATCCACTAACTAGGTTTCTCCTGACAGACGACACATGAAGAACATCATGAAGAGTTAAGATTTTTCCTGATGTCATCTTCAGGTCAACTTTTCCTCTTCCAATAATTTGTGCCGTTGAGCCATCTCCTAGGGTCACACCTCCTCCACTTAATTCCTGATAGTTTGAAAAATATGAGCGATCAAACGAAATGTGAACATTAGCTCCAGAATCCAACCACCAATCATCAGAATGGTAAGAGAGGTTAATAAGGGGTTGAAAGCTTACAGACCTGAAGGAACTCGAAGAACCTTTGTGAAGCATGTTCGCTTCTGGTCTAACTGAGCCCTTTCCTTTGTAGAAGGTCTGGACAACTTCCTTCTTCCTATGGTAGCAGTTGGTGGCCATATGGTTTGTTTTACCACACACAAAACAAAATCTCTTCTGATCCTGAGTCTGACTGAAGTTTCTAGGTTTTTGGTTTTGGTGATGATGGTTTTGGTGGTTAGGCTGAAAGTTTTTCTTCTTCTTGAAGAAATTCTTTTTGGATTTATAAGAAAAATTAGATTTGGGTTTTCCTTGGCCTTCTACAAGGTTTACCTTAGCTTTAGATTCAGTCTTAGGCTTAGACCTCAATCTAATTTGTTCTTCGGTTCTAATTTTCTTTAGGACTTGATTGTAGGTAAGATCTCCTTGTGTATGGATAAGATCCTTAGAAATATCAGACCAAGAGGGAGGTAGCTTGTCTATTAGGCATGCTATTTTATGTTCATTGGAGAAAGATGTCCCTTTGGCTTGAATATGTCTAAGGTATTCTTGGAATTCATGGAGCTGGTCATTCATTGGTTTGTCATCTACCATGAAATACCTATTAAAGGTTGAAGAATTAAACCTTTCTATTCCGGCATCATCACAGCCGTATTCATCTTCCAAGGCTTTCCAGAGTTCTTTAGCGCTCTTGTATTCAAAAAATATATCATACAAGGATTCAGATAATGCGCTTAGAATTCTATGAAAGCAGTGGAAGTCTATCTCTTTAGGGGTTTTTGGTTTCGAGGAGGTGGACACTCCTATGTCAGACTCAGTATCATTAGAATCATTTGTGATGGGTGTGGACCCATCAATGGCAGAAATAAGTCCTAAGGTCGTGAGCCAAAATTTTATTTGACTCTGCCATCTTTTAAGGTAAGAGCCATCAAACTTAGCAGGTTTTGCAGTAGAGGATTCCTCCTTACCAGTCATGATTGCAGTCTGAAAAATATAAATTTATTTAATAACAATGTCTAAGATAATAGTTTAGGTGGTCTTTGCTAATCAATCTTAAAATCTTTAGTTTTTCAAGTATTGATCAACTCAGGTTAGCTGTAGGGGCCGGTTCCCAGCTAGCGGTGGTCCAAAGACTCTTAAGTACCGTGTCGCTTAGGGTTATTTACACCCGGTTGACAGAAGGACCATTTCGGCTTGTGTCCGAGTTTGTCTCTACTTTGAAACTTTAGATTTTAAGATTTTATTTGCAATTTCCTTTTTACTAAACTATTTTCTTTTTGGTCCTAGATTGTTTTCAAAATACTAAGTGATTAAAAATGAAGCAAATTATATGTTACAATTGAAAGAAATTTTGTGATCAAAATTGCAATTGACAAAATTTTCAAATGTGCTAACAATTTTTAAAACACTTTAAGCAAATTTACAATTTGACAGTATAGTAAGCAACTTTATAAGTAAACAAATAAATCAATTGAGGAATTGAAACAAATTGCTACAGTGACTGTTAACTTGAATTTTGTAGAAAAATTGCTAGAGTAACTATTAACAAATTGCTAGAAGTAGCTATAAAAAAAAATTTGTTAGAAGTCAAATTGCTACAGTAACAAATTTCTAGAAAATAAATTGCTACAGTAAAAAGAAATAGTTAGGAAAACAATTCTGTTAGAAGTCAACTTGTATTTGCTACAGTAACTATCTAACAGTATCTACTTAGAAAATAAATTGCTACTGTTAACTTGAATTTTGTTAGAAGTCAACTTGTATTTGCTATAGTAACTATCTAACAGTAGCTACTTAGAAATTCTGACAACTCTAACTAACAAGTATTTGTAGACAATATTTGCTACAGTAACAATTCTAACAGTAGCTACTTAGAAATAATCAATTGTAACAAATAGTTAGGAAAACAACAGTAACTATCAATTCTAACAAATAATCAACTCTTAGATTGTTAGAAATATTGTCTTTTACTTATTGAAAATTTTCAGAATACAAAAGATAAAATTAAACTGATGTTACCGGTCTCTGGGGAAGTCGTGCACGAAGCACTGCCCTAAGAGTTGATTCGGGATCTGTGTGCAGACGTTCCCAAAGCTCCTAGTGGTAAAACTCCCGCACTACCGGTATCTCGTCGCCGCACACGACTCGGAGAGAACGACCAGGACTTAGTTATGCCCAAAGCTCGGAGACGACGAAGATTTGACAGAATCGAATGTTGGCAGCAAAAGTTTAGAGAAGAAATTTTGGATAGATTTTACAAAGAAATCAGTCCAATATATAATACTCAAATGTAACGGTCTGAATTAATTTTTCTATTAATTCAGACGTTACACAGGAGAAATAAATAATGAACCTGGACACAAAACCGGTTCAGAAACAATTCGTAAATGACGATATTAATTCCAACGTTCAGAAAAATAAATGAAAGAATGAAGAGGAGCAAAAAGAATTTTATGGTCCCAGCCCGAACCCGAAGAGGAAATCGAATCGACATTCGGCGCCCGCAGATGTGTGCGCGTACCCGCACCCGTTACGCGCCGAACCGAGCCGGGCCGGGCGGCGGCGGCGGCGCGCGCGTGTGGCCCAAGGGGTTCCCCACACAACAACTTAAGAGAGCAAAGAAGAGAAACTAATATATGTACACAAGAAAGCTTTGGCCTATCCGATGTGGGACTAAAGAAAGGAAGAGAAAACTTGAGCTTTTGAAAGCAAAGTAAAACCAACAATATATATATTATATATATATATATATATATATATATATATATATATATATATATATATATATATATATATATAAAAGTTTAAATTCTAAATTTTTTCATCCAAACACTTAAACTTTTTTTTCTAAATCTTATTTCAATTTGTATTTCATAATAATTAATACTTGATTACTATTTGATTATGTGTTTAATATTACTCTTGTTTAAAAAAAATCAAATGTCGTATTAGAGTCCGATAAACCCGGTGAACCCGAGTCTAATTCGAACTTTCGAATTGAGCTCAAATCCAACCCAGCCCGTCCGAGTTGCACATCTACTTTCACTAAAGGATCCTTAATAATACGGAAAATTTCAGTCAGAGCACAAAAGTTTAATATATTTATAAAAAAAGCATAAAAGTTTTTAAATTTACAGCAAAAGCATTAAAACGTCCTTTGTAAGGACGTTTTACACTTTTCCGTTAACGGAGTTAACGGCCAGTCACTGACATTTAAAAAAAATAAAATAAAAAGGTAAAACGCCCTTTGTAAGGACGTTTTGTAATTTTTTATATTTTTTTTATTAATATTTTATCCCCTCTCTCTGTAGAATTTTTTTTTTTAAACCTCTCTCCTATCTCCTATTTCTCTGCGGGAAAATAATATAAATTAAGCTAAAACGCCCTTTGCAAGGGCGTTTTGCAATTTTTTATATTTTTTTATTAATATTTTATCTCTCCCGTTCATCTCTCTGTAGGAAAAGAAAAAAAAATATTTAAAGGAAAAAAAATAAAAAATTAATAAAAAATTAAAAAATTAATAAAAAATTTTAAAAAAAATTTAAAAAATTTAAAAAAATAAAAAAAATTAAAAAAAAATTAAAAAAAATTAAAAAAATTTTAAAAAATGTAAAACGCCCTTGTGAAGGGCGTTTTACATTTTTTAATATTTCTTTTCCCGGAAAAAAAAATTAAAAATTAAAAAAAATTAAAAAATTTAAAAAATTTTAAAAAAAATGTAAAACGCCCTTGTGAAGTGCGTTTTACATTTTTTTAATATTTTTTTTCCGGAAAATAAATAAAAAAAATTAAAAAAAAATTACAAAAAATTAAAAAAAAAAGTGAGCGCTTCTCCTCTCTCTCACACTCTCTCCTCTCTCCTCTCTCTCTCCTCTCTCTCTCTCCTCTCTCCTGTCCACCCGCTCCCCTCTCTCTCCTCCTCTCTCTCTCTCTCCTCTCTCTCTCTCTCTCTCTCCTAGTCAAATTTACAAAAAAAGAGAAAATCGACCACCCTCTTCCCTCTCTCCTCTCTCTCACTCACACTCTCCTCTCCCCTCTCTCTCTCTCTCTCCTCTCCTCTCCTCTCCTCTCACTTCTAATTAACACTACATAATACAGTAAAGTTCAAGCATACAGAGAAGATAATCAAGATTTCATGCTGAAGAAATCAATCACAGAGAAGCGCTAGGAAAAAAAAAGAAAAAAAAAAAAGAGAAGCGCCGAGGCAGTCAGAGAAGCGCTCCCGGTAGTACCGGCTCTTGGGAAAGTTGGGAGAGGAGAGAGGAGAGAGGAGAGAGTGTGAGAGAGAGAGAGAGAGGAGAGAGGAGAGAGGAGAGAGTGTGAGAGAGAGAGGGGAGAAAGTTCAAGCAATTTTTTTTAATTTTTTTTAATCTTTTTACTTTGACTAGGAGAGAGGAGAGGATAGGATAGGAGAGAGAGAGAGAGAGAGAGGAGAGAGAGAGGAGAGAGGAGAGAGAGAGAGGAGAGAGGAGGAGAGAGAGGGGAGCGGGCGGACAGGAGAGAGGAGAGAAGAGAGAAGAGAGAAGAGAGAGGAGAGAGGGGAGAGAGAGGAGAGAAAGATATTAAATTAAATATATATATATATTTTTTTTAAATTTCAGTGACTGGCCGTTAACGGTGGTTAACGAAAAAGTGTAAAACGTCCTTACAAAGGACGTTTTAATGCTTTTGCTGTAAATTTAAAAACTTTTATGCTTTTTTTATAAATATAGTAAATTTTTGTGTTCTGACTGAAATTTTTCGTTAATAATAAATACACCACCACTGGACCAGGTCCTGGGCTCTATTTATTGGGCCGAGTGACAGAGGTTCCAAAGGTACTTTTAATTACACCCACCAGACCATCTTTCTTTCTTTGTACTCTCTCTCTCTACCAACGAAAAAGGGCCTCCCATCCTTCTTCTCCACTCTTTTAAAACCCTTAACCCCCATCATCAGTACTAGTCGAAGAAGACCCCACTCTTGTTATCCACTCCAATGCTTCTTCTTCTTCTTCTTCTTCTTTCTCCATGAACAACATCATTAATCGAAGAAGAACCCACCCCTCTCTA
The DNA here is from genome assembly GCA_036927795.1 of Iris macrosiphon. Classification (NCBI taxonomy): domain Eukaryota; kingdom Viridiplantae; phylum Streptophyta; class Magnoliopsida; order Asparagales; family Iridaceae; genus Iris; species Iris macrosiphon. The sequence continues at coordinate 154,039,447 of JAYESA010000018.1, read as the reverse complement.
GAGGCTCTGCAATTAAGAAGAATAAGTCGACTCCATCCGCCTGCATCTCGACGATCGTTACCTAGGGTTTCCTGATCAGACTCGTTACTCCCTACTCTCCTTCCATGATAGTCCTTCGCAGAAGGAGTGTCTGTGTCCGGCACTTGCTAGCATGAACAACATCATCTCATCTCATCTCATCTCAAGGTACCTAACTACTCTCTTATTCAATTCTTCAATGTATCGTCATCAAACTCCATCCGCGTCCCTTCTATTTGTTTGTTTGAATTGGCCTTTTTCTTATCTTTATTAGATGGTACCCTCAAGTAGAAAGATCCAGAGCTGTCGGAATTGCCATGGCTGGATTTAACCTTGGCAGCGCAGCAGGACTCTTGATTTCACCTATCATTATGGCAAAGACTGGGATTTTTTGTCCTTTTGTAGTATTTCGGCTGTTTGGATTCTTTGGGTCTTGGTGTGGCTGTCTGCAACTTCAACCACTGCTGACCAACATTCCCAGATATCACCATTTGAATTCCAGTGTATCAATCAAAGTCGGAAGCCTCAAGAAAAGCAACAGCATGGGAATTCCAGAATGATTCCTCCTTTTAGGAAGGTACCTGCCAACTTGGGCTTTGATCTCCCCAATTCTACGCATAGTGTGCCCCTTTACTCTTGTTTAGAACCATTACAATAAATTAATGTTGATCGAACTTGCAGGGTTTCTTTGCCATCCTTTCATGGATGCCAATTTACTTCAATATGGTATGTATCTTTGGTTATGGTTATCGAAAGTACGGGTTTCTGATGATCTTTTACCTGTATATAGTTTATTTTGTTGTTGCGCAGATTATCAAGTTTACCTCAGGCAAGCTGCCTGGTTTAGTGCACTTCCATGGGTTATGATGGCAATTTCCGGGTATGCGGCTGGTACTGTATCGGGCTTAATGATTCAGAGTGGCAAAAGTGTTACTTTGACACAAAAAGTAATGCAGGTGTAGTTCTTACAAGTTTTGATTGTTTGATACTAAGTATATAACAAGCTGCAGGAATTGTAGTCTGATTAAATGCTAGTAACTTTTAAATAGTTACATAGGCATTTTATCCTTAATGCAACCTCTAGTGCTATGAATAACGATTGTCCAGTTGGAGAGTTATCTGTGTACTGAAGCTGTAATATTATTATTTTTGTAGATCCACTCGAATGCCACTAATTACCATGCTTAGATTGAGCTATTTCCTATATATATATATATATATATATATATATATATATATATATATATATATATATATATATCAAGACATTAAGGACGTAATATGCTATATGCATGTATGTGCTAGAGTTGAGTAGCGTTGTCACTGTTTTTATTATATTTTAACAAATTACTCTGCTCAACATCTGAAGATTCATGTAATGAACTGTCACTCTTACTCATGTCCTCTCCATAAGTCCAGTTGTCTAAACTTTTGTTGTTTTTTTCTGACATGTCACTATGTCAGATAAAATTACACTCATAAGATCAAGTCCTATGTTATCCCTTCTGTTGTATGTATTATTAACTTTTATCGTAATAGTCTAATGGATCCACTCTATGAACAGCCACAAGAACGTAAAATTCTTGATAAATGATCTGATGCGAAAGATTTGTTAATTACTTCCATTCTATAAGTATATATGTAAGCAGTTTAATTTTTTCAAATTCGATGATAACAATTCAAGATTTTGACAGATCAACTTACCAAGTGAAACGATGAACTTTTTAAGCTGAATCTTTTCTGCAGTCAATTGGTTTTCTTGGTCCTGGAATTGCTCTTCTTGGCTTAAATGTCGCCAAAAGTCCTTCTGTGGCGTCCGCTTGGCTTACAGCTTACAGCAGCTGTAGGTTTAAGCCAGGGGCGGACGCACATGCACTCCACTGGGGACCCCCAGTGAATTTTTTTTCCTTCTATTCTTTATATGCCATTTTTTTTTAGAAAGTATGATATCCCATGTAATAATATACTTGTCTATTACAGAAAATGCTTACAGACACCTACATTTGTTCATAGTTGGTAAATACTTGTATGTCACAACCACTGTTCTAAAAGGCGGCGCCTAGGCGCTAGGCGGCTGGGGTCCGCCCGATGTCCGCCTAGGCGTCCGCTTAGTCTCCCCGTCGCCCAACTATGCATGTTATTGGATTTTATGGACTTTTTATGCAATTTTTATTACGTTTTTTGAATTTCTTTTATATCTTTTGAACCGCCTACATCTAGGCAGCCTAGCCAGCCGCCTAGTACCCGTCCGCCTAGCGCTTTTCAAAACCTTGGTCACAACTATAGCTGAAAGTATGCTATTCCCACATAGTAATATATTTGTCCGTCGTAGAAAAGCAAACTATCACCAATTTATGTGTCACATAATTTTTTAGAAAGTATGCTATTCCCACTTGGTAATATACTTGTCCGTCGTAATATACTTGTCTGTCGCAAATATGGTTGTTACCTAAATAGTAATATACTTGTCTGTATAAAAATAGTATTATTTAATATAATATTATATTATTATACCACACAAAAAAAATTCGGCGGCGTTGCCCCCGAACCCCCTTATGATTGTGCCCTTAGAAGCCAGAAACTCCTAGGAGGTCAACGAATCTCAGTAAGAACCTTCGATTCGGCGTTTCTTATTTGGGAGCTCGTTTGGAGCTCGTTTCTCCGATGACGGGAGCTTTGTTTCTCCGGAGACGGAAGCTCGTTTCCCCGACGACATGATTGCTTCCCATAATATGACCATAATTTTAGATGATGACATAAATTTTGTGAGAGAAATTGGAATATTTTCAATACACATTTATCAAAGTACCAAGAAACTAAAGATTTCTTACTTTGACGTCATAAAAAATTAACATGCAGAAGATTTCTCTGTAACTTTGAACTGAACTTTATAAATTCTAATAAATTTTAAAATATTTGTAAGTTTTGATAACAATAATTAATAAACATTAAAAATTTATTAGCACACGCTCCATCACGCTCCCAAATTTAGAATCTTCTAAGTAGTCGCGCTTCCCAGCCCCCGCTCCCGCCCCCGTTTCCGTCCCCGCTTCCGTTTCTGGCTTCTAAGATTGTGCCTCCAGTGAATTGTAATCCTGGATCCGCCACTGGTTTAAGCTCTTTTAGTCACTCTGGATTTCTGGTGAATCTTCAGGTTTGTCAGTTTTACCTTATTTTCAGTTGTGGCTTGTAAACCAAAGATGTCTAGTCTTACATATCTATCCACTTTCAAAAATGTGTAACTGTATATTACTCCATTTTCTAATCTCTTCCAAAAAACTTTGTAATTTTCAGGAGATAGCTCAATATGCTGGTGTCTGCATGGTTCTAATTTACTCTAATTATGCATATACTTGTAAACAGTCTGCTGGATTGTCCTGTTAGACTGATATGGTTCTGTGGTGACAGTCATGTCAAATACTGCTGGAACATCGGCTGCTATCGAGGGAGCTATTGGAGCAGGTTTCTTTGTTGAGAGCATGGGGTCCTTTCGTGGATTTCTCATGTTTACATTGTTTCTTTATATTACTACTACTCTCTTCTGGGATTTGTTCCTACTGGTGAGCGAGTTAATTTGATGTTACTGTTCAGTAAATTCTCTTAGCCTATGTTTCTCAACGCACAATTTTCTATGCTGTTTATACCCCTAACTTTTATCAGGGAAAGAAGATTCAGTTATAACTTGAAAGTAACCATTTTTTATATTCTCATGTAACATCAAAAGATGCCAGCCTCTAGTTATAGTTTCAAATACTGTAAATGCATGAAATTTTTATTCACTTACACCATGTGAAACATGACTAGTTAACACATGAAGGGAAATGAAAGAAGCTTTGTGATGTATATTCTTTGTCCACATAGAAATGGTAGTTGTAGCTCTGAGTGCAAAGGTAAAAGAAAACTGAATAGAAGATAGATAGAAATGGTGGTACACTAAAAGTTTATGAGGAAGTTTAATTGTGCCGGGAGGCAAAAAGTGTGTTAGGAAGTCACTATAGTGACTGTATGCCTTCAGCTATAGCCTTTCTGTTGTTCACAATCAACCAAGCTTTCTCTCATTAAAATGGGACAACTATGGAGCTTAAGAAATCTCCATAAAGGATTTGCAATAGTTTTTACGCCTGACATCAACCCGCAGTGTTGGGTGCCAAATTTCTAACCAAGGTAGCTACGAGCATGAGAGGACTCATGCCATAAAACCTTGGCAGCCAGTTTGCAGGTAGGTACTTACCTTTTGCATATGCAATTTAAAGCTTGTGCACCCAAGGGAGTAGTTTCCTACTTGTATCAAAGGGTTTTTGTAGTCTTGTAAGTTTGTCTTTATTCATTTATTGAGATCCTATATAAAGGCATTATACTCTTGTTTATTAATGTTGTGTCATGCGGCTTGCTTGGTGTGAAGCCCTACTTGTCTTCTTCTTGTTTCTCCTCTTTCTGCTGAACATGCCTGATTATAGCCATAATCGAATGCCTCCCCTTCTTCTTTCTCACCTTTTCCTGTTGAACATGCCAATAATAGCCATAGCCACATGCCTCCCTCTCCTTTTTCTCCCCTTTTCCTGCTGAACCTTCCCAATTATAGGCATGATCAATTGATTCCCTCCACCCAACAACAGGAAACCTCTTGTTCCTCCCTCAACTTATCCTCCTAGGCTGGCTGCATCAGATTAAACCCTTTCATTTTCAGAAAATTTCTTGTAAGGGGCAAAAGTTTCTCAAAATAGGCTGTAGGGTCCAAAGTTTCACAAAATTTGCTGGAGAGGGCTAATTCGTCATACAGTCTGGCATATACATTGCTAAAACGCAAGACTGCCATACCTTCTGGCATATTGAATGCATTAAAAAAATTAATCAAAAGGTAGGATTTTAATACTCGACCGTTGGCGAATATGTGACTATTCCGTCACCTATATAAAGAGTAGAGGAGAGAGGAAGTGAAGAATAAACCAAAGAATTTGCGAGAGAGAACGGAAGAGGAGAAAGCAGTAGAAAAGGAACCATATTAATTGGGTGTTAGCGTAGATTATATTAATATTTTACACTATATAGCTATATGATTATAGTGATGTCCAGCGATTGCGAGAACATAGCACGTGACAGTACTAAAAGAACCGCGATATATGGTGGCTGACTAGTCCCAAAATGCCTTAGTGTAGGGCCTTTGGATTTCATTACATTGACGAGATACATGTCATGCGTCACGATAGAGACTTGATTTTGATTCTCATTGACCGTTGGTAGCCCTAATGTAATACATTCCAGCTTTTTGTGGGAGAGATGAGTATCATGCTAGCAGATGTGGTATATATTCTAGGGTTACTTATTACAAATGAGCCTATTTATTTTGATGATGAGTTATCTCTTGGTCAGCTGATTAAGAAGTATCTTTGTGTAAAGTCGCCATCGGATTTAGGAAACAACAATATCAAGCTCAGTAGGTTCTGGTGCAATTTTATAGATATTGAATGTACTGCCGAACAAAGATTTTTGTTGATGATTTCCATATATGTATTTTTTGGCATTAATTAATGTTAATGTCTATATAACATATAATATTTCAGTTTAACTGATAATATTCGTTGTTCATATTTTCAGATTATGTGTTGCATCATGGTTTACTTAGTATGCTTATGTAGTGTCTTCCTTTTTTCCAACTCAACGAAAAATACGGTCAACGTACGTCTTTTACCATATCTTGATAATTTTGTAGCACCTACACGTCTTGCATGAGGGACAATCATGCAACCACACACATTTTTTAAAATTATGCCCCCGACATCGAACTTACAAAATTCGTCATGCATTTATATAAATAATTAAATATGCTAATGTATATGCCCCACGGCCCACGACCTCATAGGGTTAGGTAGATTGTTACGAGCACACCATGCCAAACTGGCGATGTCACTTCACGTCAGAGTGGTGCAAGCACTTTACATAACGAGACCTTTGATATCGATATATGCGGATGTATCATCTCTCTTAGCTAGATGATCCATCTACTCAGATATTCATGACTCCATCAAGGCGATATAGTATGCGAGTCTCGGGAGAAGTACTCTCATAATGGTGATGTAGAGGAGGATCACGTCACGTTGGTGCAACCACTTAACAAAATTTATTTCGTTTATACATGTATTAATATCATTCAACCACACACATTTTTAAAAAAAAAGTCCCTCGACACCAAACTCATAAAATCTGTCATATATATATATATATATATATATATATGTTAATGTAGTTGTTTGACATATATGTACTACCAAATTATCAAGAAATGGTAAAAGGGGCACATTGACCTTATTTTCGTTGAATTGGAAAAAAGAAAGACATCGTCTAAGCATAGTAAGTAAATCTTGGTGCAAAACATGATATGAAAATATGATTAACGAATGATATCAGTTAAACTAAAGTAGTATTATGCTATACATGCATTAACATTAACTCATGCAAAAATACATACACGGGAATATCTACATAATCCTTTGTATATCGGTTGGAAGGACATTCGATATCCATTAAATTGCACCATAGCCAACTGAACTTGACATTGATGTTGTTTCCTAAATCCGATAACGACTCCAGCAAAGATATTTTATTATCGGCTGACCATGGGATAACTCATTATCAAAATATATAGGCTCATCTGTAATAAGTAACCTTAGAATCTTTATCACATCCGCTAGCGACAGATCTTTTTCACCGAAAGTTGGAACGTGTTGCGTTGGGGTCACTAAGGCCTAATGAGACTCAAGGTCAACCCTGATGTAGGGCAAATCGGGCAACCGCCAAGCGCCCAAAATTTTGAGGGACACCAAAATATATATATATATATATATATATATATATATATATATATATATATATATGGTGTGGGGGTATTCACACGATCGTCTGGCCTGAGCTATGTCGCCCCAAAAGAGGAGTGGGATTGCGTTCATTGTTCACGCTCCGAGAGGTAGCAGGACTGAGACTTGCTTGGAATTTTATCGAAGGGCGAACAACTTGGGCGATATGGATGAGAAATATGTACTTAAAAGAGAACTTCCGGGTTCACAAACCGAATAATAATTAGTCAGTTTCCTATAAGTCTATTATAATATAGAAGCAAAATACAATTGTTGATAGCCCAAGCATTCGGTCGAGGTCTCAACACTCACCTCTGGTTTGATCCCTGGTTGGAATATAAGAGTATGGTGGAAAGATTTGGGTGGCAGATATATGTCCTTATGGGGAAGAATGAGCCGGTTAGCAGCATTCTTCGGAACAACACTTGGCAGCTAGCCGAACATCCAGTCGACCGCCTATGTGCGACTACTATCGAACAAGTGCTAATCGATCAGTCGAGGAAGATATATAGGTATGGGATAACACTCCATCAAGAACCTTTGAGTTCGGTAAAGTATACGACATGGTCCGACAGATACATACACTGTTCTAAATGGCACTTGAGACGGCCGTCTAGGTGGTAGGCGGTGGAGTAGGCGGCCAACGGAGGTTGGGCGGCGTAGGCGGGCGTCTAAGACAGAACAATACCTAACAAGATGTTTTGGCCAAAATGTTTTGCAAGCATTATGTGCCTATGATTCACTTTTACAAGACTAAAACTTCATAAATCTTTGTTTTACAACTTAGTTATGTATGAAACACCTTAAAATATGCATATTATGTAAAAACAGTGGTATAAAAAATGGCCAAAATGTATCAACCGCCTAGGCGGTAGGCGGTAGGCGGTAGGCGGTAGGCGGACTCTTTCCGCCAAGCACCCGCGTACTGCCCTTTAGAACCTTGTACACACTCCAATTGCAAAATTTGAGTTCATTTGGATTGAAGACCTTGCGACCAAAATGCAACTGAATATGCTTAAAGCAATGAGAGTAGACTACTAACTCAAGATAGAATAATCTGATTTAGGATATAGATACAAGATCAAGGATGCCTGCTATGTCAAAGTTTAGATGAAACATATAGTTATTCTTTCTTTGTGAATATTCATGGGAAATCTGGAATGGTCGGTGCAACAGAATAAATCTTTCCACTACTGGCTCCAGAAGTATATTATATTAGATAGAGGTTATCTCCTCGCTTCTGAGTAGAGGCTCCCGTTAGTTCAGAGAGGCACAGATTAGGCTATCAGCCATTGTTTGGCACATATAGAGAGAGAGAGAGGAATAAGCACATACATGAAGGGTTGCAAACTACTCCAATGGAAGTCCTGCATAACATAGAGTTTGATGTTAATCACATGATGTAAAAAGAAATGATGTAATGATTCGAACATCAATAAAATTACCTTCTTCCAAAAATTATATATATATATATATATATATATATATATATATATATAACATTTTGTAGGATTTTACATATTAGTTCTCATACAACATAACATAATGACTTATCTAATAAAGTTGGTTTTCACTTATACTTTTTATGTAAAAGGGCATGAGTTTAAGGCCTAGTGGCTTCTTTTTCTCTAAAACAACTTTTTAGTTTATATATATATATATATATATATATGTGTGTGTGTGTGTGTGTGTGTGTGTCCGTGAAGTGTGGCCTTATGGTAAAGGCACCAGACATGGGGGGGTGGGGGGTGGGCGGGGTTCGATCCGGGGGGGGGGGGGGGATAGTTTAATTAAGGGGTGTTGGGGGGGGGAGGGGTCTCATGTAGGGGGGGGGGATATATATATATGAGGCACCATTTTGATTTTGGTCTTTGGCACCAAAAAAATTTGGACGGGTCCCAATGAGACTCAAAATCAAGTGTCTTTGTAATGAAACATATCTCGCCAATGTAATAAAATCCAAAGGCCTGCACCAAGGCATTTTCGGGCTAGTCAGCTCCCATGTGCCGTAATTTTTCTGGTACCGCGACGTGTCATGCTTTTGCAATCGTTGGTCATCACTATAATCATATAGTTATGTAGATTTTGTTAGTGCAATATTAATATAATCCATACTAAACCACCCAATTAAAACTTAGAAAAATATACAATGTCCAGGAAATATCAATCCAGATATGAGTGCTGAATAATGACGTGAGTAGTGGACCCACCTGGGATATGTCCATCATTTTGCAAAGGCATATGTAAGGGTTATGGTTTTAGTTCTTTTTTTGTTTGGGTTAGGGTTTTAGTTTTTTTTTCCTTACGGTTAGAGTTTTATTTTTTTCGTAGTGTTAGGGTTTTAGCTTTTCTAGGGTTAGGAATTTTAGGGATAGTTTCTGATGTTAGGAATATATTATAAAATTCTAAATAAATAAAATTATAATTAACAATTGTTTTTATTTTGTTATTTATCATATGAGGGTATAATAGTAATTGTGGGTGTATTGCATATCAATATAAATAGACATGAGATGCAACCTAGGGTTTAAGGCACTTGCAATCTCCTTTCTCATATTCTCTCTTCCCCTACTTCCCCTTCTCCTCTCTATCTCTAAACTTAACTTGGTATCAGAGCATATATTTGTAAGTACTGTACATCCCATCCCCGACAAGGCCGATCGTCTACTTTTCATGATTCGCCGTTCGTCGTTCGTTGTTCGTGGTCGTTCGTGGTTCGTTTATGAGATCTAGGGTTTCTACAGATCTCCGTTGGTTATTCGTCGTCGGTTGAGGTTCGTTGTGAGATCTAGGGTTTCAAAGATCTCGTCTTTCTGTTGCATCTGCAAGTATGGTGGGGACCGAATCTTCTAGCGAGGTTAATAGTGGTGGTGGTAGCGGAGGTGGTTCTCCTTTTACTGTTATTCATAATGATGAATTGGGAAAGTCGATTACAGCGGTGAAACTCAATGGTGCGAACTATCTTGCCTGGTCCAAGTCTATCAAAGTGGTGTTAAGGGCGAAGAAGAAGTTGAAGTTTTTGACCGAAGAACCCCTGCCTGAAACGTCCGCTGAGTATGAAGATTGGATGAGTGCAGATGCATACGTTATGTCGTGGTTGTGGCATAGTATGGAACCACATATCGCTGCTAATGTTCAGTGGTGTGAATCAAGCAAACAGATTTGGGCATCTCTGGAAGAATCTTATTCACAGAAGCGAAACGTTGTCCGTATCTATGAGATGTACGAGTTATTGTTCAATACAAAGCAAAATGGGAAGCCTGTGAATGAATATCTGGCTTCAAAGAAGGCTTTGTGGGAGGAACTGCTTCAATATCATCCTGTTACTACTGATTTGAAGGAAGCTCGGAGACAGAAGGAAGAGTTTCATGTTTCACTCATCCTAGCCGGCTTGGATCCTGCGCTCGAACCTTATAAAGCTCAAATCCTTGCTGGAGAGCAGTTACCTACGGTGGTAGATACTTTCTCCCGTCTCAATCGTTCCTTTCTGGGACAGAGTTCTGTGGTGCCGAGTACTGACTCTTCTGTCCTAGTTTCTAATGCTGTTGGTCGTGGTGGTGGACGTGGTATTGGACGTGGCGGTAGAGATGGTGGTCGTAGTTTTGGTCGAGGAGGAGGCCGTGGTGGTAGAGACAATGGTCGTGGTGGTGGTCGCGGTGGTGGTGGTGGCCGCGGTGGTGGTGGTGGCCGTGGTCAACCACGAAAGTGTAACTATTGTGGAATGCTCGGTCATGTAGAAGACTATTGTTGGGACAAATGGGGCAAACCAGAATATGCACATCAAGTGCATGATGAAAATATGCAGTCCCAGGACACCACTTCTGCTCCCAGAGATGATACTTCGGGTTTCAATCAGACTTCAACGTCCGATACCTCATCTCCATTTCAACATATCCTCCAGAAGTTGAATGCGCTTGCTAGTACCACCTCCCAACCTACTGCAACCATGGCACATATAGGTAATCCTGCTTTTGTGGCAACCCAGTCACCATCCACCTCTTGGGTCATCGACTCAGGAGCAAGCTCTCACATGTCTGGTATAACATCTATCTTTCATAATCGTAGTTCCATGAAACATAATATTATCTTGGCTGATGGGTCTACTCGTCCTGTGCTTGAAAAATGTGTCATTCACCCTACTCAATCACTATCATTATTTGATTCATTATATGTGCCTAATTTTTCATTTAATTTGTTATCTGTGAGCCAGTTAACCAAATCTCTTCAATGTTCTGTGACATTTTCTTCCAATTCGTGTATTTTTCAGGACCTCAGGACGAAGAAGACGATTGGTTCGGGGCATGAAAAAGATGGACTGTACTACTTGGATCTACCTGGAAAGGCCTTCACTTCTGTTTCTACTTCTCCGTTGCAGTGGCATTATCGTTTGGGACATCCGTCTTTGGCTAAGTTGCGTCAAGTTGTTCCTAGTTTGAGTCATGTTTCTAGTCTTGAATGTGAGGCTTGTCAGTTAGGCAAGCATCACCGTAGTTCCTTTCCTCGTCGTAGTGAGAGTCGTCAATTAGAGTCTTTTGATCTTGTTCATTCTGATATTTGGGGTCCGTCTAGAGTCAAAAGTCCGAAAGGATTTCAGTATTTTGTTATTTTTATTGATGATTATTCCAGAATGACTTGGTGTTATTTAATGAAAGAAAGATCTGAGTTTCCAAATGTATTATCTGTGTTTTATAATGAAGTCTATGTTCAGTTTAATAAACGTATCAAAATTCTGCGTTCTGATAATGCTTTGGAGTATACTCAATCTTCTGTGAACAGTTTCTGTGTTGATCGTGGTATGATTCATCAAACCAGTTGTGTCCACACCTCTCAACAAAATGGTATAGCCGAACGCAAACATCGACACATTTTAGATGTGGCTCGAACTCTCATGTTCAATATGCATGTCCCCAAACAGTATTGGGCAGATGCCGTTCTTACTGCATGTTATCTTATTAATCGCATGCCATCATCTGTATTAAATAACAAAGTTCCATTTACTATATTACATACAGATGTCGCACCTTTTTTCTTATCTCCTCGAGTGTTTGGCTGTGTCGCTTTTATTCATAACTTGTAACCTAATCGAGATAAGTTGGCTCCTAGATCTCTGAAGTGTGTCTTTCTTGGTTATCCCCGTACTCAAAAAGATTATCGTTGTTACAGTCCACAGTCACGCAAATATTATGTCAGTGCGGATGTTACATTCTTTGAGTCTACCCCTTTCTTTCCTCCAGGAGACCGTTGTATTCCTTTTACAACAGATTTGATATCTTCCATACCACTTCCGGTCATTCCTGAATCAATTTCTGTCTCCATTCTCCATTTACAGGTTTATCAGAGATCCAAGGACAGGCCAGTGGTTCTGCAAAATTCAGCCTTCAACCAATCATCTTCCGTGCCTGAGGTTTCTGCTCCCATCACCACAGATCCAGATGATCTTCCTATTGCTCTCAGAAAAAGACAACGCCTTTGTACCACAAAGAATAAGCATCCCATTTCTAACTATGTTTCATTACACCGTGCTTCATCATCTTTTCATGCATTTGCTGTTTCATTGTCTTCTACTTTTATTCCCAAAATTTACAAGCAGGCTATGTCATCTTCTGGTTGGAAAAGTGCAATGGATGAGATGTATGCTTTACATCAAAATCAGACTTGGGAGCTTACATCACTTCCTGTTGGAAAACAAACAGTGGGTTGTAGATGGGTGTACACTGTTAAGTATCATCCTGATGGTTCTGTTGAGCGCCTCAAGGCACGGTTGGTTGCCAAAGGGTATACTCAGACATATGTCGTGGATTATATGGAGACTTTCTCTCCAGTGGCTCGGCTGAATTCAGTTCGAATTCTTATTTCTGTGGCGGTTAATCACCGATGGCCTATATATCAGCTGGACATAAAGAATGCTTTCTTGTATGGTGACTTACAGGAGGAGGTTTATATGGATCAACCACCGGGATATGTTGTAGCAGGAAATAAAGGACTCGTATGTCGATTGAAGAAAGCATTATATGGACTGAAACAGTCACCTCGTGCTTGGTTTGACAAGTTCAGTTCAGTTCTTATTTAGTATGGCTTTCGGCCTACCACATCAGATCATTCAGTGTTTTGCCATTCTTCCTCAGCAGGTATTATCGTGTTGATTGTTTATGTTGATGATATCATTATATCTGGGAGTGATCATGCTGGAATTGCGGACTTGAAGGCCTACCTTAGTCGTCAGTTTCATACTAAGGATTTGGGTCTTCTTCAATATTTTCTTGGAATCGAGGTTGCTCGATCTAAGAAGGGGGTGTATTTCTCACAACGCAAGTATGTTCTAGACTTGCTTTCCGAGACTGGGATGTTGGAGTGTCGGCCAGTTGAGACTCCTATGGATTATCATGACAAGCTTGATGCTGACAGGGGAGAGTTATTTGAGGATGTTGGATATTATAGACGTTTGGTTGGCAAACTTATATATCTTACTGTTACTCGACCAGACATCACATATGCAGTTGGAGTAGTTAGTCAGTTTATGCATGTCCCTCGGCAACCACATTGGGAGGCTATCTCTCGCATTCTTCGATACTTGAAGGGTGCACCTGGAAAGGGTTTGTTGTACAAACCTTCCCAGTTGCTTACGGTGACTGGGTTCAGTGATGCTGATTGGGCAGGCAGTCGCAGTGATAGGAGGTCTACTTCTGGCTATTGTACGTTTGTGGGTGGCAATCTTGTCACGTGGCGTAGTAAGAAGCAGAATGTTGTGGCTCGTTCTAGTGCAGAGGCCGAGTACCGTGCGATGGCTCATACAGCTTCTGAGATGATGTGGGTGCAGTCTCTTCTTCATGAAATGGGAATTATGATTCCTATTCCGATGGAGATGTATTGTGATAATCAGTCGGCAATGTTTATCGCAAGTAATCCGGTGTTTCATGAGCGCACGAAGCATATCGAGGTGGATTGTCATTTTGTTCGTGATTTGTTGCTGAAGAAACAGATTGTCACTCCTTATGTTCGGTCAGAAGATTAATTATGTGATATCCTCACCAAACCACTTGCTCGCGGTCCATTTTCTGATTTATGTAGCAAGCTGGGCATGTCTGATCTATATGCTCCTGCTTGAGGGAGGGTGTTAGAGTTATTTTATTTTGTTATTTATCATATGAGGGTATAATAGTAATTGTGGGTGTATTGCATATCAATATAAATAGACATGAGATGCAACCTAGGGTTTAAGGCCCTTGCAATCTCCTTTCTCATATTCTCTCTTCCCCTACTTCCCCTTCTCCTCTCTATCTCTAAACTTAACTACAATAAATAAAAAAATATTTTAAAAATACTTGGATTGGATTAGGGCTCTTACCTTCTTTCCCCTCTTCCTCTTATGCTGCTTTCTAGGGGTGAGCATTATTCGGTTTTGATTTGTTTGTTTGATGTTGTCTACTCCTGTCTCCTTCTCGTAGGTCTGATTTGTTCTTAATTTGGATACAAACTTGCCAGCAATTCTGTTGGGATCGTGAAGGCAGAAGATGCCATGGTGACTGAGAAGTAGAGGTGGAATGCTCCTTTTCTTTCACCGAATCTGTAACAATTTCATTTTTAATTCAACAAAGTTTTCAGAATTATAAGTTATCTACGTTACATGGTTATATAATTATCTAATGGGGGCCAATCTCAGTTTGAACAATTTTATCTAGATTACAACAATAAAAATAAAAGCCTTTATCCCAAATTTGTTGGGTCGGTGGTTTAAAAAAGCCGATATCTCAAATTTTTGGGTCGGTTGTGTGAATCGTCTTCTTCCATTTGGCTATGTTTAGGGCTATGTCCTGTGTAGTGCTAACAGAAATCATATCCTTTTTTTAAATTTCAAACCTTTGGGTGATTTTTTAATTTGTAAAAAAAAAATTCCAATTTTTCTTTTTAATATCTATATAGTAACTTGTTTAAGATAATGTCACTGATTTAATTGTATTTTGAATTTTTAAATAAATTCAAAAAAAGCCTGTCGTGCTTCAGTGAGGCCCGCGTCATGCCATGCACCTTGCACCCCGAGCGCTAGGTGTACCTTGTGAGTCGCTATGGACTTTACATCATGTCAACACTTATGGAATGGAATGGAATATGGGGCGTCCATTGTCCACACATCTTGGTTTTCATGGATACATAGTTCATTATTATATTGATGATCTTATGTTATGCATACATCTTTGTCTATGAAATTTATTTTGGTAATCCTTGATCTCCGATTCTATATCAGATATTTTCCCTACATCTGCAAATAAAATACTTTTAAATTTATTTTGTTGCATCTGTTTCATGCAGATAGCAGTATCGCTCAAACAAAATGTGATAAAACGAATAGCATACGTTTGTTTATCAGCATTGTGACGTCACATTTAGTTGAATGCGCAGCAAGATGCGTTTGGTTTGACTAGGAAATCATATTTCTAAAGTATGATCACTTTATCCAAGATTCAAATACTTGAAACTCAATATATCATGTTAACGATCTTCTAATACATACCATATTGAAATGTAATATGGAGTGTCGTGGTTACTTGTATTCCTGTGGACAAGGTTACTTGTGTCTTTGTTACCTTCTGCTTTTGCTTGTTGGTTCTTGTTTTTCTTTTTTAACTGGTTGTCTACTTGATGGTAGCGCTGGTGTTTTCAGCCACTTTGTGGTAACTTTTTGATGAAAGTTGTTAATTGCTTGCTATATGTCACTTAGATCCTAAAGCGTGAGGTCTTGTATATTAGAAAATATTTCCAGAAACTAAAGTTTAATTGTAAATGATACAAAATTCCAAAAACTAAAGTTTAATTGTATACAATAAACTTCACTGATGAATCTCCCCCTTTTTACGACAACATTGAATCTTAATTTCCTCGTGAACCTTATATGAACACGCTCTTACTCCATACAATTTATATATTATTTACAGCTTGCATGGGAAGGATACTACTCTTAGTGAGAGGTGATGCGGTGTGTCGAGTAACCTTAAAGGCATGACTATAGGGCTTGGCTCTTATGAAAAAGCACCCGAGGTAAATTTATCCTGCTTGATCTTTATATCGAAGTGAATATATGAATTTGGTCCACTTCTTAATATGCAAGAGCAGCAGAAAATATTGGTTATTTGCATATTCACCATCTGATACACCCTCCAAAGATCGGTGTTCTCTAATCTCATTTTGCATTTTCACATGAACTCATCAACATTGAAATTTATCTAATTTAATATTTTCATCTCATTCTTATTTTATTTCTCTCATTAGATATTCTGACATTCAACACTATCCTGACATCTACGTACTTTTTTCCAAAATTAGTTGTCATCCTAAGCTGAATTGACCTTTGGCTGCACACATCTTTGTACTTGTGATGTACCCAAATGAGGTTCCACATATTCACAAATAAATTATATAAAATTGAAAATTGTCTAATATTAACTGTTTGATTTATGCTTATATTATTTCCTATCATGTTAAATTCTGATAGATTTACATTTCCTAACATTTTTCTACTTCTGCTAAATATTTTATGATAGTATCACTTTTGTTCATTTTAGAATGTTCCCGAATATATATCATTAATAGTCTCAATACAACTACTAGACTTGTTTTTTCTCCAAAGCCAACCACATTATTCCGCTAGGAACTCTATCATAAGTTTTGTGAGTCAATAGAAACCATATGTAAATCCCTCTTTTCATGTCTAAAATTTTCTTCAGTTCGACTACAGAAACTCAAATAAGAACTCACATTAAGAACTTGCAATAGGATTATTACACGTACAATTTTTTTCTATTTAGACCTTTTGACTTTTTTGTTAAGGCCCCTAAAAAAATCAAGGGATGAGATGCATGCAATCCAACGGTTTGTCATTCATGAGTTTCAAAAATTAGGAATCATGCGTTCCTCTAGGATTTTTGAATTTTCTTTAATCTTCCTAGTAATAAATGCCATCCATAGTATATCTTTCATCTCTTTGCATAGACCAAATTGATTCTCTGAATTTCAGTTTATTTTCATTTTTAATCTATGTTGTCGACCTCAAATTTTTTGGATAAAGGTTTTGTTTTTGTTTCTTAATCTATGCTCAATTACTCTCTCACAAAGTTTCTTTTATGCTAGTATGGTTGGAGATGATGTTACTTGCCAAATATAAATTTTACCTTTCATTTCGTTTTGGGATTTTCTCATGTACACATGTTTGGAGGTCAAGTAGATGACTAATAAGGTAGGTGTCCACTGTCTGCGAATTGGCATTTTAGTCTCATGGCAAGATTTTCCCTCACTATTAGTTGTGGTTGCCTTGACTGTAATGTGATACTAAAACGGCACCTGAGGACTAGTTAGCTGCTACTCATTATATTTCAGTTAATATTTTCATTGGGACTTCTGTAATTAGAGGTGTATCCATGCCTCCCTTTATATGGGAAATACTTGTTGGGCTTCTTCAAAAAATATAATGTGGGCCTATTATTGTGTTTGCGTGTATCTCCCTATGTATGTGCATCTGTGTTAACATCAGATTATGGGTGAATGACAAAAGTAAACTATCGAACAACATATCCATGCTAACTCTGGAACTATACATGCTATAAGAAACTTCCGAAATGAATAGTACATGGGCATATATATTTTTTTAGCAATTAACAAGCAATTTTGTAAATTTGATTATAGGATTTGGTTTTGTTAAAGATGCCTTTGGTTCTTGTTACAGGTAAATCCACCCATATGATTTGTCCGCCTCAAAGAACAGGCAAAGAGAAAGTACCTTCAAGGATATACTTCTTAGAGTGGTAGGACATCTTCTAGTATCTATTAATTAATACACTTTTTCTTTATCTACATATTGTTGAAAAAAGAGTCTATCCCGACATGAATCAAGTATTTGAAATATCCCTTAACTCTTCAAATTATATTATTATTGTACAATGGCAAACATTTGACTTCTAAGAGATGAAAAAACCTGCTTTTCTTCAGACATCAATGATGTGGGCCTCTAGGTTGCGCCAATGTTTCAACATTTAGGTAGGAAGTTAAAATGTATGACTTTTTAGTGCTAGCTTGAACCTGAATGAGTAGTTATTGTTGGACAGGTAGTTCATTCCTAGTAACCATGTATGCAGCCTTATGTAAAGCGGGGTTTCGTGTTGGCTTAGTGCTTAATTGGTCTACAAGCTTTTAGCAATTATGCTATCTCTGCTTAATTGCAGTCTGATAGCATTCGTACTTCTTTTCTCTTCCCTTTTTCAAGAAGGGCTAACTTAAATAAGTAGGTCTACTAACATCTTAGGAGCTTTTTAAGAAAGTTTTTATAGCTGGAAACTTGCCAAAAAGCAAGAGTTTTAATTAATTCTTGGATTGTATTTTAAAAGGTGATCAATCTGCTCATTGAATCATCAAATTGCATAATCATGACATTATTAATTTTGATTAATGGCTTCTTTTTTATTGTTATGTGGCTAATGACTTTTTAGTTGGTGCCAACCAGAGTTTGTATGTTTAGCAAATAAAATTACATTTGTAATTGATTTTTGTGGTTGATGTTTAAAATACTCTCTTTTATGATGCTTACTATTAATTGTCAATGGGACAATAATTAGTGAATTAGTACTCTCTAGTCTCTAACATTACCTATATGATTTTGGACAGGCAAGGTAGATTACACTATCGGCTACAAATTATGATACAATATAAGACACTCTATGTATTGCAGAAAATAAGTTTCTTGTCATGATTGAGATTGAAGGATGTTCTGCAGCTGTGATACATAAAAAAGTGTTTCTTCGATTGCACCTCTAGCATTATAATATTGTTCGATTTTGTTGAATTTTTTTAGTTAGAATGATTTGATAATTTGATCGCTTGACTTTGTTATTGATTATATCATTTGTAATCTATTTCATTCCATGAATTTAGACAGTACGTTGGCAACTCAGAGGGTGATTTGAGTCACTCTATTTCTTTTGAAAATAATAAAGACATGTGAAACTATAGAAAAAATGAATGGCGATTTCATGTGGATCTATGCAATCGACATTCATTCATTCCAGAGCTTCACATATTATTTTATTATTTTTAAAAGAAATAGAAATGTTTAAATCACCCTCTGAGCTGCCACCGTACTGCCTAAATTCATGGAGTGAAACAGACTGCGGATGATATAATCAATTACAAAATCAAGTGATCAGATTCTTCAAAATTATTTTTGTATGTATCACAACTGCATAACACCCTTCCACATTCAATTCGATCATGACTAGAAGTTATTAGGGCTCTTATTTCTTAATGTCGTGGACCAACATGTTTCCCTGGACGTACGAAGTCACTGAAGCCCCACAGCTGAGGACTTGGTGGAGGAGAGGGTGGTTGATAGTAGTAGAGAGAAGACGGAAAGGAAAGAGGAAAAAGGCCAGGGTAAAGACAACAAGGAATGTTGTGGAATAGATATTTTTGTCCATCCCTTACTGTGTAACAGATATTTGTATCTTTAAAGACTGTTAAAAAAATCCTAAGATGCATAATACACCCCAAGACATGCAACCTTTGTAAAACAGGATGACATGCAACCTTTGTAATACCTGGATATGTAAGTTTTGCGTTAGTCTATGCAGTTTATTTTATATCACTGGCATAAATTTATAACTCTGTGTGTGAAATAAATAAGACTTATTTCTCTCTATTATTGAGACATTTTCTGTAAGATGCACTTTATATATATATATTAGTAAATGCACGCGTTGCATGCAAAAGATTTTTTTTATATTATTGTAAAATATTTGAATGTTTAAAAATATTTGAATTATAATTTATTATGGATATATTTTTATTTTTTATAAAAAAAAGTCTTGAAAATGTTAGCAATCTAAACTATACGTATATCCTTACATAATTAAAAATTAAAAAACTTAAAAAAAAATTTAATTGTTTAATTATATAATATTATATAACGATAATTAAACACCTCTTCTAGTTCATGTGGTGAAGGTGTGAGGTATTCGCTTTGGTTGGTCAAGTTCGATTTTTCAAGAGATTATTTATAACAAATTAGTTTTTTTCAACAATTTTTTTACATAATATTAATTTTTAAAATAAATGGTGGACATGTGAGTCAGATAATACCATGTATTTAGTTCAAATATTTAAATATATTTGAATTAAAATTTGTTAAACAATTTTAATATTTCTGATATTTTTAAAAAAATTAATTTTAAATTTTAGTATTTAAACGATTTCAAATTTAGTATTAAGGTTTGGTGGAAGAAAAGAGTGGATTACGGATGATGAGAAGGAAAGTTGGTTTTAGATTTTTTTTTTATATAATTAAATTGGTTGAGTATTTATTAAGGGTTCGGACGAATAAGATGGAAGTTGTTTAATGTTTTATTTATCTACCGTAAGTAATTTTTTTAAATTTTAATTAGTTGAGTATTTACTTACGACGGTTCATTTTTGAACCGTCTAGAAACCGTTTTATATAATGAAAGATTAAATCACCCAGAGAGAAATATAAAATTTGAGATGCAGTTATAGGAATACTTTAAATACATATTTGTTTCAAGCCTCCCCATTTTTAAGTACTTGTACAGTGGAAGGGGAAGGGAAAGTAACACCATTGCGGACAAATTGAGTTGTCCTACTTGTTCAAAGAACATGCTACTGTTTAGGACATCCTTTTTTATGCAAAGCAAAGACAGCTAGCACATTAGGGGAACGGATGTGTAACGGATGTTGAAGAAATGTGTGATATAAAAGTAACATGATAACCGGAAAATTAGTCACCATATTTGACATTAATACATTTCAATCATCTTTAGCCTCTTAGTATGCAAAGCTCAAATTTGGTAGAGGTCATATTTTCTCTATAATGCTAGTATAGCGGTAACATGAGCTTTGTCTTAAGCAAATCAAATTTTAGGACAGTCATATTTGGTTTGGGTCAGTTGGGTCAGACTCGAGTCAGGTCTGAGTTAGGTCAAGTTTGGGTTTAGGTCTAGGTATTTGGGTTCAGGTTCAGAGAAGTCGTATTCAGATTTTGTTTTAACATAAATTATAAGATTATTTACGTTAACTATCACCATGTTTTATGTTTATTACACTTGATACCCCTACTTTGAAACTAATTACACAGGGTACCCCTATGTTTTATATTTTCTATAGAAATGTATAATACTAACTACCCCTATGCTTAATTTTTTTTTCGAAAGGAGAGGGGTACCCCGTGTAATTAGTTTCAAAGTAGTGGTACCTCTTGTAATAAACATAAAATATGGCGGTAGTTAATGTAAATAACCCTAAATTATATATATTGTAACCAACATAAGAATATATATATATATATATATATATATATATATATATATATATATATATATATATTTATGAATTTTTCAGACATGAGCATATAAATTTTCCATGAATTTGAAGTGTCACAAATCCTATCTTTTGTAAAACTTAAAGAATAGAGATATATGACTTGTAGCTTTTTTGTTATAAAAGTATCATTTAAGTGTTCAAATATAATGGGATTCTAAGTTGTATATTCTAGTTGCTTTTTAATTTCTTTTAAAGAAGTTTTACAAATTTTTCATTGTGCATCACTATCACACCCCGCTTCCAGAATACTGGATAAATACGAGGACTAACATGGCCAACCATACCTTGCAGAATACCGAAGTAAGCCGCAATATGCTAAGGTTGTCAAGAAGACAAATGGGCGGACTCTAGCATGCTATGATGCCAGTCCTAAGGATGACAAATCCTAGTATCTCAATCCATCAACACAAGTGCAAGAGTATATCATATATGAAAGTAAAAAAGGCGTCACAAATTATATACCACATATGATCATGAAGCTAGTGAATACAAAATGCTGCACTAGCAGAGTATATTTATACATGATCAAATATACCAGTTATGGTCTAATATATACATTATGTTGACCAAAGTCAGAGAAGTGGTATCAAAATAAGAGGCTAACACTGCCTCTTGCTAAAATACCACAAAATAAAATAACACTACAACGGATGGAAGAAGGAAACCCACTCGCGAGCTTCGGTCATAGTCCTACGAGTGCGAACCATCTTGCTTGAAGTGCGGTGGACCTAGTTCTTGTCACGCCCCGATTCTGTGGAATCGATAGTCATCCCCCGGGCGTGACGTCGTGCGTGCCTAGGTTGCGCACCGCACAAGGCTAAGGCATTTTGCAAAACGAGCACATATTCAGAGTACGCAGATAAATTGAAACACAAAGTTGAAACATGGAAAAGTTCTCTTTATTGATAATGAACATATTTTACAAAATCTTGAACGAGTCAGAAAGTTGTCGCACGGGCTTACAAAAGTTAACACCAAATGAGATAGTCGTCTTGTACATTACATCCTTTACTAAAACTTCAAAATGATAAAGACCTCCAGGCGGGACAATAGCTTTTCCTCGGAGCTGCATGAGTTAAGTTTGCTTGCTCCTTGTGTCACGACCCGCACCCGGATATTCGGGCACGAGTACGTGGGTACGTCCAGCCTACGCCGCAGTGTCGGCGGTAGTACGCTGTCTAGATCATATTCACAAGTAATTTAACATCTAGCTCATCCACAGAATAAATAGACAAGGATAATGACAGGGGAATAGAAATGTTAAGATTTCATAAACAAAATGTGACAACCAGATCCATAGTTTATTACATAACCAGAAGATAAATCGAGGACAAACCCGATTACTATGCTGAAAGAAAAATACTAGCTAACTGGCTACTACTCCTCAAAAGTAGTCTCCTGGGTGGGAACCGGCTCCTCAAAAGTATCATCTGTTCCCTCATAGGGGCCATAATAGGTGGGGGCATAATCCTCACCATCTCCTAAATCAACGGATCCAGTCAGGAAAGGAGCAAAGTACACAATGCACAACAAAGATTAAACTAAATATTTATGACAAGTAGAAAAGAACTGACAAGTATCATGTTGAGGATATGCATAAATAAGAAGTAACAATAACTAAGGGTTAATTGCTGTAAATCAGGAATATGAGTAAACAGGAAATATAATGAGACAGAAAAATGGAACTACAACAAGATAACAAGAACTGCAACACGACAAGAAACTATGTGTGTGTAAGTGTGTATTTAGAATACATAGTTGGCATGTAGGGGATTATAAGGCTAATCCGGCCGTCATAGACGGCTATTAGACAGGAATAATCAAGATCCGGCTGATGGTACAGTCGTGTACCAACAGCTATTAGTCACGACAGGGGGAAGGGTAAACTACATGCCTCCTAGTATTCTCCCACCCGACACGAAAAGCAAGACATGAAAGTCCAAAATCTAACACTAAGTGTAATCATCAATGGTACTAGTAGAGCAAGGAATTAATTATCACAATATAAAGATTAAACTTGAAGTGCAGGTACTTGCCTGATGTTTGGATCCAATTACAGTTTTATCCTCGGGAAATTTTCCAGAAATGTGTCCGGATGCTGAAATAAACATTACCATCATGCTTAGAAGATATCAAATAGCTAGAAACGCCTGTCCTTGAGTCCAATTTGGAGACAAGGGCAAAAACGACAATTTCGGGTCAAAACGGGGTCCGCATGTGGGCCCGCTTTACACCAAAAAACATGTCAGGGTCAAAGGTCTCCAAATTCACCAAACTTAGTGTCAACAGGTCAGAAACGATGCTACGAACCCAACGGAACTTCCAGAATTGGATTCCGATGAGTCGATCACAAAATCGCCCGTCGAGCGGGACCTATGGGGCCCACGACACGCGATTTCGTCAACGTTCTCAGAATTGAACCAAACTTGGGTCACATGACCAGCGTATTGCTACGAGTCCGATGGCGCAAGTTTCGTTTCAATCCGACGTGTGTACAGAAAGTTAGGGCATAATTCAGAAAAGGCGGATACGGGACGGTGTCCGCGGATACGCGTTGATCCCGGTGTGCACGCACACCCGAATCGACTTCCGCGAAATCCCACACGTCCGTATCAACGACGCGCACGTATCTGTGAAGACCGCGCGCGACCAAGTCATCCCGTTTGGCGGGGCGTACCCAGTTCCGGGATAAATCGGGTCGTTGTTTTTCCTGTTTTTGGATCGCGGTGTGCGCTCACCACAGGACGCGATGCCCCAAGCGGTTTGTCCGGGCACCGAGAGGGTCATACAGGCTTCATAACGCAATTTACGGAATTAAAAACGGGACAACGAGGAAAAAGTTACACGTACCTGAACCGGGCTCGAAAAATTGGAATTTCTCGTGTCCGTGTCGTGTCCGACACGAGCTGACACAGGAAATTAGGGTTAGGGTTTCTGGAACTTGGCCGGAGATCCGGCGGCTCGGCGGCTCTGCGGCGGGGGAAAGGTCGGCCGGGGGCTAGGGCGCTGCACGGCGTCGCCGGGGTGCTGTCGAAGGCGGCCGGCGGTTGCTGCTCGTGGGGAGGCGGGCGGAGGAGAAAAGACAGGGCGGCCGGGGGTTCTGGGGAGTCGGGGATGGCGCCGAGGGGTTCTGGGCGGAGCGGGGCTGGGCACGGCGAGGCTGGGCGAGGGTCGTGCGGTGGACGGAGGTGAGCCGGGCGGTGGTGGCAGCGTGGAATGGTCGGCCGGAGGGGGGTTTCGAGGGGAATTTATAGGGGAGGGACTGGGCGAGGCTGGTCGGAGAAAGCGGGGGTCGTGGCGACCGGGCGAGGCAGAGGAGGGGGTCATGGGGTGTGGGCCGGGAGAGGCGGAGCGGCCAGGCGACGTGGCCGGAGGAATCGGGCGCCGGAGCGGGGACAGGGTCATGGGGAGTAGACGGGTCAGCCGGGTCGGGTCTCGGGCGGTCCGGGTCTGGCCGACCCGCCCGACCCGCTAGGCCGGGGGCTGGGCTCGGTTGGGCTGGGTTTGGGCCCAATGGGCTCAAATGGGCCAAAAAAATGGGTTTAAGTATTTAAAGATTTAAATAAATAATAATTAATTTATTAATAATAGGTTTTAGGTGTTTTAAATTAGGTCCGAGGCCCAATAAATTCCAGAAAATTATTCTAAGTCCAGTTTTTTATTTTACACAAAAATATTATTTTCATAATGTTTTAATATAATTTATTATCATTTAAAAATCATTTAATAATTAAAACCCTGATTTTAATTACAGAAAAATTCCCAGAAAATTCCAGAAAATTGTGAAAAATCCAAGTTTAATATTTTTGAAGAATCAGGGGTTTACAATCTATCCAACTTATAAAAATTTCGTCCTCGAAATTAAAATAAGCCATAATCTGTTAACCCTTCATGTACATAAGGCAAGTCAATCGCAATCTCCTTGCGATAATTAAAATCCTAATCATATCCACTGCAATCGCTTCAAGGTTAAGATGACTACTGTTCCAATCAAAATTCAACCTATGGTTATCACTTCTTACTTTCTCAAATTACCCACAGGTAAATTTTAAATTAAGTCCATATAACATCTTCAAGTTTTGCATACGCTTATAAATTTGCCTCACGATTCTAACTATCATAATTTCCTTTAGAAGTAATTCGAGTCCAATAGTATTCCCATTTGTATGCTTCACCCTTTTAAATTCTATTCACATCCTCAACATTCCAACTAGGTAGTCCAACCATCAAATTTTAATCCTTAATTCAAATCATCAAATTGAAAAATAATTTAAATGTAGTCCACCCATGTTCAAATCTGAAATTCTATATTTTTATCCTCTAAATTCAAATTGATGATTTTACTTTCATTATTCAAAATTTAAATCATGTACCTAAGATATAACTATTGGGTCCTCGATATCAATTCATTAATCATCTTAGTCACTCCTCTAAGTTTTCAAAATTAGAATGGCTTGAACCTCTCCCAATCTAATCTTACTCGGTCACAATCTTAAAAGAAATTTCTCTCGAGTTGATAATGCACTGCTACCCAACTTAGAATTTACCCATCCATCACAAAAGGCTATATACCTTAAGAAAATATTTCTTAATATGTTTACTCATGTCATTCAATCCTCGAAACTTTAACGCCGATCATATCACATGTGATATGTCCTTAATTTTGAAAGAATAATCCTCAAGTATGTGATCGGCCTATGGGGCATATCTAGTACTATCTATATATCAAACTTATACCAAGCACGAGGTTTCGTCTTTCCGAAATAAGGGAAGACGAAGATCAATAATAAAGAGTTCAAGGGTGAGGTGATAGAACAGAAGTATCGGGATCAAGGCGTTTAAAGAATTTAAATGGGAATTGTCAAAGCGGTTGTGGATTGAATCCTATCTTGGTAATTCCTATTCACATGCTCGTACTAATACAGTTATGTAACCGATACGATATGCTCAGACATGTCTAGGGCAAGTATATTTGTCTACTAATCACTACATATCTTAATCCACATAAAGTATTATTTCGAAGGGCGAATCAAGCGCACTATGGTTGATCAGACCGTAATACACTAATTCTGAAATGTATCATTGTGGGCCTCCCCAATAATATACTTGTCATGAACAAGTTCGATAAAGAGTAAGCTTGCAAAACTAGGCTATAGAATAGCAGCATAAGTCAAGTACACCAAAATTAAGTGCGCTAGATGATGATGAAAGGAGGTACAAATTATTTAAGTTCACAAAAACAACACACAATAAGCACAATAACAAAAGACTCTATAATATTTATCAAATATAAAAGCATACCAGGTTATTAGCAAGTTCAAAATTACTAGATTGGGGCTGAGGTCACGAACCAATAGGCACGAGCTAAACAATACTAGAAACGGTATCTACAAATCATCCACGCGCATTAGCTACTCCAAGGGTCTGCGCGTTCTCCACGGTCATCACGTAAGCTTGTCCGCGTCCTTGAGGTGGTGCCCTCTGCTGTTGCTGGGCTAGCTGGAAGAGTGCTGCTTGTGGTACCAAGGTGGTTTCAGTTCGAGTGCTGGTAGAGCATCTCATGGTGATCTTGTAGGAACCTCGTCGCTTGCTGATAGGTCCATTACTCTACATCCAAAATAAACGATAAGGGGCGCACAGGAATCAAGGCAGGATGCAAGTCAAGGAATCAATTCAAATCCGAGATAGATGTCAAGAACGATTCAAGCAAGTGGATGAGATCATAAACTTATCCTTATCTTATTGCAGGCCTGTTCGGTCCCGAAGTTGAAACCGAACAATTTAGTCGTTGACCTGCATGGGCCACCATAAAAATGTGTCACGACCCGCACCCGGATATTCGGACACGAGTACGTGGGTACGTCCAGCCTACGCCGCTGTGTCGGCGGTAGTACGCTGTCTAGATCATATTCACAAGTAATTTAACATCTAGCTCATCCACAGAATAAATAGACAAGGATAATGACAGGGGAATAGAAATGTTAAGATCTCATAAACAAAATGTGACAACCAGATCCATAGTTTATTACATAACCAGAAGATAAATCGAGGACAAACCCGATTACTATGCTGAAAGAAAAATACTAGCTAACTGGCTACTACTCCTCAAAAGTAGTCTCCTGGGTGGGAACCGGCTCCTCAAAAGTATCATCTGTTCCCTCATAGGGGCCATAATAGGTGGGGGCATAATCCTCACCATCTCCTAAATCAACGGATCCAGTCAGGAAAGGAGCAAAGTACACAATGCACAACAAAGATTAAACTAAATATTTATGACAAGTAGAAAAGAACTGACAAGTATCATGTTGAGGATATGCATAAATAAGAAGTAACAATAACTAAGGGTTAATTGCTGTAAATCAGGAATATGAGTAAACAGGAAATATAATGAGACAGAAAAATGGAACTACAACAAGATAACAAGAACTGCAACACGACAAGAAACTATGTGTGTGTAAGTGTGTATTTAGAATACATAGTTGGCATGTAGGGGGTTATAAGGCTAATCCGGCCGTCATAGACGGCTATTAGACAGGAATAATCAAGATCCGGCTGATGGTACAGTCGTGTACCAACAGCTATTAGTCACGACAGGGGGAAGGGTAAACTACATGCCTCCTAGTATTCTCCCACCCGACACGAAAAGCAAGACATGAAAGTCCAAAATCTAACACTAAGTGTAATCATCAATGGTACTAGTAGAGCAAGAAATTAATTATCATAATATAAAGATTAAACTTGAAGTGCAGGTACTTGCCTGATGTTTGGATCCAATTATAGTTTTATCCTCGGGAAATTTTCCAGAAATGTGTCCGGATGCTGAAATAAATATTACCATCATGCTTAGAAGATATCAAATAGCTAGAAACGTCTGTCCTTGAGTCTAATTTGGAGACAAGGGCAAAAACGGCAATTTCGGGTCAAAACGGGGTCCGCATGTGGGCCCGCTTTGCACCGAAAAATGTGTCAAGGTCAAAGATCTCCAAATTCACCAAACTTAGTGTCAACAGGTCAGGAACGATGCTACGAACCCAACGGAACTTCCAGAATTGGATTCCGATGAGTCGATCACAAAATCGCCCGTCGAACGGGACCTGTGGGGCCCACGACACGCAATTTCGTCAACGTTCTCAGAATCGAACCAAACTTGGGTCACAGGACCAGCGTATTGCTATGAGTCCGATGGCGTAAGTTTCGTTTCAATCCGACGTGTGTACAGAAAGTTAGGACGTGATTCAGAAAAGACGGATACGGGACGGTGTCTGCGGATACACGTTGATCCCGGTGTGCACGCATACCCGAATAGACTTCCGCAAAATCTCACACGTCCGTATCAACGACGCGCACGTATCTGTGAAGACCGTGCGCGACCAAGTCGTCCCGTTTGGCGGGGCGTACCCAGTTTCGGGGTGAATCGGGTCGTTATTTTTCCTGTTTTTGGATCGCGGTGTGCGATCACCACAGGACGCGATGCCCCGAACGGTTTATCCGGGCACAGAGAGGGTCATACAGGCTTCGCAACGCAATTTACGGAATTAAAAACGGGACAGCGAGGAGAAAGTTACACGTACCTGAATCGGGCTCGAGAAATTGGAATTTCTCGTGTCCGTGCCGTGTCCGACAAAGGAAATTAGGGTTAGGGTTTCTGGAACTTGGCCGGAGATCCGGCGGCTCGGCGGCTCTGCGGCGGGGGAAAGGTCGTCCGGGGGCTAGGGCGCTGCACGGCGTCGCCGGGGTACTGTCGAAGGCGGCCGGCGGTTGCTGCTCGTGGGGAGGCGGGCGGAGGAGAAAAGACGGCGGCCGGGGATTCTGGGGAGTCGGGGACGGCGCCGAGGGGTTCTGGGCGGAGCGGGGCTGGGCACGGCGAGGCTGGGCGAGGGTCGTGCGGTGGACGGAGGTGAGCCGGGCGGTGGTGGCAGCGTGGAATGGTCGGCCGGAGGGGGGTTTCGAGGGGAATTTATAGGGGAGGGACTGGGCGAGGCTGGCCGGAGAAAGCGGGGGTCGTGGCGACCGGGCGAGGCGGAGGAGGGGGTCGTGGGGCGTGGGCCGGGAGAGGCGGAGTGGCCAGGCGACGTGGCCGGAGAAATCGGGCGCCGGAGCGGGGACAGGGTGGTGAG
The DNA here is from genome assembly GCA_036927795.1 of Iris macrosiphon. NCBI lineage: Eukaryota > Viridiplantae > Streptophyta > Magnoliopsida > Asparagales > Iridaceae > Iris > Iris macrosiphon. The sequence goes on along the minus strand of JAYESA010000018.1, from coordinate 154,010,088 downwards.
GAGGAGACGGGTCAGCCGGGTCGGGTCTCGGGCGGTCCGGGTCTGGCCGACCCGCCCGACCCGCTAGGCCGGGGGCTGGGCCCGGTTGGGCTGGGTTTGGGCCCAATGGGCTCAAATGGGCCAAAAAAATGGGTTTAATTATTTAAAGATTTAAATAAATAATAATTAATTTATTAATAATAGTTTTTAGGTGTTTTAAATTAGGTCCGAGGCCCAATAAATTCCAAAAAATTACCCTAAGTCCAGTTTTTTATTTTACATACAAAAATATTATTTTCATAATATTTTAATATAATTTATTATCATTTAAAAATCATTTAATAATTAAAACCCTGATTTTAATTACAGAAAAATTCCCAAAAAATTTCAGAAAATTGTGAAAAATCCAAGTTTAATATTTTTGAAGAATCAGGGGTTTACACCTTGGTCTTCAAAATGCTTCAAAATAGGTGTAAGCCCCTGATTTTTCAAAAATACTAAAATTGGGATTTTTCACAATTTTCTGGAATTTTCTGGGAATTTTCTGAAATTAAAAACAGGATTTTAAATTATTACATAATTTTTAATTGATATTAAATAATATTAAAATATTATAAAAATAATATTTTTGGGTGTAAAATAAAAAACTGGACTTAGGGTAATTTTTCTGGAATTTATCGGACCCCGGACCAAATTTTAAATCACCTAAAACTATTTATTTAAATTAATTAATTAATTAGTTATTAATTAATTATTATTACTATTGTTATTAATATTAATTCTAATTTAATTTCCGGCCCAAGCCCAGCCCGCTCGGCCCGTTACCCAGCCGGCCCACTGGGCCTGGCCCGCTGACCGCTACCGGGTCGGGTCGGGTCTGCCCAGACCCGACCCACCGCCTCCGACCCGTTTCCCCACCCCAGCCCCGCGCGAACCGCTCCGCCGCCCGCGTCCTCCGCCGACCGCCCCGCGCCGCCCGCATCCCTCGGCGCTGCCGCGGCCACGCGCCCCCGACCCCCGCGCTGGCCGCCGCCTTGCTCGGCCCCACGCCACCGGCCGCCCCCTATTTAAAACCCTAGACCTTTCCCCTCCCCCGGCCATCAGCCTCCGCTCCGCCCGTTGCGCCACCACTCGCCACCACGCCGCCACGCCCACCGCCACCGCCGCCCGTCCTCGCCGGCGACCACCTTCCTCCTCCACTCCTTCCCCGTCGACGGTCCCGCCAGCAACAGCCGCAGCAGACAGCAGCAACTCCAGCGCCACCGCAAGCCGGCCGCGCCGCCTCGCCGTGCCGCTCTTGCCGGCGCCGCCCAGCCCCGGCCGGCCTCCCCGCAGCGGCGCCGCCTTCCTCCGGCCGGACCGCCGCCTGCAGCCTAAACCCTAACCCTAGCCCTAATTTGGATTCCGTGTCGGACACGACACGGACACGTCTCGACCCTGGTTTTCGGGTCCCCTTCAGGTGCGTGTAACTTTCGCCTCGTAGCTCCGTTTCCATTTCCGCAAATTGCGTTGAGAAGCCTGTATGACCCTCTCGGTGTCCGGACAAACTGTTCGGGGCATCGCATCCTGTGGTGATCGCGCACCGCGATCCAAAAACAGGAAAAACCAGACCCTGTTTCACCCCGGAACTGAGTACGTCCCGCCAAACGGGACGACTTGGTCGCGTGCGGTCTTCACAGATACGTACGCACCGTCGATACGGACGTGTGAGACTTCGCGGAAGCTGATTCGGGTGTGCGTGCACACCGGAATCAACGCGTATCCGCGGACATCGCCCCGTATCCGCCTTTTCTGCAATTCACCCTAATTTCGTGCACACACGTCGGATCGAGACGAAACTTGCGCCATCGGACTCGTAGCGATACGCTGGTCCTGTGGGTCAAGTTTGGTTCGATTCTGAGAACGTTGACGAAATTGCGTGTCGTGGGCCCCACAGGCCCCGCTCGACGGGCGATTTTGTGTTCGGCTCATCGGAATCCAAATCTGGAAGTTATGTTGGGTTCGTATCAGCGTTCCTGACCTGTTGACACTAAGTTTGGTGAATTTGGAGACCTTTGACCCGGACGCATTTTTCGGTGCAAAGCGGGCCCACCGGCGGACCCCGTTTTGACCCGAAACTGCCGTTTTTGCCCTTGTCTCCAAATTGGACCCAAGGACAGGCGTTTCTAGCTAATTGACATCTTCTGAGCACGATGGTAATGTCTATTTCAGATTTTGGACTCATCTCTGGACTTTTTCCCCCAAGAACTATTAATCGGATCCAAACAACAGGCAAGTACCTGCACCTCAAGTTAATCTTTATATATTGTGATAATTAATTCCCTGTCTTACATGTACCCTTGATGATTACACATAGTGTTAGAAATGTTGAATTTCATGTCTTGAATGTTGGAGTTCCTGTCTTGTTTTTCATGTCGGGTGGGAGAATACCTAGAAGGCATGTAGTTACCCATTTCCCCTGTCGTGTTTAATAGCTGTTGGTACGCGACTGTACCCTCAGCCGGATCTCAATTATTCCTGTTTAGTAGCCGTTTATGACGGCCGGATTAGCCTTATAAACCCCTACATGCCAACTATGTATTCTAAAACAAACACAAAGTTCACACAGCTAGTTTCTAGATCTTGTTATATTTCTTGCAGACTGTTGTAGGTTCATTTCCTGTCTCATTTAATTCAGTATTCTCGTATTCCTGTTTATAAGCATTAACTCTGAAATATTGATGATCTTTATGCAACTTTCTCAAAATGATGCTCAAATTAATTGTCATAATTATTTAGTTTAATCTTGTTATGCACTGTGTACTTTGCTCCTTTCCTGACTGGATCTGTTGTTTAGGCGATGATGAGAACCTTGCCCCCACCTATTATGGCCCCTATGAGGCAGCAGGTGATACAGCTGCAGAGCCAGTTCCCCCACAGGAGAACCCTGCTGCTGAGTAGCTAGTAGTAGCTATCTTTCATTCTATTCTTATCTTAGTAATCGGGTTTGTCCCCGATATAAATCTATGGTTCTGTAATAAACTCTGGATCTGATTATCATATTCTGGTTATAAAATCTTAGCATTCTTTTCCTGCTATTTTCTTGCCTATTTAATTATTGTGAATGAGCTAGATTTATTACTTGTGGTCATGCCCTAGACAGCGTACTACCGCCGACTCTGCGGCGTAGGCTGGACGTACCCACGCACTCGTGCCCGAACTTCCGGGTGCGGGTCGTGACACGTTTTTATGGTGGCCCATGCAGGTCCTATCCTAAAATAGGGTAATACCCTAGGACAGGGTATGGAATAAAATTGAGGATTCTAGGAAAAGCTCATTCACAGTATAGCGTCCTTATTTCAAATTCTTGATATCTTTGCTGCTCAATTTTCCTATCGCCTTTGATTTCCAAGTATTCTATTCTGATCTTCCTATCCCTTAATCTTTCAGAATGGTCCAGACCAGGAACACAGTAGGAGGCACATCAGAACCAGCTGAGCAGAATGTGCCCGAGACCCTTGCACTCCCGCCCCCTCCATCTGTTCCGGCAGTTACTCTGGATGGAGCACAGCTACTTGGAGTGTTCCAGGGATTGGTGGAATCCCAGAAAGAGCAGACTGCACTTCTATGAACCAGCCTCTCAGAAGCTCTTAGGTCCCAGGAGTCGCCACAAAAGAGGCCAGAAAGTGCCAAAGATTTCAAGAACCTAAGACCCCTGGAATTCTACGGAACTGAAGGCATTCTCTATGCCGATGAATGGATAGAGAACGTAGAGAGACTCCTGAAGACTGCTCGGGTTCCTGATGATCTCAAAGTGGAGTCTGCAAGCCTGCAACTGTTCGACATTGCTCGAACCTGGTTCAGAGATGAACCCCAACTATCTGCTCCTGACCTCACCTGGGAAGATTTTAAGAGGCTATTTAAGGAGAAATTTTACCCCGAAGTGGCTCGGGAAGCTCTCGAAAGCCAATTCGAGAGACTGAAGCAAGGTAACCTGACTGTTGATGAGTATACTGCTGAATTTAGCAGGTTAAGCCACTTTACGGAGTACATGGTCCGTACCCCGGAGGACAGGGCCCGTAGATTCAAGAAGGGACTGTCTCCGGATATTTGCCTTGCTGTCACCACCAGCCGAGCTCGCACCTATGAGGAAATCTTGAACGTGGCCCAAGGCGTTGAGAGAGACATGGGGCACAAACTAAAGCGAGAAAGAGATACCGGAAATGCAGGACCCAACAAATGCCCTTTTCAACAACAGCACCAGCAACAACAGCAGAGGGCCCCGCAGCAAACTCAGCGTCCTCTCCCTCGAGCTCCAGCACCCCAACACCAGGCTCAGGGACAAAACCAACAAGCTGCTGCTTGTAACTTTTGCCAAAAACAAGGTCACACCTGGCAAGTTTGTAGGAAGAGACTGGGTGCCTGTCTATATTGTGGATCAACAGAACATCAAGTGAGGGACTGCCCCACTGCCCCAAGACGCGGACAAGCTTACGTGATGACCGTGGGGAACGCGCAAACTCTGGAAGCAGCCAATGCGCGTAAGTGATTCGTAGATATCTTTTCTAAGTATTGTTTTTGTGCCTATTGGTTCGTGACCTCAGCCCCAACCTAGTAATTTTTGAACTTGCTAAATAACCTAGTATGTTTTTTTAAATTTGATAACTGTATAGATTCTTTAGTCTTTTGCTATTGTGCTTATTTTGTGTTATTCTGTGGACTTTAATAAATTTGTACCTCTTTTTATCATCATCTAGCGCACTTAATTTTTGCTGAACTCGACTGATGCTGCTATTTTATAGCCTAGTTTTGCAAGCTTACTCTTTATCGGGCTTGTTCGTGACACCTGTATTATTGAGACCTGATCAACCCCACTAATACAAGTGTCTACTCAGAATCAGTGTACTACGGTCTGATCAACCTTAGTGCATTTTTGATTCGCACTTCGCACGACTACTTTATGTGGATTGAGATATATAGTTGACTAGCATATTTGTCCCTAAATACGCCCGAGCATATCGTATCAGTTACATAACTGTACTAATACGAGCATACGAACAAATGATTACCAGAATAGAATCTCAATCCATAACCGCCTGACATCTTTTAGTTATTAGTTTGGTATCGTTTGATCGGGACAAGCAATAATACAATATTTTAGATGTGAAGAATTGGAAGAAGGGTCAACTGAATCGAATATAAGCCACTCACAAGTTGGTAGGAGAAGGAAGGGAAAAAGGTGCCTCAAGACTCCGCTCGCACGTCGTCTACCGCTCGATCACCTGCATTGCTACGAACAGCTGATCAATACCTCTTCCTTTCTTTCCAAGCTCAGAATTGAAGTGCAGTTCAACGGAAGAAAATAATAAAATCCATCGAAACCGTTCAAGAAAACGCAAACAAATCCGAAAACTAACTCAAAGCACGAAAGCAACAAGGCGACAGCGAAAACTAGGCAAGAAAACTTGCAGCGGATATGTCCCTCTTGACTCTGCCGCTAAGTCGATCATCGGGGCATGGTCCACTGAATATGGGAATCGATTCCGAAGAAGCAAATCTATAACGAGGATGAGTTCTTGATTCAATCTATCCCGATCGAATGATACCGACTTGTATTTCTTAGTCGCGCTCCCCGAATAGGGGAAACGGGGCACCATATCCTAACAAACTAATTGGAAGTTTCGTCCACGAAACTTAGGAATAGAACCTACCACTAAAAAATAATGAAGGGAACATTTCCCTCATCTCAGATTCAAGCTCCCAAATAAATTATTCGACCGAATGATTTCGCCAAAGCACGCACACGAGAGGAACCGAACGACTTCGAAGCAGCTTCTCTTTTCGATCCAAGATCCGCACAGTTTGTTCAACATACGTCAAGTCTGCCTTAAGGTCCAGTTGATCAATATCCACCACATGACTCGGATCGTACACGTACTTCCTAAGTTGTGAAACATGGAAGACATCGTACACTTCGTATAGTGACGGTGGCAGGGCGATCTGATATGCAACTAGGGCGACTTGTCACACCCCAGTCCCAAAATATTGAGAAACTGGACACGTGGCAATGGCCAGCAGCACACACCGATGGACAAACCCAATTTAATGGATCCATCGGGTCATACTTAAGCTGTATTACAATGATCAGGGTTTACTATTCTCATCCACAGAATAAATACATAAATATCAACAAAAAGTATTAAACAACATCCAGTCACAAGTAAATAAAATCGGGGAACAACCCGATATTAAGTCTGTTACAAATGGTCACTTAAACATGAATAAAAGAGTTTATTTGCCAATAAAAAAACTGAGCATAGAGAAGCAGATGTTCAGGAAAAGTCCCCAGCGATCACCTCGTCCTCCGGGTCTGTTACTGTTCCGAGAAGTGCTCCTGTTCCGTACACCTCAGGATAGATATCCTCTGCTAATCCTGGGGACATAATCCAGATCCAGGTCCTCAGGGGACATAGCAAGGTACAAAATAACTCATGCCAAAATAAGTACAGTGCAGCAATAAATGAAATAATAGGATAAATAAATAAACCAGCTAAGTGATATGCAAGTGAGAGTTTTAGTCATACTCAGGCTGAAACTACTATAGGATCAGTATCGGTTAAACCCATAGCAGTATTCTCTCGAAGGGCCAGAACTTGCGCCAAAGCTCTGTATCAGAGACTAAGACACCTCCAGATGACAATAATTATAATATAATCAGCCTTGATATGGTAATACTCTCCCCACCCAATGAAATCTCACGTCACAGTTCACAATATACATGTTACGCAAGATCAAAACTAATACAATAAGTCAGGATAAAATCTAAGCATGTAAAGATGTATATGTCATAAACCTGTACCCTATACAGAATCACCTTGAATATTTCAGAAAGATTATGTCTCATGATTCGTGTCAGGTGTCCTGGGTATAATGTACTTGATATGGCAAGTACGAGAATGTAAATGTCACGATATCCATCTCTAGTTGACATTGCATAACTCCGCGTACGGTGTTGGCACCCGACTATTAATCGGACGCTAAGCAAGTCACACGACCCTAGGTTTAAGCATGTACAACAGTCACAGGAATAAACCAAGAGAACAAAATGAATCAATATACTGCAATTATGGCAAGGTACACTTGCCTGGGGTTCTGGCTCCAATTGTAGCTCTGGCAGCAGCGGGATTTGCAGAAAGTTCTCCGGTTGCTGAAATAGATATCACCATCAGATCCAGAAAATATCAAATAGCTAGAAACGCCTGTCCTTGAGTCCAATTTGGACACAGGGGCAAAAATGACAGTTTCGGGTCAAGGCGGGGTCCACATGTAGGCCACTTTGCACCGAAAAATGTGTCATGGATAAAGGTCTCCAAATTCATCCAACTTAATGTCAACAAGTCAAGAACGATGATACGAACCCAACGGAACTTCCAGAATTGGATTCCGATGAGCCGATCACAAAATCGTCCGTTAAGTGGAGCCGTGGGGCCTACGATACGTAATTTTGTCAACGTTCTCAGAATCGAACCAAACTTGGGTCACAGGACCAGCGTATTGCTACGAGTCCAATAACGCAAGTTTTGTTTCGATCTGACGTGTGTACACTAAGTTACAGCAAGATCCAGAAAGGACAGATATGGGGCATTGTCGACGGATACGCGTTGATTCCGGTGTGCACGCACATCCAAATCAACTTATGCAAAATCCCACACATCCGTATCGACAGCGTGCACGTATCGGTGAAGACCGCACGCGACCAAGTCATCCCGTTTGGCTGGGCGTACTCAGTTCCGGGGTGAAATAGGGCATTATTTTTCCTGTTTTTTGATCGCGGTTCGCGATCGCCACAGGACGCGATGCACCGAGCGGGTTATACGGGCATCGAGAGGGTTACACAGCCTACGCGTCACAACTGACGGAACGGAAATCGGAGCTACGATGAGAGAGAACGGGTTACCTGAACAGGACTCCAAAAAACCGAGATTTCTTGTGTCCTCGTGTCGACTTGATACTACTGTGTCCTGTGCTAGGGTTTCTGCTGTGTCCGGTCAGGGGCTACTGTTGGAGGACACGGCGGAGGCGGCCAGGGCTGCTGTGGGCGAACACGGTGGAGGCGGCTAGGGGCTGCTCGACGAGGCGCTGCGACAGGGTCGTGGCGGAGCTGCGAGGGTGCTACGGGAAGGGGGCTGGAGGCTAGGGTTCCGGGCGGAGGCGGCTGAGGAGCCGGAGGTGGCTGCGGGGAGCTGCTGCGGGGCGAGACTCGGGAGGCGGCTGGAGGTTGATGGTGGTGGTGCTGGTGGTGGAGGCTCGGGCGGCGGGGCTCGTCGGCTTAGGGCACAGCCGAAGGAGGGGCGGCGCTCGGGGTTCGAGGAGGTTCAGGGCGGCCGGGGCTCGAGGAGACAGAGACAGAGGGAAGAACTAGGGCAGCGGAGGCTCGGGCTGAGGAAGGAGGAGGTGGAGGAGAGGGACGCAGCTGCGGGTCGGGGGTGATCGGAGCGGGGGAGGAAGACGAGGGAGTAGGGCGGCTAGGGTTCAGGCGGGGGTCATCGGAGAAGCGGGGCGGAGGAGGAGAAAGTCGAGGCGGGGCGGGTTTAAATAGGGAGAAAAGGGAGGGGAAGCGGTGGCCGGCATCGGTTACGGGAGGCGGAGCAGCTGGGGAGCGGAGCAGCCAGCGGCGACCGTTGCTGTAGCCGGAGCGGCGCCAGGGAGGCGGAGGGTCGTCGGGTTTGGGAGAGAAAGGGTTAGGCGGGTTTCGGGTCGACGGGTCGGGTCGGTCGGTGGATCCGGCCCGATCCAATAAAAATGAATACGGGTCGGGTCTAGCGGGTTTCGGGTCGCAGGTTAGACCCGAATCCGAACCGCTAAGGTTGGGTTGGGTTTGATTCAGCAGTTTGGTTTTGTTTAAGTGAACCGGGTTCAGGGTTTAATTAGGTTTAATTATAAAATAATTTTTATGGCTTTAAAAATACTTCCGGGGTCCAATAAATTCTCGAAAAATTACCCTATGTCTAGTTTTTCATTTTACACCAGAAAATATTATTTTCATAATATTTTAATATTATTTAACATCATTTAAAAAATTATTTCAAATTCAAAATACCTTAGTTTTAATTAATAAAAATCCAAAAAAATTCAAAAAATTGTGAAAAATCCGAATTTAAAATTCTTGAAAATCAGGGGGTTTTCAATCTACCCCCTTAAGAAGATTGCGTCCTCGCAATCAAAGAATAATCGGTCAACAGAGATGACACGATTGTAAAATTTATTCGAAGCACATCACGATTAAGAATAGTCAAGATTGAGGGTTTGAAACACATAGGGAAAATTATTTCCCTAAGCAATGGAAGTTATGCAATTTCCCGAATATAGAGAATCTAGAAAATTACATTTTCTAGAAAAATCTAGGTTATTCTTTAAAACATATTAGATTAACAATTCTAGGTTATCACTAGGTTATCAATTATTAGCAAGTTAAAACTATCATGTTAAGTCTAGGATCACGAATCAGCAGGCACGAACTAAAGGAATACTAGAAACAGAACTACAAAAACTTACACGCATTAGCTACTCCATGATTCACAGTCATCGCGAAAGCTTGTCCGCGTCCATGAGGTGGTGCCCTCTGCTGTTGCTGGGCCTGCTGAAAGGGTGCTGCTTGAAGTGCCAAGGGTGGCCTTGGTTGATGTCCTCCTGGTGCTGGTAGAGCTTGTTGGTTTGCCCTTGGTGCTCCTTCTCCACGTTCAGGGCAATCCCTTACCGAATGCTGACGGGATCCGCATGCTAAACACAATCCTAATCTGCGTCGGCATTCCTTGGCGAGATGGCCTACTTTGCCACAGTAGTGACAAGTAGAAAGGACTATTACTTGTGGTGTAGATGCTTTCTGCTGTTGGTGTAGGTGAGGTATCTTTGTAGCTTCTTCTTGTGGTGCTCTGGCTATTATTGATGGGGAAGGCCGCTTCAGACTGGTCTCTCTCCTGGTGACGCGCTCCATGCGTCGGGCTGTAGCAAGGACGTCCGAGTACGAAGTAGGTGCAACGGATCCAATTAGTTTCTGTAGCTCGAAGTTTAGTCCGTCGAAGAACTTCTCGGCCTTCTCTTCTTCTGTCGGGATTAATGTTGGGGCGAAGCGACTTAGACGAATGAACTCAGCGTTGTACTTTTCCACCGTCATAGTATCCTGAGTGAGGCGATTGAACTTGTCCCAAAGTTCTGATCGAGCGATAGCCGGAATGTACATCTCCTGAAAGAGTCTGGAGAACTCTTCCCAAGTAACTCGGTCTGGTCCGAGCCGTGTCTCCTCAGATAGCCACCAGTGATGAGCATTGTCCGTCAATTGCATTCTGACGGCAGTCATCCAATGTTCCCGTGGAAGCTCAGCTGCTTCTAATTGATGTCGAATGTTGGTGAGCCATTCATGAACTTCTGTTGGTCCCTCATTGCCAGAAAAGGTACGGGACTTCAGTTGGCGGAAATCGGTGATAGAGCCTGTCAGTGGCCGTCGAGCTGGTAGGTTGGCCTGCTCTAGTGCAGTTACTATGCTATTCCTCAAGTAATCAGTCTCGCGACGCTGAGCCTCGTGTTGGACTTGTTGCTGGGCTTGCATCATTGCGTAGATCATTTGGAATATTTGTTGCCCGTCAATAGGCTGTCCTTGTGGGAATACAGGCATTGGTGGAACGAACTACGGCGGAGGTGGGATGTCATCACGCCGGAACCTTGAATTTTGCTGGGCTGGTTGATCGCTTTGAGAAAATTGTCCTATATTCTCTGGTGTTACTCCTTCATCATAGGTGACCACTGATTTGTGCGGTGTACCTAAATGATTCTCGTCGCTGGTTCTCGGATCCATTGCTCTGTATCAAAATAAACTATAAGAGGCGCACAGGAATCAAGGCAAGATGCAAGTCAAAATTTTAATTTAAATCCGATATAGATATCAAGAACGATTCAAGCAAGTGGATGAGATCCTAAAAAACTTATCCTATTCTTATTGCAGGCCTGTTCGGTCCCTAAGTTGAAACCGAACGATTTAGTTGTTGACCTGCATGGGCCACCACAAAAACTATGTCACGCCCCAGTCCCAAAATATCGAGAAACTGGACACGTGGCAATGGCCAGCAGCACACACCGATGGACAAACCCAATTTAATGGATCCATCGGGGCATACTTAAGCTGTATTACAATGATCAGGGTTTACTATTCTCATCCACAGAATAAATACATAAATATCAACAAAAAGTATTAAACAACATCCAGTCACAAGTAAATAAAATCGGGGAACAACCCGATATTAAGTCTGTTACAAATGTTCATTTAAACATGAATAAAAGAGTTTATTTGCCAATAAAAAAACTGAGCATAGAGAAGCAGATGTTTAGGAAAAGTCCTCAACGATCACCTCGTCCTCCGGGTCTGGTACTGTTTCGAGAAGTGCTCCTGTTCCGTACACCTCAGGATAGATATCCTCTGCTAATCCTGGGGACATAATCCAGATCCAGGTCCTCAGGGGACATAGCAAGGTACAAAATAACTCATGCCAAAATAAGTACAGTGTAGCAATAAATGAAATAATAGGGTAAATAAATAAACCAGCTAAGTGATATGCAAGTGAGAGTTTTAGTCATACTCAGGCTGAAACTACTATAGGATCAGTGTCGGTTAAACCCATAGCAGTATTCTCTCGAAGGGCCAGAACTTGTGCCAAAGCTCTGTATCAGAGACTAAGACACCTCCAGATGACAATAATTATAATATAATCAGCCTTGATATGGTAATACTCTCCTCACCCAATGAAATCTCATGTCACAGTTCACGATGTACATGTTACGCAAGATCAAAACTAATGCAATAAGTCAGGATAAAATCTAAGCATGTAAAGATGTATATGTCATAAACCTGTACCCTATACAGAATCACCTTGAATATTTCAGGAAGATTCTGTCTCATGATTTGTGTCAGGTGTCCTGGGTATAATGTACTTGATATGGCAAGTACGAGAATGTAAATGTCACGATATCCATCTCTAGTTGACATTGTACAACTCCGCGTACGGTGTTGGCACCCGACTATTAATCGGACGCTAAGCAAGTCACACGGCCCTAGGTTTAAGCATGTACAACAGTCACAGGAATAAACCAAGAGAACAAAATGAATCAATATACTGCAATTATGGCAAAGTACACTTGCCTGGGGTTCCGGCTCCAATTGTAGCTCTGGCAGCAGCGGGATTTGCAGGCAGTTCTCCGGTTGCTAAAATAGACATCACCATCAGATCCAAAAAATATCAAATAGCTAGAAACGCCTGTCCTTGAGTCCAATTTGGACACGGGCAAAAATGACAGTTTCGGGTCAAGGCGGGATCCACATGTGGGCCGCTTTGCACCAAAAAATGTGTCATGGACAAAGGTCTCCAAATTCGTCCAACTTAGTGTCAACAAGTCAAGAACGATGATACGAACCCAACGGAACTTGCAGAATTGGATTTTGATGAGCCGATCACAAAACCGCCCGTCAAGTGGAGCCGTAGGGCCCACGATACGCGATTTTGTCAATGTTCTCAGAATCGCACCAAACTTGGGTCACAGGACCAGCGTATTGCTACGAGTCCAATGGCGCAAGTTTTGTTTCGATCCGACGTGTGTACACTAAGTTACAGCAAGATCCAGAAAGGATGGATACGGAACATTGTCGGCGGATACGCGTTGATTCCGGTGTGCACGTACATCCAAATCAACTTCTGTAAAATCCTACACGTCCGTATCGACAGTGTGCACGTATCGGTGAAGACCGTACATGACCAAGTCGTCCCGTTTGCCGGGGCATACTCAGTTTTGGGGTGAAATATGGCGTTATTTTTCCTGTTTTTGGATCGCGGTTCGCGATCGCCACAGGACGTGATGCACCGAGCGGGTTGCACGGGCATCGAGAGGGTTACACAGCCTACGTGTCACAACTGAGGGAACGGAAATCGGAGCTACGATGAGAAAGAACGGGTTACCTGAACAGGGCTCCGAAAAACCAAGATTTCTCGTGTCCTCGTGTCGACTTGACACTACTGTGTCCTGTGCTAGGGTTTCTGCTGTGTCCGATCAGGGGCTGCTGTGGGCGGATACGGCGGAGGCGGCCAGGGGCTGCTCGGCGAGGCGCTGCGGCAGGGTCGTGGCGGAGCTGCGAGGGTGCTGCGGGAAGGGGAATGGAGGCTAGGGTTCCGTGCGGAGGCAGCTGAGGAGCCGGAGGTGGCTGCGGGGAGCTACTGCGGGGCGAGACTCGGGAGGCGGCTGGAGGTTGATGGTGGTGGTGCTGGTGGTGGAGGCTCGGGCGGCCGAGGCTCGAGGAGACGGAGGGAAGAACTAGGGCAGCGGAGGCTCGGGCTGAGGAAGAAGGAGGTAGAGGAGAGGGGCGCAGCTGCTGGTCAAGGGTGATCGGAGCGGGGGAGGAAGACGAGGGAGTAGGGCGGCTAGGGTTCAGGCGGGGGTCGTCGTAGAAGCAGGGCGGAGGAGGAGAAAGTCGAGGCGGGGCGGGTTTAAATAGGGAGAAAAGGGAGGGGAAGCGGTGGCCGGCGTCGGTTACGGAAGACGGAGCAGCTGGGGAGCGGAACAGCCAGTGGCAACCGTTGCGGTAGCCGGAGCGGCGCCAGGGAGGCGGAGGGTCGTCGGGTTTGGGAGAGAAAGGGTTAGGCGGGTTTCGGGTCGACGGGTCGGGTCGGTCGGTGGATCCGGCCCGATCCAATAAAAATAAATACGGGTCGGGTCTAGCGGGTTTCGGATCGCGGGTTAGACCCGAATCCGAACCACTAAGGTTGAGTTGGGTTGGGTTTGGTTCAGCAGTTTGGTTTGGTTTGGTTTGATTTAAGTGAACCGGGTTCAGGGTTTAATTAGGTTTAATTATAAAATAATTTTTAGGGCTTTAAAAATGCTTCCGGGGTCCAATAAATTCCCGGAAAATTATCCAATGTCTTGTTTTTCATTTTACACCAAAAAATATTATTTTTATAATATTTTAATATTATTTAACATCATTTAAAAATTATTTAAAATTCAAAATACCTTAGTTTTAATTAATAAAAATCCAAAAAAATTCCAGAAAATTGTGAAAAATCTAAATTAAAATTTTTTGAAAATCAGGGGGTTTACACGACTCGCTTTAGTATCTCGAACGGCCTGACGAATCTTGGACTTAGCTTTCCTTTTGCTCCAAATCTGGTAACTCCTCGTATGGACGAGACTTTGAGAAATACCCGATCGCCTTCCAAGAACTCAAGAGGTCATCGATTCGTGTTTGAGTAGCTTTTCTGACGACTCTGAGCTACCTTTATCCGTTCTCGAATCAAGCGAATCTTCTGGACGGTTTATTCCACAAGTTCAGGGCCAAGAATTTGCTGCTCTTCAACTTCGTCCCAACATATCAGGGATATGCACTTTTGCCCATACAATGTCTCATACGGCGCCATTTGAATGCTGGATTGATAGCTATTATCGTATGCAAATTCGGCTAACGGTAGATGCATGTCCCAACTTATCTTCAAGTCCAAGGCACAGAGTCGTAGCATGTCTTCGAGGATTTAGTTGACACGTTATGTTTGACCGTCTGTCTGTGGATGGTAGGCAGAGTTGAACTTCAACTTCGTTCCCATTACTGACTACAAGCTTTCCCATAAGCGCGATAAGAATCGACCATCTCTATCGGAGATAATGGATACGGGCACGCCGTGGAGTCGAACGATCTCGTTGAGGTAGATCTGGGCCAGGCGCTCGACAATCCAAGTACTTTTGATAGGCAGAAAGTGAGCTGACTTGGTGAGTCGATCAACGATGACCTAGATGACATCATTCCCCCGTTGCGTATTCGGCAAACCAATAATGAAATCCATCATTATGTGTTCCCATTTCCACTCTGATATAGCAAGGTTCTGCATCACTCCGCCCGACTTCTGATGCTCGGCCTTTACCCTCTGACAAGCCATGCATTACGACACGAACATTGCCACATCTCTTTTCATGTCGTGCCACCAAAATGCCACACGAAGATCTCGATACATCTTTGTGCTACCCGGATGTGAAGTATAACTAGCATAATGGGCTTCCGTGAGTATCTCTTTTCTGAGGGCTGCATCGTTAGGAACGCACAATCTTTCCTTCACTCGCATCATCCCGTCCGTGTCTACCGCAAAGTCAGTTGCCTTTCCTGCTGATATAAGATCTTGCATCTTTTGCAGGAATATGTCATCCTTTTGAGTGGACTTGACCTTTTCTAGTAACTCAGGTTTGAGGCGCAGCTGAGCCACTTGTGCCCCCTTTTTGTATCTGATTATAACTATAATACCTAAAGCTTCTATATCTCGACGCAGCTTGTTATCAATAGCCAGGCTCCCAACGAACACTTGACTCAGCGCATCAGCTACAATATTACCCTTGCCAGGTGTGTATCTGATTATCAGGTTAAAGTTGCTAAGGAGTTTAAGCCAATGCCATTATCGTAGATTTAAATCCTTTTGGGTATAGAGATATTTTAGGCTCTTATGGTCTGTATAGATCTCGCACGGCACACCATAAAGGTAGTGGTGCCACAACTTCAGCATGAATACCACTGCGGCTAGCTCCAGATCATGGATTGGATAATTCTTCTCGTGAGGCTTTAATTGCCTCGACGCAAAAGCTATCACCTTGTCCCTTTGCATAAGGACACATCCCAAACCCTTTCCCGAGGCGTCACTATATATCTTAAAATCATCGGGTCTGTCTGGAAGGATAAGAATTGGTGCTGAGATGAGGCGCTGCTTTAACTCCATAAATGAAGCTTCACAGTCGTCCGTCCACGCGAACGTTACTCCCTTCCGAGTGAGCTGGGTTAGAGGCGAGGCGATCCTCACAAAATCCTTTATAAATCTTTGGTAGTAGCCTGCTAGACCAAGAAAACTCTAAATATCGCTAGCTGACTTAGGCCTCCTCCACTTCACAATGGCTTCTATTTTCTTTGGGTCAACTGAGATGCCCTTTGCAGAAATAATATGCCCAAAAAAGGATATGATGTCCAACCAGAACTCGCACTTACTAAGCTTCGCGTACTTATTATCTCGAAGGGTTTGAAGCACCATCCGCAGGTGTCCTGCGTGTTTATCCTTATTCTTCGAGTACACTAAGATGTCGTCCATAAAAATGACCAAAAATTTGTCGAGGAAGGGTCGGAACACACGGTTCATCAAATCCATAAAAGCGGCAGGGGCGTTCATCAGTCCAAACGGTATAACAGAAAACTCGTAATGTCCATAGCGGGTTCGGTATACAGACTTGGGCATGTCCTCAGGCTTAATCTTCAAATGGTGGTAGCCCGAGCGAAAATCGATTTTTGAGAACACCGTTGCCCCTTGCAGCTGATCGAAGAGGTCATCTATCCTGGGCAGAGGATACTTGTTTCTGATGGTGACCTTATTCAGCTCCCGATAATCGATGCAGAGTCGCAATATCCCATCCTTTTTCTTTACGAAGAGTACAGGCGCGCCCCAAGGAGACACGCTCGGATGGATGAACCCACGATCCAACAATTCTTGAAGTTGGCACTTTAACTCCTTTAGTTCAGCAGGGGCCATTCTGTACGGAGCCTTAGAAATCGGTTGAGTATTTGGTAATGTGTCAATGGTGAACTCGATCTCTCGGTCAGGTGGCATGCCGGGTAGTTCGCTCAAAAATACATCAGGGAACTCCGCTACAACGAAAAAAGACTCAACGTTTGCGTAATCCAGCTGCGTGTCCCAAACCGACGCTAAGTATCCCTCGCAGCCAGTGTGTAGCATCCGCCGAGCAGATATTATCGAAATTACCATGCAGGTCCTGGACGCATCAGTTGCTGGACTACTCGTGTAGCAGAATTCGGCTTCTCCAGATAGGCGAAAGACGACTCATTTCTCTGCACATTCGATAGTTGCCGAGCAAGCGTTGAGCCAATCCATCCCCAAAATAATGTCATAATCCCGAACATCTAGGACTAAAACATCTAGCGATAGCTTCCTTCCTCCAATACAGATATAACCACCTTGGCATACTGAACAGACAGGTATTTTCATGCCCGACGGGGTGCTAACAGTAAGGTCTAGATACAACGGTGTCATTTTTATATTATTTTTACGACAAAATTTGTGGATATAAAGCTATGCTTTGCACCATAATCAAATAGCAGACGTGCATGTATGTTATTAAAAAGGAATATACCTGACACAACGGTGTCCGAGGCTAGGGCTTCTTCCCGTGTCATAGTGTACACCCGGCCCTAAGCTTGACGACGCTCTTGCTGAGGCGCGGCTCGGTTAGCCTGGGGTGCTGGGGCAGGATTTGGACGTCGAGGGCGAGGATCAGAGACGTACGGGAAGTCACGAATGGCATGATCTGGATCTCCACAAGCGAGGCATAATTTGTGTTTGAAACGACAGTTGTCAATAGTGTGCCTTGGTTTCTTACAGAAAGAACATGTTTGCCCCAATCCTCCTCTTTGCTGACCGCCGTTATTTGGACGCTTTGTAGTGTTATTTTCTTTCTCGTTGCTATGGCACTTGTGATTGGAATGCACAGTGCCGGCAGCAACGGGAGGATACTGTGGTTCAAGAGAAAGGACATGATTGAGAACTTCCTGCATCGTCTGGTACTGAGGAACGACCATGTATGCATGGATGGCAGGTCGTAGGCTATCTTAAAATCTTCTGGCATGACTCATCGCATCAGGTAAATATGAGCTTGCGAATTTGGCGAGCCGGTTGAATTCGGCAGAGTACTGCTTTACTGTCATGCTGCCTTGACGAAGCTGCACGAACTCGTTCTCCTTTTGTCGACATACGGGAGGGGGTATGAACTCCTCTTCGAACGTGCCACGGAAAGTATCCCATGTGATTGCCTCATCTTCATCGTCAACTGGAAGAGATCTTCGATGCACGTCCCACCAATCGTGCGCATTCAAGCGAAGTTGTAGTTGGGCACACGTGACTCACTTTTGCTCAGGTACCTCTAAAAGTTTGAAGTGATCCTCAAGTTCGTCCAGCCAACCTAGAGCCACGATTGGATCTTCAGTCCCCTTAAACGACGTGTTGCAGACCTTCTTGAAGTCGACAAAGTCAAAGGTATTCACATCCTTCTTCCTTGAAATTTGAGGCATTTTGACTTCAAGCGCGGGTTGCTCTACCGATGTTGCTGTTGTTGCCACGGAATGGTTGGACGCCAAGGTCTGTATAATCTGTTGCAGGGTATCTACTATAATGCCCCGCTCCGCGTCGGTATTATGTATCAAGGTGAGTGGGCAGAACTTTGTTCTCTGATTCTTGCATGCCTTAATAATGAATCTAAGTTTTTGAATGCTTATTTTCATAAGAGAATGAAAGAACCTGCCTTGCATGTTAATAAGTGAACTCACCTAGCTTGTCTTTGAAACAAATATGTTTGCTTAACTAAGAGACCCTGAAATGCTTGTCTAAGACTAAGAGTTTGCATGAACATGTTCCACTATCGCTTGTGCTTCGAGAGAACCATATCGTGTGCTTGAATGTGTTCAAAGATAAGGCGGCTTGCCCCGCAACAAAGAAATATAGTTTGATGGTTCGTCTCGTCTGCATCCTAAAGTTTATTTGATAGTATTTCATGCATTTACGTCGGTCGGACAATGGCTATTGGTGGAAAGCAACCATGTGTCACGACTACTACAGAGATAGTGAAAAGCAACCATGTGTCACGACTGCCAATAGCATCAGATAAATGAGTTATTGGTTAGATGCATCAACCGCTGTCGATCCTGAGTTACTCGGGGACCGCACTGCATATAAGATAGTTCATTGTGTTGGCTTGGATAGAGGACTGCCCCTAGATGTGCATTTGTGTCTAGATGTGCATTTGTCCCTATAGTCTTTGAGTATAGCTCACGAGACACGCTGCGCACACCCTAAAATAGAATAAATTGGCTTATTTTGCTTGCTTGCTTATATCGCATATGAAACTCTATTTTCTAAAGATGTTTCCAAAACATAGTAATATGACTCCGTTATTCTGCTGCATGTAACAAACATAGGTAAAACTAGAAAGATCACTAGTAATGTAATGTTTTATAACATGATTACTTAGTGTTGGTTTTAGTGAATGTTTGCTTCTGTTCAGTTGTTTATTCTCACCATTACTTATAAAAGTTCTGACCCACCAACAGTTTACTTGCTTGCAGGTACTGGATCGTCCGAGGGAGCGATAGGCGTGCTTCATCCCCAAGACCCAAAATTCTGGTTTCGATTGCCTCGAGCATGCTTTCGTATAGAGGGGCATAATGTATGGAATGATGCCTTTGTAAACAGAGAACCCAGTTCCTCGATTTGCCCCGAATACTCAGTTGGCTAAATGTATTGCATTGTAATAATGTCCCTCCGCTGCTTACTCGTTGATGCGATGATAGCAACTTTAACGATGTTGCCTTGTGCGGTTGCAACCCCAGGCTCGCACGACATTACGTCCTGGTATCAAACGACCATATGCGCCCCGTTGGAACACTGAGGCACAGTGATTCACGTCCGGTGCGCCGAGGTGCGGTGATTCGCGTCCGGTCCTGGTAGGGGGAAACGGTGGTCGGGCGGCCCTCGGGGCCGGGGCATGACATCTACCTACTTATATTGGACTAAAAATTAGGCTTCTAGATTGTCTTCAAACTTGCTCTGCCTCTCTTTCGCTCGCTTCTCGTCTCGCTCATAACGAGCCTCATCCCTCTGTTGGCTAGCCTCAAGCATCCACATCATCTGCTGAATGGGATCGACACGGGACATGGCTCGCTGGCTCCGAGAACTTCCCGATGTGCCGAAACTACTTTCTTGGGCTTGTGTCTCGCCCGGTGCTAGCGCTGATGATTGCGCTTGAGCCATTCCTTCAAAAGAAGGTAAATTATGTCAGGATCATAATGTATTATGGACTTATTGTATGAAACATATCTCATTTGGCCTAACGAGTTCAAGAGTTCGCACAGGAAATATATCGTTAAAGGAATATTTCCAACACGAGGGTCAAAGAAACTTGAAGCTGTGCTTTGATATTAATATGTCACGCCCCAATTCCGTGGAATCGATAGTCGTCCCCCGGACGTGATGCCGTGTGTGCCTAGGTTGCGCACCGTACAAGGCTAAGGCATTTTGCAAAACGAGCACATATTCAGAGTACGCAGATAAATTAAAAAATAAAGTTGAAACATGAAAAAGTTCTCTTTATTGATAATGAACATCTTTTACAAAATCTTAAACGAGTCAGAAGGTTGTCGCATGGGCTTACAAAAGTTGACACCAAATGAAATAGTCGTCCTGTAAATTACATACTTTACTAAAATTTCAAAATGATAAAGACCTCCAGGCGGGACAATAGCTTTTCCTCGGAGCTGCATGAGTTAAGTTTGCTTGCTCCTTGGTCTTCAAAATGCTTCAAAATAGGGCACGATCAGGGCGTGCCGTCAACTGGACTGGATTGGGAAGTGACTTTAGCTCCTCGCGGGATCTCCTTGGTGCGGGGAACATATTTCAACGAGGGCCAGTACATCTAAATATACTGGTGAAGGCGAGCTAACCCAACTATACCAATCAACACGTTGTTTATATGAAGCATGCAACTTATTTGTGGTCTTTCTATCTTGTCTTAGTTTATTTTACAGCAAGCAACAGATATAGAATTTACTGAAATAAACTTGCCGCCGTTCGGTGACTTTTACCTGCCCATCTGAACCACCTGCACAATACTTACCATGTCCTTCCCTGCCACGAATACACAAGTTAGCTTGCACAGGTTTAAATACACATGTGGGGTCACTGGCATTATGCCATAGTGGACGAATTAGTCTTGGGCGAGAATGGAATGCAATGAAAGAACACGAGGCGACGCAAACCATCCCGCCCGAACACGAGACTATCACTAAGTTCCGTCCGGATCAGAACGGTGCCAGTGCCGCAGCAACCGTCCGCAGGAACCATAAATCCTTGTGCACAAGTTGCCCGTGACCATGCAACATTCAATTATCTATCGTAGGAAGCAGTTTGAGGCAATACGTGCATGAAACAAGTTACATGGCATAATTTATTTTGCATAGTCTTTCTTAATAATTTATTGTATAACAAGGTGTGTTCCATACTTAGCACAATTTATAGAAGAAGTATACATTCTAACTAAAATTGAAGCATAGGAAGAACATTCTAAATGAACTAGCATGCAATAGATAACCGTTCATAAGTTGATTGACAAGCATAAAGTAGGCGAAGTCTATTCCTTTTTATCTTGACATCTTTTAGTTATTAGTTTTATAGTTTGATCGGGACAAGCAAGAATGCAAGATTTTAGATGTGGAGACTTGGAAGAAGGGTCAACTAAATCGAATATAAGCCACTCACAAGTTGGTAGGAGAAGGAAGGAAAAAAGGTGCTTCAAGACTCCGCTCATACGTCGTCTACCGCTCGATCACCTGTATTGCTACGAACAGCTAATCAATACCTCTTCCTTTCTTTCCAAGCTTGGAATTGAAGTACAGTTCAACGAACGAAAATAATAAAATCCATCGAAACAGTTCAAGAAAACGCAAACAAATCCGAAAATTAACTCAAAGCACGAAAGCAACAAGGCGACAACAAAAACTAGGCAAGAAAACTTGCAGCGGAGATGTCCTTCATGACTCTGCCGCTAAGTCGATCATCGGGGCACGATCCACTGAATATGGGAATCGATTCCGAAGAAGCAAATCCATAACGAAGATGGTTCTTGATTCAATCTATCCCGATCGAACGATATCGACTTGTATTTCTTAACTGCGCTCCCCGAATAGGGGGAACGGGGCACCACAGTTCTCCTCGGGATAATCTGGCCATACAAAACCAGTGGGGTCAGGACCCCAAGCAATAAGTACCACAAAGGAGCTCAAGGTGATAGACAAAATATAACACAATATACAACAGAAAAGAGACATAAAATAAATGCATATCGAGGCTTGTATAGTATCAATGTACTTGTCTCAGAAATTATATTGATAGAACTGATAGCAAGTGCTAAAATGAAAGTAAGACGACGAGCGGCAAGGGGGCATAAGAACTACTCTGGATCGGGACTGCAACCCTTAAACCAAACAAGGACCGGGGTTGTAGTCCTTCACCCGAGCAGAACTTTGCACTCTAACCACGTGTTGAGAGAAATAAAACTAGAAGAGCGAGCTATAATGAAACTAACACCATTCATTACACAACCAAACAGCTCTACGACTTACTACGATTAACTAGCTAGGGTTGTCACAGGCCTTAATTACTAAATGCATAATTTAAGAATATTGCTACCACCGGCACTGCAGTCAACCCGGATGGCCAAGGGTACGTTTGTCGGGTAACTTAAATGCACATTCAATATCACAACATCATAACTTGTTACTAGGTCATAAACAAAAATTTGAACTTGTAAGCACAAACTTAAACTTGTGATCATAAACTTATCTTATAAACATAAACTTGTCTTGTAACATAAACTTGTATATAAACTTGTCTTGTAAGTACTGCAGCACGCGTAAACTTTGTCAATCATAGAGCCTTGCCTAGCAGGGTTGGTCTATGCTGCTGGGGCCCTTAGAGATCAGGGTAGCCGGTAGCGCAATATTCTTTTCTCCCAATGATCTAGGTAAATCTTATCTTATTTAATTATTACTAAATTATTTCTAGTTTTTGAGTCATGGACACTTAAGAACTCCCTAGAATGACGAGTCACGAGTACGAGTTTTTCACTAGTTATCGTATTTGCCACGCGCGATACATTGGGCAATACTCACACTCGATTGTCCGATGCTAAATGCAATGGATTTTCATACACAAATATTTCTACAGTATCGTGAGGATTGTAAACTTGTACGTAAACTTGTCACGTGAACTATATGCAAAACTTGTCTAGTAATATAAACTTGTATCGTCATAAGAAAGCACACAGAAATAATCACTAAAAGGAGTTATTAAATGGACATAATTAAAAGGAACACAAAATACATACAATAATTTTTGGTCGGATGTGCCCACTGGCCGCATGGACTCGCTCGATGCATGCACTCACTGGCCGCATGCACCCAAGTGCTGAGTGATGGATCAGTAAATGTGTGTCAGAGAGAATTGACTAAAGGTGATTGATGTGACATGCCATAAATGCGTATCAGAGAAAAGATAAAAGCATAAAAGTTGTGCACGAAAAGATGCACAAGAAAAAGACATATATGTCGTTTCTAAGTCAAATGACAAACTGGACGCATGCACACTAGCTCTTTAGAAAAATCTCATGCGTTCAGTGTTATGTGCATTCAACTTAGGGGTGTATATGTAGAGATAGTCATGCGCCTAACAAGATAGACATCATGCTAGAAGAGGCTTATGAAGTCGGGCGCACGGAATTCTTTCGTCCCAAAACAGTACGAACTCTATGGAAAAAGTTCTAAAAATTCGAAAACTTATTTTTTTCATTAAATCTTCATTTTAACTCCGAATCAAGTGAATCAAAAGCCCAAGAGCTCAAAATAAAGTGCTAAATCCACCACATTTTTTTTTAAAATACCATGTTTTAGTAGATCAAAACCACGAAAAATACATGTAACCCATAAAAATTCTAAACTTCAAATTCAGATCTACTCAAATATACTCATCAAAATCCAAAACTCCAAGAACTAAATATGATCAGCAACTCAATGAGAATATTTTTTATCAAATATATTTTAAACACACACACACACACACACATATATATATATATATATATATAATCCGAAAATTAAGGCTTCGCCATTGATCAAGATGTACTTGCCTTGGGTGGCCCCTAGCCTCTACCTCTCACGGTCCAAGTCATAGAAAATTCTTCCTAGGGCTAGGGTTTGGCTAGAGTGAGCTTGAAGGAGAGGAGGAAGAAGGAAGTAAGAAGAGCGAAATAAAAAAATGAGTGAGGAGAGAGAAATACTCATATATATACTAAGAGAAGAGAAAAATGGTTTAGTCATGGGTTCCGTCAAATGAACCAAACCAAGTGTCCATTTTACATGCGGGTCCTAAATCGGGTTTATGGCAATGCCAATGGGTATTCTACTGATCTCTGGTAGTCTCTCTCAACGACAAGAATACATTATCAGAAAAAATTAAATTCTAGAAATTCGAGAAATACCAAATATGGAATCGGGTGTGACAATTACTGCCACGAATTATTTTTTGTTCACTATTGAAGAAATTTAGGATGGAAAAAAGTTATCTTGTTTAGTTTCAGATAAAATTTATTTTCGAAAATTTTGAATGTCTGGAAAAAAATATTATCACAAGTCATGGAAAGTTATTTCGTCGAAAGTAAAAATAATTGGGGTATAATTATTTTATGGAAATTAATAGTACATGGACACTCAATCAGGTTAGCTAAAGTTTGGTTCGAGCTGATTGGGTTGGGTTAGGTCGAGTTAAGTCAGGCCAGGTTTGGTTCGAGTTTGGGTTCGGGACAAAGTCAATTATGTTCGAATCGAATTGTGTTTGGGTTAGAGTTCACATTAGATACAACTACTGTTGGTGTTTTTGCCTTTGGACTAGTAAATATAGTTACACATTGGCTACACCACCAAGTGGGTGTCTCAATATAATACTTTGTATGAGTTGAGGTGTGTACATGGGGCGTGGTGGGGCACGTGGATGCCATGTGGGGGTATTTTTCTAAAAAAAAATGATTAACTCCTTATGAAAGCATTTATGCTTTTTGTCACGCTCTTGGAATTATTTCCATAGGAGCTAAGCCCCAAAGGGGACTAGCGACTCGGACTCGGGCTCAAGGGCGCAAAGTGGCACTTTGTTGGCGCACTTTGCATGTCAGCATTGTCGTAAGGCGCTTGTGCGCTTGTGCGCTCGTGCGCTCATTTTATGCATGAGTTTTATACTCGTGTTGCATGCGCTTGTTGCATAAGCGGGCGTTGAACGAACGCTGGACGGGCGCTGAGCGGGTGCTAAACGAGCGCTGAACGAGCTATGCATTGGGCTGCGATTGTGGGATATCAATTTTGTATATTGGTTTTTTAGTCCCACTTCGAAAAGAAGAGGAGGATGGGCTTCCATCCTTTCCTATATAAAGAGCCCTCTAGCCTCCTTTTGAGACAGACCAAAAAGTTGAGAAAGAGGAGTCCAAATGAGTCTGTTCGAGTCACACAAAGAGGTGACTATGAGCGTTCCAGAAGTTCTCTTATGGACTTGCTGGCTCCTGGGAGTAGATCGTCGATAGATGACGAATCTTGCTTTGAGCAACGATGGTCTTCACCGTCCCAGCAAGAATAATTTTTTATTCTGTCTTTTCCTTTTTCTTCTTGGTTCGTTCTGTCTGATTGTAACTGCATTTTGCAAGAAAGAACGAAGATAATTTTTGTTTTACTGTAACTTTGTTCTTTCCGTCTACAACTGCGATTGTAAGGAAAAACAAAAAGTTTGGTTAACTATGATTCTTTTGTATTCTTGAGAGCAAGTTGTAATCAGAATTATTATATAGTTCTTCGTAGAAATCGAGAATAGTCAGAGTGGGAACTTTTGTGTGAAGCTCTGATCTCGACCACGCGTTCTTACATCTTTTGGTTAAGCCTCAGGACTAACAATCTCAAAGCAAGATCTGAATAAAGATGGGGAACATTCGTTCAAGTCTTCTTGACACAAGTTTTCACAAACTTGAGAAGATTGACGAAATTCACTTGTAACATTTGGATGGGGAAGGAGTCCTTTGTCAAATGTTGAAAGTGAGTTGTCGGTACCTACCATTTCCGAGGATGGAGGAGATAGAGACTAAAGGATGCGCATTCTAGTTAGAAGAAAGATTACAATATGACCAAGGATTGCAGAGTATACGCACAAGGGGCAGACCTTTGCGCATGACAGGACTTGGCGCTTTGCAAGACTTGGCGCATGATAGCACATTGGAAGTCTTGGTGTTTTGGCGTATGGTAGAGCTGGACGCATAGTGTCTCAATGCGCATGATGGTCTCTGCGCATGCAGGACGTGCATGAAGGCTTATGCGCATGGATTGGCGCATGATGTCTTATGCAAATAGATTGACACATGAAGGCTTATGTGCATGGATTGACGCATGATGGGTTATGTGCATGGATTGACGCATGGTGGCTTATGCACATGGATTAGCGCATGGTGGCTTATACGCATATTTGGCACATGGTGGCCTATGCACATGAAGGTCGTTGCACTATACAGGACTTGACGCATGGCTGAAATTGGAACTTAGAAGTAGAACCAATCCAAACCAATATAGTAAGGTATAACTAAACTTGGTTCCTTTGATTACTTAACTTGGTTGTTATGATTGCACATGTTAAGTCCTATGGCGTAGTTGCTGACCAGTGGATGGAAACTAGTGCATCTAGCCACATGTGCTTTAGGAAGAGCTGTTGATCAAGGTCGAACCTTTCAGTGGTGAAGGTCTTGATAGCAAGCAAGGATCAAGCAGAGGGTCTGGGAATTGGGACAATGGTTCTGAACTTTGAGAAGTTACAGTCAAAGGAGTGTGTGTAGCAACGTACCGGTGATTAGCAACGTACCAGTGATTACCAAGGACCTGATCTCAGGAAGTCTGTTGTTGACTTAAGGGTGAACATCCATGTTTTCCAGATTGTGATATCTTGGCAGAAGACATACTTTGAAATAAGGGGTTCATTTCAAATGGATGTTCGAGCTTCTGCTTCTGACTGAAGTCTCATTGTAAGAGTTATGGGTCCCCAGACTAGGACATGTACTTCGTACTGCCAAATGTTTAGTCTAGAATTTATCTCCAAATATGGGGGTAAGGAGGTAGATAAGTGTAAGGTCTGTGCGTAGACAAAGATCACAAGAAAATTGTTCAAACGAGTAAACCGAAGTACAAATTTTCTGGAGTTGGTTCAGTCAAATATCTGTAACTTCAAACAGTTCTCCACAAAGGCCAAAAGGAAGTACTTCATTACTTTCATCGATGACTTCTCAAAGTACGCGTTCGTCTATCTCTCTAGTTAAAAGATGAAGCATTCGAGAAGTTCAAGAAGTTCAGGGTTGAGACTGAACTTCAAATGGGGTAACAACTCAAGAGACTCAAAAGTGATATAAGAGGAGAGTATAGGTCTATTGAATTCACATCGTTCTGCAAAGAAAATAAAATTGTCAATGAGATAACTGCTCTGTATTCTTCTCAATCAAATATAGTAGCTTAAAGAAAGAATAGGACATTGACATAGATAATGAACTCAATACCGTTGACTACGGGTCTTCCAAACTACTTATGGGGAGAAGCTGTGCTGACGGCTACGTTCATTCTGAACAGAGTGCCATATACAACTTTCGATGTCACTCCTCAGGAACTCTAGTTCAAAGTCAGACCCAACTTGAACGTCATCCGAGTGGTGGGGTATCTGGAAGGAAGAACATGATGTTGACAGAGATAATAAACTCAATATTGTTGACTACGGGTCTTCCAAACTACTTCTGGAGAGAAGCTGTGCTGACGGCTATGTTCATTCTGAACAGAGTGTCATATGCAACTTCTGATGTCACTCCTCAGGAACTCTGGTTCAGAGTCAGACCCAACTTGAATGTCATTCGAGTGTGGGGGTGTCTGGCGCCTGTGAAGCTTTCGAAATTAAAGATCCAGAAGCTGGAATCGAGGACTACGAAGATAATCTTTCAGGGTGATGCTGAGAAGAGTAATGCTCGAAGATTTCTTGATATCGAATTAAATTATTTTATTCAACCTCGCGATGCGGAACTCCTCAAAAATAAATTTGTAAGGCATATGAACATTATTATCGCAGATATTTTAAAAAATAGTGTGGGTGCACAGGAGGCTGAAGCTTCCAACGAAGATGTAGTCTAAGAAGAAGTTGTCATCCCAACGACAATGATCGAACCAGAACTCACAAAGACGGTGTCTAAGTGAGTGAGGAGAGTGAAGAACTTCAAAGAAAATTTTGTCACCTATCATATGGAAGCAGATCCGCTTACCTATGATGAGGCGATGAAGACCAGAGATGTTGTCTTCTGGACGGAGGCGATAAATAATGAGTATGACTCAATAACCTCCAACCACACTTGAGTGTTGGTCAATTTGGATGAAGGAGCTAAATCAATTAGATGCTTATCAGATCTTCAAGTTGATAAAGATGAAAGCAGACATAACAGTTGAGTTCAAGACAAGGCTATCTGCCTAGGGGTTTTCTCAAACAATTGGGGATTGAGTTCTTTGGTACCTCGATGAGGGTGTCATAGATCAGGATGATGATTGTCGTAGCTGCGTATCATAAGCTGATTATTTATCAGATGATTGGAAGACAACAAGTCTTGGATGAAGACAGACATGAGAGATTCACGGACAACAGTCAAAACTATTATCATTCAGGTTTGAAGACAGTCTGCGAGTTGGTGATATCTCGATACGGCCTGAAGCAATTTCCAGGATGTGGCAACAGGAGTTTGATAAGTCATCTAGTTAAAGTTGTCGAAGGATCAGTGAGACGGACAAGTGTGTGTACACAAAGTTCGCTGATAATGGAGGATTTATCGTTTGTATCTATGTGGATGACTTGCTAGTCCCAATTGTGGACACAGAAGTGCCACTAACAAATATGTCATTTTTGTCCAAACTCAGGACATGGGATTGCGGATGTTATCCTGAGGATATAAGATAATTGGGATGCCAGGTGGGCTTTCTTAGTCACAAGCTCTCAGCATAAAATATTGATCACACGCTTTGGGTATCAGGGACGATACTCCTCAGATGTGACATGAATATAAAGCCAAATCCAAGGAAAAGCGTCATACAGTTGGTGTACTCGTTGAGCATCATTAGGTGAATGATTCAAGCTACGTATACCACCAGGCCTGACATAGCTTTTGTTGTAGGAATGCTGAGTCAGTTCACAAGTAGTATATGTGTTGAACACTGAAAGCTGTGAAGAGAGTCGTCAGAATTCTCAGGAGAACCCAGTAGTATATCATGCGGTGCAACAGTTATCCAGATATGAAGGAAGGCTTTGGTGATGCCAGTTGGTGTTCAGGAAAGAAGAGTGAAAGATCCACATGAGGACGTGACTTCTCCAGGGGTGGTATTGCTATATCGTGAAAGTTGAAGCAGCAGTCTTTACTCTCAGAGTTTTTTGCACTATTAAGCTGCAGTATATAAAGAAGAATGTCTCTGGAAGATCTCATATGATCTTCCTATGGTTAGTACACAGATTCGGGTGATACCGACATACTGTGAAAACCAGGAAGCTGCAGTAGTGGCATATATTCATCTCTTCAACGGTTTGAAGAGAACTATATGGATATAACATAGGACACTGAATGAGTACTGATTGCGTGAATCATTACATTGCTTTAATGATCAGAGTCAGGTAAATATGTCGGATCTATTCATGATAGGCCTCAAGGGCCAGTACAGGACACTGAATGAGCGCAGTTAGCATAGATCATTACAATGTTTGATGATCGGAGCTAGGAGAGTCTGGCAGATCCGTTCATGTAAGGCCTCTAGGGCCAGCTGATCCCAAGAACTATAAAGGAGGATAGTACTCCATGTTACAGTGGCGTGAAACCACACGAGAAAGTGAACCTCGGCTTTGGGTTATGTCACAATGGCGTAACACCATATATAGTCAAGGACACAACATATATGGGCTTGGAGGACCTATGATAGTGTATCTTTGTAATCCTACCATTTAGTTTTATGTTATTAATTCAAAGAGAAATCTACTAGGCATCTAGCTATTGTTTCAAGGGAGGACCATTGATTGAGAGAATATCAGGAACATTGGGTAGTCCTTTGAGATATTGAGGGGTTACGGACCCAGAACCACTGTTGTCTACTAATTGTTCTTTTGTGTAGAACAAATCCTGTGGGAGGATGGTTTAGATGCCTTAATGAGTTCTCAGGAATTTTGAATGTCTTGTGTACTTAACATGAAGTATAGTAGTACAGTACTACAAAGGATTGTAAGGTCTTTATGATACAGTGGATAACATTATCAAGAGGTTCCTCGGTAAGAGTAATACCTCGGCTTCGCAAGCCATGTCACAGCGGCCTAGCACCGCACATAGGTAGGTAGCCTAATGCTGTAGAATGAAGAGTGTATGCAGCACTACAAAGAGGTCGGTGTCCTCATGTTGCAGTGGTGTGACACCACCGAGGTAAAAGATGTAATTCCTCAGCTACGCGAGCCATGTCACAGCGGCACAACACCGCAAGGAAGCACAAGGCTTCATGCTGGGTACTTTGGCACTACAAAGAGGCTGTAACCTTATGCCACAGTGGCATGACACCACGATGAGGTTTAGCCTCGGCTCTGTCGTACCCCGGTCCCGTAAGGGCCAATCGTCCTTGCTTGGTCCCTACAGAACCGATCATCCTTGCTTGGGCGCGATGCCGTGCAAGCCTAAGTTGCGCTTGTACTAGGCAACGTACCTGCAAAAGACACAAGTTAGACGAAAATATACATATATAGTCACGAAATGTAAATGTAGAGAACTAAAGTTGAACATATTTGATAGGCACACAAAATACTTTCTTTTATTGAATACTGAAGATTTGGATTACAAAGTGTTTGCTTGGTTGAGTTACAAAAATATGCCTTAGAAGGCTTACAACTCTTTTTATATTCCCAAAATTAGCCACAACGCCCACACATTACATCCTTTTAGGAGGACCAAAATAATAGAACATCTAGCAAAAGAGGAGTAGCCCACTGGAGAGGAAAGCAAAGGAAGCAGCACGAGTACAGTCCCACGAAAGGTTGCGCTAAGACCGATTCAGAATGCTCACCAAGCTATGGCGTCCAGTACCTGGATATTTGTCCACAACGTGGGTCAGTACTACCACATATACTGGTAAGCGACCGTGGCCAAACTCACCTTAGAAATCCATACTAAGTAAGCATATGAAGCTAGCATTATTAGGTGATCTTTCTAGTTGTCTAGTTTCTTTTTAACAATTCATGCAAGGAAACATAGACGATAGATAGCATATGCATATGATAATTCTTACCCACGGTCGAGCGGTTATTCCTGCAGCAGACACACCATAATTTGCATATGAATAACTTATGAATCAATATAGGCATCAAGTGTTAGGTATACAAGAAGGTAAACCTAGCATGCGCCCTAACTATGTGATGGTCCATGGGTAGCCCATGATTAGCAGCGGGGACCCAAGGTTCAGCTCTTCACTAGCATGCGCATGTGTCGGCAGCTGTGACTCAAGGTTCAGCTTTCCACCAACACACACGAGTACTAGCAGCTGTGACATCATGGACTCCGCACAACACTAATAGACATATCGTCCCACTAGACCTCCAATGGGCCGTACCCTCAAAGTAATCCAAAAATCTCTTCCGGACCGAGCGATTTCTAGTGCCCCGAGAACCGTTCGAGAGACAAGACCTTGTGCACAAGTTGTCCGAGACCAATGCATGGCATGATACATCTAACAAATATAACACTACAATGCACAGTTCTAGGGAACAAACACACAAATTCCATCTCCTTATTCTTATTCCACATATCACATTCGAAACATAGGGACTTGCCATAAATCAGGTTGTGTAGCATAGGGACAAGGAACATGCAACATAATTGATAGCAAAAGTATAATTCTAATACTTCAAGCATGCAGTTCATTTCAGTGACTTATCTTTTTAGTGAGGCAATAATTATATAAATGAACTAAAGATTCTTTATTAGGCATGCAGACTAAAGGATTCATCGAAGGGCCTAAGCCACTCATCGAATGAATCGAACGAGAGGATGGGAAAACCTTAAGCGACGTTCACTCTTTGGTTATGCGTCCTGAAAATACAATAATACTTGGTTAGCATACTTCGATCTCTTTCCCTTATGATTCAAAAAGAACGCGCAAGCGAGAAAAATAAAATCATGAAAACTAAGTCATCGAAAGCAACTCAAAGCACAAAGTGTCACGCCCCGAGGCGTCCCCCGAGTCGTGACCGCCGTGCGGACCTGGAGTTGCGCCCGCACAAGGCTTTAATGATTTGCATAGCAAGCACATATTCAGAGTACGTAGATAAATTGAAACACAGATTTGAACATAGAAAAGTTCTCTTTATTGATAATGAACATCTATTACAAACTCCTGAACGAGTCAGCTAATATGCCGAACGGCTTACAAAAGGGTTGACTCAAAATGAGATAGCAGTCCTGTACATTACATCCTTTTATAAACTCAAAACGATAAAGACCTCCAGGCTGGAGGATGGCTTTGCCACGGAGCTGCATTTGTGTATGAAGAGTTGCAGCTTCGGACTTCAGAAGGCTTCGAGGGCGCGGTGAAGATGCGCCAACAGTTGGACTGGATCGGGTAGACGACTTCGGCTCCTCTCTCGGTTTGCCTTGGTGCGGAGAACCTGTTTCAACGAGGGTCAGCATATCGAAACATGCTGGTGAAGGCGAGCTAGCCTGACTATACCAATCAACACATTGTTTAGTGAAGCATGCATATTTTTGTGGGTTTCTATCTTGCCTTAGTTCATTTACAAGTAAGCAGCATATTGAATTTACTGAAATGAACGTGCCACCGTTAGGTGGATTTTACCTGACCGTCTGAATTACCTGCACAATACTTACCATGCCTTCCCTGCCACGGAGACACAAGTTAGTATGCAACAGGTTTAAATATACAGTGGATCACTGGCTAGGATGCCATAATGGACCGTTTAGTCTTGAACAAGGATGGAATGCAGCGAAGATTCAGTAGTGGCTGCAATCCATCCCGTTCAGATGCAGTAGACTACAGTGAGTTCCGTCCGGATCGGTGCCAGTGCCCCAGCGACCGTCCGCAGGAACCAGTGACCTTGTGCACAAGTTGTCCGTGATCGAATCGGTATTGTTTCATTTAGCTAACAGTTCATGCAGTTGAGGCAATGCCAGTTCAGGACAAGCAGTATTATGATTCAGTTGCATAGCCTCTTGATTCAGTATATTTCATAGCATAATTTAAAGAAGAACAAACATTCTAACTTGTATTTATGCATATGATAAATATTTCCGAGCGAACACGCATGCAAGTAAGTAACCGTTCACAGTTTAATTGACAAGCAGTATTAACCAAGTCTATTCTCTTTTATCTTGGTTTCTTTTATTTTACTTGGTATCGTTTGATCGGGGCGAAGGAGTGAAGCTGGAAGCAGAGCTAGCTAATCGGGTTGGTAGCCACTCACTTAGATTTTGGAAAAAAAAAGGAAAGAGGCGCTTCACGACTCCGCTCGTAAGCCGCCTACTGTCACGCCCCGATCCCGAAAGGGTCGGTCGTCCTCGCTTGATCCTTTACGGAACCGATTCGTCCTCGCTTGGGGCGTGATGCCGTACGAGCCTGGAGTTGCGCTCGTACAAGGCAAGAACTTGCAGTTATAGGAACCCATTTTGAAACATAATTTATAAAACACATTCACAGAGAGTTGAACACAGTGCAGGAAGAAACATGCTTTTTCATTGATAATTCAGAGTAATTTACATAGAGTTTACATTGATGCGCCTCTCGGCTACTTGATTTGCATTACAAAAGATAAACTCAAAAGGCAGGGCGCGCTCCATCAGATAGTCCACGTCGTTCATACATTACGCCCTTGTATAGGTTGAAAGTCCAAGCCTCCAAAATGATCTGACTCCAACTATACTTCAAAATAGAGGTGCTCCTAACGCCTTCTCGTCTATCCACTAGCGTTGCACCGTCTGAGTGCCTGAAATAGTTGCCCACAACGTGGGTCAGTACTCAACTTGTACTGGTGAGCGGGATGAACCCACTCGACTAAATCGACACTAGCTTATTAGGGGCGAGCATGCATTAAGATGACTTCTATAAAGAGGCAAGTGAATTCAATTCATATCAGTTGCATGTTTTGATAGGAATGAAAATAATATCGAAATCCAACCAGTGCATCGATTGCTTACTCAACCGATGCACGCCTTCCCTGCAACGAAACACAAGTATACTTACCATCTGCACAAGACAATAAATTAGCATATATTCTAGTCTATGCGGTCATTGGTGTGATCGACACCTTAGGGACATATTCAAGCATTAGCGGCGCGCCCTATCAGCCCGGGTAGCAAGCCCTGCTGGAGGTCCCGCAATACATCGTGACGAGCACGAATCAAATATTTTCCTCCGGATCGATACGGTTCCAGTACCCCGGAAATCCGTTTCGAGGAAATGCCAAACCTTGTGCACAAGTTGTCCCAGACCATGCAAATGCATGAATAATTCATATATCATACAATGCATCGAATTAAACAAAAGAAGTTAAGCAGCAATATATATCTCATGCAACAGTTCATATTTTCTCAGCGCGGTGTTCCGATTCAGTTATCCCATAAGTTCAAAACTCTATCCGAGGCACTAGGCCGCCACCAACAACCAACTCTTCCTTTATAAACAAACTCAGTTATAAGGTATGCAAGCATATAGAAATATTAGTCTACAAAATCCCCTGTTCCTTTCTTAGTGGCTGGCATACATTGTGGCAAGGATTTCCTAGGCGTCCAACCGGGCATCATCGAGTGAACATTTGAAACATTAAAGACGTTGGCGTGAAAAAGTAGGAAAGAAGGGTCCAAACCACTCACTGGTTAAGGAAAAGGTAGCTGAAACAAAGATTCCCGCCTAGCGACGATCAAACGTCAGTTACGCGGACCTGCACAGCACGAGCACCAATTAGAATCTTACCTATCCTTCCTTGCCGAACTCCCCAAGAATCAAAGCTCCAAACGATAAAACCAGCAGCGAAAACCAAGCAAATCGAAAGCAACACCAAATCAAATCCCAAAGCGGCAATCAAGAAAACCAAGCAACCAAACACGAAAACTATTGGACTCGTTTCAATAGAGGCCTTTCCATGAGTTGGAAAGGATCATCGCATTTCGTCCGTGGCAAGAAGATGCCGAAGTTCTAAGTTATGACTCAAACGGACTAGCCACAAGCCCAATTACGTAGTGCACATCCCGGTCGGATCAGGATTTGAGGCACTACACCTACTGCTCGTTCACCTGCACACGAACAGCTCGATTAATACTTGTCACGCCCCAGTCCCAAAATACCGAGGGACCAGACGCGTGATAATGGCCAGCAGTACGCACCGATGGATAACCCAATTTAATGGATCCATCAGGGCATACTTAAGCTGTAATATAACAATAAGCAGGTCTAATAATACATGTCTCAGTCTATACTAATCTCATCCACAACAGATAATCACAGATCAAATGCCAGAATAATGCAAGTAAATATAATCTAGCATATCTCAATAAAGAGTCTCGGAGAACAATCCGAGAATAAGTCTAATACAATAATGCAATAGACTGGAAGTAAAGTAAATAGGAACAGAAGTAAATGAGTATCTCAAACCAATACCCAGGAGAAGTCCTCTGGTACGATCTCGTCCTCAGGTGTCGGTACGGCTCCTATATCAGCTCCTGCTAATGCTCCTGTACTGTATAACTCTGGGTGGATCTCCTCTACTAATCCTGGGGACATAATCCGGATCCAGGTCCTCAGGGGACAGCAAGGTACAGAAAATATAAGCCAAAATAAATGCAGTGCAGTAGAGAATGAAATAAATAGGGTAAGCTATAACCATCTATGTGGATTGCAAGAGAGAACATCAAAAGTACTCAGGTTGAAACAACTACAAGCTCTGTGTAGGGGAGCCGGTAGCAGTGATATCATGAGGTGGTCTAGCTCAGCGGGAGACTGAGTAGCCGGCATAATATAGTCAACCTGTAGCCTGCGGGTCTCTCCAGCAATAGATGGAACAATAAGGGAATACTAAAATAACCAGCTAAGTGATATGCAAGATGAGAGCAGCACTAGAACTCAGGCTGAAGCATACTACAAGCTCTGTGTAGGGGAGCCGGTAGCAGCAGTAATAATGAGTAATGGGCCAAGCTCGGGCTTCGGAGTCTTGTGCCTCACGATAATAGGGGTGTATATATATATGATCAGCCTGTAGTCTGTGTGTCTCTCCCCACCTAATGTAATCACACGTCTCATGTCCATGACACGCACAATCATATCTAATGCACAAGTCATCTAATGTCTAGGGATATAATATCAATGTCAGGTCCTGTATCCTATACAGAATCATCACAAATATCTCGGGAAGATCCTGTCTCATGAACAGTGTCAAGTGTCCTGGGTCAAGTGTACTTGGTATGACAAGTACGGGAATATAAAGGGTCACGAATGTCCATCTCTAGATGACAATACACAACACCGCGTACGGTGTTGGCACCCGACTGATAATCGGACGCTAAGTACGTCATACGGTCCTAGGTTAAGCATGCACAGTACTATAAAGAAGCAAGAAAAATATGTAACAATACTACAGAGTTTGGCAAGGTACACTTGCCTGGGGTCCTGGCTCCAACTGTAGCTCTGGTCTCAGTGTGGTCTGCAGGTACTACTCCGGTTGCTGAAATAAACATTACCATTAGATTCAGAAAATATCAAATAGCTAAAAACGCCTGTACTTGAGTCCAATTTGGACACAGGGGCAAAAAGGTCATTTCCGGGCCAAAGCGGGGTCCACATGTGGGCCACTTTGCACCGAAAAGCGCGTCAGGGTCAAAGGTCTCCAAATTCCGCAAACTCAGCGTCTACAAGTCAAGAACGATGATACGAACCCAACGGAACTTCCAGAATTGGATTCCGATGAGCCGATCACAAAATCGCCCGTCGAGCGGGGCCCGTGGGGCCCACGACACGCGATTTCGTCAACGTTCTCAGAATCGAACCAAACTTGGGTCACAGGACCAGCGTATCGCTACGAGTCCGATGGCGCAAGTTTTGTCTCGATCCGACGTGTGTACATAAAGTTAGGGCGTGTTCCAGAAAGGTCGGATACGGGGTATCGTCGGCGGATACGCGTTGATTCCGGTGTGCACGCACATCCAAATCAACTTCCGCGAAATCCTACACGTCCGTATCGACGACGTGCACGTATCTGTAAAGATCGCGCGCGACCAAGTCGTCCCGTTTGGCGGGGCGTACTCGGTTCCGGGGTGAATTGGGTTGTTGGTTTTCCTGTTTTTGGATCGCGGTGTGCGATCACCACAGGACGCGATGCACCGAGCGGGTTGCACGGGCACCGAGAGGGTCATACAGTCTTCGCAACGCAATTGACGGAAACAAAAACGGGATTACGAGAAGAGAGAAACGGTTACCTGAACAGGGCCCCGTGAATCTGATTTCCTGTTTCCGAGACGTGTCCGAGTCTCCTTCGTGTCCTGCGTCGACGAGTCCGGTACTGTGTCTGCCCTAGGGTTTATAGTGTACTGCTTAGGGTTAGGGTTCAGGCGCTGGGTTTTCGCCGTGGCTGGCCGGAGGAGGGCGGAGCGGGGACCGATAGCTGCTGGCTGGGGTCGTCGGTGGCGAGGTGACTCAGGCGGCTGGTTAGTCGAGGGTCGACTGGGAGCTAGGGCGATGGTTGGAGAGGGGTGTCGTTCAGCCGAGACGGGATGGGTAGAAGGCTGCTGCGGTCGAGGTGGGCTAGGGAGGCTGTGGGTGGTGGGACGGCGAGGAGGTGCGATGGGGGAGCGGCGGAGTCGTGGTGGAGATGGAGAGGTGGTCGATGGTGGAGACGTGGAGGAGACGACGAGGGGTTTGGGGAGTGCTGGACGGTGGAGAACGTCGGCTGGCCGCGGGGAAGAGATGGAGGGAGGTGGTGTCAGCGGAGGTCGACGGAGTGGGGTCGGGGGAGGAAGAGAGGGAGATGGAGGCGGAGAGGGCTGACGACGGCAGGAGGAAGGGGGTCAGGTGGAGGAGGAAGTCGTGGGTGGAGGTTAGGGTTCCGGTAGGAGGAGGAGCACGGCGGGGCTAGGGGAGTGGCTGAGGACGGCGGCCGGCTAGGGGCAGCGCCGGAGAGGGGTCGGCAGAGGGTGGCGGCTTAGGGTTAGGGTTAGGGATTTGGAATTAGGTAATTAGGGATTTGGTAATTAGGGTTTCTTTTGTTTTCTTTTTCTTTGTTTATGGAAAAAAAATTAGGGGAACCTGTATTTATACATGCAGAAATTGGAATAGGGTTAGACCTAGTATTCGGGCTGGGTCAACGGGTCAACGCTCCTCGGGCTGGGCTTCGGCTCTCATGGGGATGTCGGGCGTTGGCACGGGTTAAATTCGGTTTAAATTCTAAATTGGTGTCTAGGGCTTTAAACGGGTTTCCGGAGTCCAATAAATTCACCGAAAATTACCACATGTCCGGTTTTCCGTTTTACACCATAAAATATTATTTCCATAATATTTTAATAAAGATTGACCGAAATTAAAAATCCTTAAATCACCAACGCCTAGGGTTTAATTCCCGAAAAATACCAGAAAATTGGGGAAAAATCCGAAATTAAAATTCTGAAGAAATCAGGGGGCTTACAATCTACCCAACTTATAGAAATTTTGTCCTCAAAATTAAAATAGGGTAGGGTTCTCTCTTTCAAGTCTCACTTGATTACAGTCTAAGGGATTCCTCTCAAGTGAACATTGCGGTCTCTACCCAACTTAGATTTTATCCATCTCTCATCTAAGGTTATACATCTAATAAAGCTATGCCCCAACTTATTTAATCATGTTATTGAATCCTCAAAGTCTTTAACACTATCAACGCCATCTATGATATGCCCTTAATCATTTATAAAAGGTCATCAACAATGCGACCGGCCTGTGGGGTACATCTAGTACTGTCTATATATCAACTTATACTAGGCACGAGGTTTCGTCTTTCCGAAGTAAGGGAAGACGAAGATCAATAATAAAGAGTTCAAGGGTGAGGTAATAGAATAGAAGTATCAAGGTCAAGGCGTTTAACGAATTTAAATAGGATTTGTCAAGACAATTGTGGATTGAAATCCTATTCTAGTAATCCTTTGTTCGCATGCTCGTATTAGTACAGTTATGTAACTGATACGATATGCTCAGATATATCTAGAGGGCAAGTATACTAGTCAACTATATATCTCAATCCACGTGAAGTAGTCGTGCGAAGAGCGAACCAAAATGTACTAAGGTTGATCAGACCGTAATACACTGATTCTGAATAGACAATTGTATTAGTGTGTCGACCCACTAATACGGATGTCATGAACAAGCTCGATAAAAGGATAAGCTTGCAAAACTAGGCTATATTAGCAGCATAAGTCAAGGTGGTACAACAAATGTAAGTATGCTAGATGATGATGAAAGGGGGTACACTTAATTCAAGTTCTCAAAACAACACAAAATAAGCACAATAACAAAAGGCTCTATAATATCTACAGTTATCAATTATAAAAACATTCTAGGTTATAAATTATTAGCAAGTTCAAAATTACATAGGTTAGGGCTGGGGTCACGAACCAATAGGCACAAGATAAAACAAATCGATAAACAGATAACTACGACAAATTATGCGCATTAGCTACTCCATGGGTCTGCGCGTCTTCCAAAGTCATCGCTGGAGCTTGTTCACGTTCTTGCAGTTGATTCCTCTGCTGCTGTTGAGCCTGCTGGAAGAGTGTTGCTTGTGGTGCCAGGGGTGGCCTCGGCTGATTCCCTCCTGGGACTGGTGGTCTGACTCCTTCAACTCTCGTTTGCGGTACTTCCAATGCTGGAGAGGCTGGCGTTGGTGCTGGTGACATTAGCGCTTTTTCTCGACATTCGGGGCATTCCTTCAGTGAATGCTGACTGGATCCGCAAGCTAAACATACTTTCCTTTTTCGTCTGCACTCGTCCTCAGTATGGCCTCGCTTGCGACAATATGGACAGACAGGTCTTGTCTGTGGAGTTGCTTCTGGTGGCTGGTGTACTTGAGGTCTTTGTGTAGCTTCTTCTTGTGGTGCTCCGGCTGGTACTGATGTGGCTGGTTGTTGAATCATCAATGCTTTCTCTCGATGCTGAAGACAATCCTTGGCTAAGTGTTGACTGTTTCCGCAAATCAAGCATAATCCTAACTTGCGTCTGCATTCTTTTTGAATATAGCCTATCTTGCCACAGTAGTGACAAGTTGGAAGAACTAAGGCTCTTGGTGCTGCTCTCGGTGGTGGATTCATCTGTGGTCGCTTTGCAGCTCTT
Organism: Iris macrosiphon; assembly: GCA_036927795.1. Lineage (NCBI taxonomy): Eukaryota > Viridiplantae > Streptophyta > Magnoliopsida > Asparagales > Iridaceae > Iris > Iris macrosiphon. Next base: position 153,970,040 of record JAYESA010000018.1, on the reverse strand, counting down.
TCCTGTTGTGCTTGGTCCGGTGCTGATGCATACGGCCGCTTCTGGCTGGACTCTATCCTTGTGTTGCACTCCATGGGTCGTACTGTAGCAAGAACATTCTCGTCTAAGGTAGTTGTAGTGGGGCTGATTAATCTCCGTAGCTCCGAGCTAAATCTGTCGATGAACTTCTCCGCTTGGATTTGCTGGGCTTCTTCCTGAACCTTCTGTTGGGCTTGCATCATCGCATAGAACATGCGAAATATCTGTTGTTCGTCCATAGCCTGCCCTTGTGGAATGGTAGGCGTCGGTGGAGCCAACTGCGTCGATGGTGGAACGTCATCTTCCGGGATTCTCGAGGCATGCTGACTTGCTTGCTGTGATGATGGACCTTCACTAACTGGTGTCACTTCATCTCCGTTGGTTACCACATCATCTCATGGTGATCTGGCAGGAGTCTCGTTGTTTGTTCGTGAATCCATAACTCTGCAACCAAAATAAACAATAAGAGGCGCACAAGAATCGGCAGGATGCGAGTCAAGAATTTAAATTCGAATCTGATATAGATATCAAGAACGTTTCAAGCAAGTGGATGAGATCCTAGAAACTTATCCTATTCTTATTGCAGGCTTGCTCGGTCCCTAAGTTAAAATCGAACAATTTAGTCGTTGACCTGCATGGGCCACCACAAAAACCATGTCACGCCCCAGTCCCAAAATACCGAGGGACCAGACGCGTGATAATGGCCAGCAGTACGCACCGATGGACAACCCAATTTAATGGATCCATCAGGGCATACTTAAGCTGTAATATAACAATAAGCAGGTCTAATAATACATGTCTCAGTCTATACTAATCTCATCCACAACAGATAATCATAGATCAAATGCCAGAATAATGCAAGTAAATATAATCTAGCATATCTCAATAAAGAGTCTCGGAGAACAATCCGAGAACAAGTCTAATACAATAATGCAATAGACTGGAAGTAAAGTAAATAGGAACAGAAGTAAATGAGTATCTCAAACCAATACCCAGGAGAAGTCCTCTGGTACGATCTCGTCCTCAGGTGTCGGTACGGCTCCTATATCAGCTCCTGCTAATGCTCCTGTACTGTATAACTCTGGGTGGATCTCCTCTACTAATCCTGGGGACATAATCCGGATCCAGGTCCTCAGGGGACAGCAAGGTACAGAAAATACAAGCCAAAATAAATGCAGTGCAGCAGAGAATGAAATAAATAGGGTAAGCTATAACCATCTATGTGGATTGCAAGAGAGAACATCAAAAGTACTCAGGTTGAAACAACTACAAGCTCTGTGTAGGGGAGCCGGTAGCAGTGATATCATGAGGTGGTCTAGCTCAGCGGGAGACTGAGTAGCCGGCATAATATAGTCAACCTGTAGCCTGCGGGTCTCTCCAGCAATAGATGGAACAATAAGGGAATACTAAAATAACCAGCTAAGTGATATGCAAGATGAGAGCAGCACTAGAACTCAGGCTGAAGCATACTACAAGCTCTGTGTAGGGGAGCCGGTAGCAGCAGTAATAATGAGTAATGGGCCAAGCTCGGGCTTCAGAGTCTTGTGCCTCACGATAATAGGGGTGTATATATATATGATCAGCCTGTAGTCTGTGTGTCTCTCCCCACCCAATGTAATCACACGTCTCATGTCCATGACACGCACAATCATATCTAATGCACAAGTCATCTAATGTCTAGGGATATAATATCAATGTCAGGTCCTGTATCCTATACAAAATCACCACAAATATCTCGGAAAGATCCTGTCTCATGAACAGTGTCAAGTGTCCTGGGTCAAGTGTACTTGGTATGACAAGTACGGGAATATAAAGGGTCACGAATGTCCATCTCTAGATGACAATACACAACACCGCGTACGGTGTTGGCACCCGACTGATAATCGGACGCTAAGTACGTCACACGGTCCTAGGTTAAGCATGCACAGCACTATAAAGAAGCAAGAAAAATATGTAACAATACTGCAGAGTTTGGCAAGGTACACTTGCCTGGGGTCCTGGCTCCAACTGTAGCTCTGGTCTCAGTGTGGTCTGCAGGTACTACTCCGGTTGCTGAAATAAATATTACCATTAGATTCAGAAAATATCAAATAGCTAAAAACGCCTGTACTTGAGTCCAATTTGGACACAGGGGCGAAAAGGTCATTTTCGGGCCAAAGCGGGGTCCACATGTGGGCCACTTTGCACCGAAAAGCGCGTCAGGGTCAAAGGTCTCCAAATTCTACAAACTCAGCGTCTACAAGTCAGGAACGATGATACGAACCCAACGGAACTTCCAGAATTGGATTCCGATGAGCCGATTACAAAATCGCCCGTCGAGCGGGGCCCGTGGGGCCCACGACACGCGATTTCGTCAACGTTCTCAGAATCGAACCAAACTTGGGTCACAGGACTAGCGTATCGCTACGAGTCCGATGGCGCAAGTTTCGTCTCGATTCGACGTGTGTACACAAAGTTAGGGCGTGTTCCAGAAAGGTCGGATACGGGGTGTCGTCGGCGGATACGCGTTGATTCCGGTGTGCACGCACATCCAAATCAACTTTCGCGAAATCCTACACGTCCGTATCGACGACGCGCACGTATCTGTGAAGACCGCGTGCGACCAAGTCATCCCGTTTGGCGGGGCGTACTCGGTTCCGGGGTGGATTGGGTTGTTGGTTTTCCTGTTTTTGGATCGCGGTGTGCGATCACCACAGGACGCGATGCACCGAGCGGGTTGCACGGGCACCGAGAGGGTCATACAGTCTTCGCAACGCAATTGACGGAAACAAAAACGGGATTACGAGGAGAGAGAAACGGTTACCTGAACAGGGCCCCGTGAATCTGATTTCCTGTTTCCGAGACGTGTCCGAGTCTCCTTCGTGTCCTGCGTCGACGAGTCCGGTACTGTGACTGCCCTAGGGTTTATAGTGTACTGCTTAGGGTTAGGGTTCAGGCGCTGGGTTTTTGCCGTGGCTGGCCGGAGGAGGGCGGAGCGGGGACCGATAGCTGCTGGCTGGGGTCGTCGGTGGCGAGGCGACTCAGGCGGCTGGTTAGTCGAGGGTCGACTGGGAGCTAGGGCGATGGTTGGAGAGGGGTGTCGTTCAGCCGAGGCGGGATGGGTAGAAGGCTGCTGCGGTCGAGGTGGGCTAGGGCGGCTGTGGGTGGTGGGACGGCGAGGAGGTGCGATGGGGGAGCGGCGGAGTCATGGTGGAGATGGAGAGGTGGTCGATGGTGGAGACGTGGAGGAGACGACGAGGTGTTTGGGGAGTGCTGGACGGTGGAGAACGTCGGCTGGCCGCGGGGAAGAGATGGAGGGAGGTGGTGTCAGCGGAGGTCGACGGAGTGGGGTCGGGGGAGGAAGAGAGGGAGAAGGAGGCGGAGAGGGCTGACGACGGCAGGAGGAAGGGGGTCAGGTGGAGGAGGAAGTCGTGGGTGGAGGTTAGGGTTCCGGTAGGAGGAGGAGCACGGCGGGGCTAGGGGAGTGGCTGAGGACGGCGGCCAGCTAGGGGCGGCGCCGGAGAGGGGTCGGCAGAGGGTGGCGGCTTAGGGTTAGGGTTAGGGATTTGGAATTAGGTAATTAGGGATTTGGTAATTAGGGTTTCTTTTGTTTTTCTTTTTCTTTTTTTGTGGAAAAAAAATTAGGGGAACCTGTATTTATACATGCAAAAATTGGAATAGGGTTAGACCTAGGATTCGGGCTGGGTCAACGGGTCAACGCTCCTCGGGCTGGGCTTCGGCTCTCATGGGGATGTCGGGCGTTGGCACGGGTTAAATTCGGTTTAAATTCTAAATTGGTGTCTAGGGCTTTAAACGGGTTTTCGGAGTCCAATAAATTCACCGAAAATTACCACATGTCCGGTTTTCCGTTTTACACCCTAAAATATTATTTCCATAATATTTTAATAAAGATTGACCGAAATTAAAAATCCTTAAATCACCAACGCCTAGGGTTTAATTCCCAAAAAATACCAGAAAATTGGGGAAAAATCCGAAATTAAAATTCTGAAGAAATCAGGGGGCTTACAATACTTCTTCCTCTCTTTCCAATCTCGGAATAGAAGTGCAAGTCAATGAACAAAAATAATGAAACCATCGAAACCGTTCAAGGAAAACAAGCAAATCCCAAAACCAACTCAAAGCACGAAAGCAACAAGCGACATCGAAAACCGAGGCAATAAAAGATAGCAGCGGAAAGGTCCCTCCTGACTCTGCCGCTAAGCCGATCCTTGGGGCGCAGTCCACTGAATATGGGAATCGATTCCGAAGAAACAAATCCATAACGAGGACGAGTTCTTAATTTAATCTATCCCAATCGAACGATACCGTCTTGTATTTCTTAGTCGCGCTCTCCGCATCGGGAGAACGGGGCGCTACATCCTACCCAACCAATTGGAAGTTTTGTCCCGAAACTTAGGAATAGGACCTACCGTTAGGGATTATTAAGGCGGCTCAGTGGGCAGGCAGGAACGGTATGATCTTGATCACCACAAATGAGGCATTGCCCAAGTTTCTTGCGGCACTTTTCAACTGTGTGCCCTGGTTTCTTACAATATGCACACGGTTGCCCTGGGTTACCTCTCCGTGGACCGCCGTGGTTAGGGCGCTTTATAGCGGTGTTTCCTCCATCGTTGCCTTGGCGTTTGTGATTGTAGGTATGCACAGCGCCGGTGGAAACGTGAGAATATTATGGTTCTAGCGATAGGGCGTGATTCATGACTTCACGCATTGTTCCGTACTGATTATTGACTACGTGCGAATGGATGGCAGGGCGTAGTCCACCTTCAAACCTTCTAGCTCGACTCGCTGCATCAGGTAAATAGGCCCTAGCGAATTTGGAGAGTCGGTTGAATTCGGCGGAGTACTCTTTAACTGTCATCCTGTCTTGCCTCAGTTGCACGAAGTCATTTTCCATTTGACGTTGTACTGGAGGCGGTATAAACTCCTCTTCGAACGCGGCACGAAAGGTCGTCCACGAGATCGCCTCCTCTCCGTGATCAAATTGGAGAGATCGTCGATGTACGTCCCACCAATCGTGTGCATTGAGGCGGAGCTGTAGTTGCACGCAGGCGACGCGCTTATCTTCGGGGACCTCTAGCAGAGTGAAGTGGTCTTCAATCTCGGCTAGCCAATCTAGAGCTACCACTGGGTCCTCAGTCCCGTTGAACGGGGTGTTGCAGACTTTCTTGAAATGGCCCAAGTTGAAGGCAGTCACGTCCCTCGGCCTTGGGATTTGAGGCGTCTCCACTTCAAGCACGGGCTGTTCCACCGGAGTCGTTGCTGTTCCGGCGGAATGGTTGGCAGCCAAAGTCTGAACGATTTGTTGCAGGGCATCTACCTGCTTTTGTTGGACTGAGAATCGGGTCTCTAGATTACTCTCGAGCTTGGCTTGGCGAGCATCGTCTCGTTGTCGTTGCGATTCTAACATTTGCATTACCCGCTCAAGCGGGTCGACTTGAGACATGCCTCTTTGGCTTCGAGAGCTTCCCGAATTGCCCGAACTGCTTTCTTGTGTTTCGATCGGTGGTTGCGCTACAGATTGCGCTGGATCCATTCCTTCAAAAGAAGGTAAATTACATTAGAATCATAATATATTATGGACTTATTGCATGAACGTATCTCATTTTGGCCTAGCGAGTTCAAGAGTTCGCACAGGAATTTGATCGTTAAAGGAACTTTTCCAGCACGAAGTCTAAGGAACTTGAAACTGTGCTCTGATACCACTATGTTACGCCCCGAGGCGTCCCCCGAGTCGTGATCGCCGTGCGGACCTGGAGTTGCGCCCGCACAAGGCTTTAATGATATGCATAGCAAGCACATATTCAGAGTACGCAGATAAATTGAAACACAGATTTGAACATAGAAAAGTTCTCTTTATTGATAATGAACATCTATTACAAACTCCTGAACGAGTCAGCTAATATGCCGAACGGCTTACAAAAGGGTTGACTCAAAATGAGATAGCAGTCCTGTACATTACATCCTTTTATAAACTCAAAACGATAAAGACCTCCAGGCTGGAGGATGGCTTTGCCACGGAGCTGCATTTGTGTATGAAGAGTTGCAGCTTCGGACTTCAGAAGGCTTCGAGGGCGCGGTGAAGATACGCCAACAGTTGGACTGGATCGGGTAGACGACTTCGGCTCCTCGCTCGGTTCGCCTTGGTGCGGAGAACCTGTTTCAACGAGGGTCAGCATATCGAAACATGCTGATGAAGGCGAGCTAGCCTGACTATACCAATCAACACATTGTTTAGTGAAGCATGCATATTTTTGTGGGTTTTTATCTTGCCTTAGTTTATTTACAAGTAAGCAGCATATTGAATTTACTGAAATGAACGTGCCACCGTTAGGTGGATTTTACCTGACCGTCTGAATTACCTGTACAATACTTACCATGCCTTCCCTGCCACGGAGACACAAGTTAGTATGCAACAGGTTTAAATATACAGTGGATCACTGGCTAGGATGCCATAATGGACCGTTTAGTCTTGAACGAGGATGGAATGCAGCGAAGATTCAGTAGTGGCTGCAATCCATCCCGTTCAGATGCAGTAGACTACAGTGAGTTCTGTCCGGATCGGATCGGTGCCAGTGCCCCAGCGATCGTCCGCAGGAACCAGTGACCTTGTGCACAAGTTGTCCGTGATCGAATCGGTATTGTTTTATTTAGCTAACAGTTCATGCAGTTGAGGCAATGCCAGTTCAGGACAAGCAGTATTATAATTCAGTTGCATAGCCTCTTGATTCAGTATATTTCATAGCATAATTTAAAGAAGAACAAACATTCTAACTTGTATTTATGCATATGATAAATATTTCCGAGCGAACACGCATGCAAGTAAGTAACCGTTCACAGTTTGATTGACAAGCAGTATTAACCAAGTCTATTCTCTTTTATCTTGGTTTCTTTTATTTTACTTGGTATCGTTTGATCGGGGCGAAGGAGTGAAGCTGGAAGCAGAGCTAGCTAATCGGGTTGGTAGCCACTCACTTAGATTTTGGAAAGAAGAAGGAAAGAGGCGCTTCACGACTCCGCTCGCAAGCCGCCTACTGCTCGTTTACCTGCACACGAACAGCTCGATTAATACTTCTTCCTCTCTTTCCAATCTCGGAATAGAAGTGCAAGTCAATGAACGAAAACAATGAAACCATCGAAACCGTTCAAGGAAAACAAGCAAATCCCAAAACCAACTCAAAGCACGAAAGCAACAAGCGACATCGAAAACCGAGGCAATAAAAGATAGCAGCGGAGAGGTCCCTCCTGACTCTGCCGCTAAGCCGATCCTTGGGGCGCAGTCCACTGAATATGGGAATCGATTCCGAAGAAACAAATTCATAACGAGGACGAGTTCTTAATTCAATCTATCCCGATCGAACGATACCGTCTTGTGTTTCTTAGCCGCGCTCTCCGCATCGGGAGAACGGGGCGCTACACAAAGCAACACAAAACCAAGAAGCAAAACAACCAACGAAAACTCTTGGACTTATTTCAATAGAAGTCGTTCGATCAATTCGAAGGGTTCATTGCACTTTGTCCGTGTTGATTTGGCGGTAAGGTTTCCCCGAGACTCGATTCTCAACCGAGTCAAAGTAGCAAGTGTTCCATAAGTAACCATTCAGAGCGGGGCATTACAGGCTCAGGGCTATGTCATAGCGGAGTAGCACCATAAGGAAGCTCGAGGCTTCATGCCAAGGACTCTTTAAAAGAACTCACCTAGAGTGTATGAAAAGAAATATAGGCCATCTCTTGAAGAAAAACTTGTAGACGCCCAAAATACATACACCGAAACCAAGCATGCACAGGGCCTTGAATGTGCAACCGGAAGCACAACTGATTGTTTGTGGTATTAAACGAAAGAATGAAAATGTATTCAAGATGGGGTTTATACGAAACCCGCCTTCTTTGGTTTACAAACAAACTTGTACAATTTGATCCTATACGAGGATATGGGAGTACAATTTATTTAATCTGGGTAAATATTACTATAGGTGTCTGATCTGCAGTCGATCACTTTAGCCCTTGGACCACACGATGTTGAAGAAGTGTCGTAGAAGACAGGAAGCAGCTTCGAAGGTTGCAAAAGAGGGTAGATGCACGATGCCAGAGTCGTCGATCCCTACTCTCTGCCTGAGCTCCGGATTCTCTCTCTCTCTCTCTCTCTCTCTCTTGACCTCTGGTTCGATCTTTCTTGGAAGTTCGACCTTGGATCTGATATTAGTTTTTTGACCAATTTTTTGACCTTGTTCCTCATTGATAGAGGTCTCTATTTATAGAGTTTTAGTGACAGTGACCACTCCGTCGGTGTAGAAATCGAGGAGTGGAAAGTACAGCACCCTTTTACACAACGGTTAAAGTAACCAATGCCTGCGTATAGATGATCCTTTGAATGAGCGTGTGACGCGGGTCCAACTAAGGGACAAAATGCGTATAATTGCTACGAAGATCACGGCGTAGAAGCCACGTAGGTAGGTATCCATTGTGTAGAAGAGGTTGGCATAGAAGCCAAATGTCTGTCACCATGGCATATAAGCCAAATAGTTATCAAACCGGCATAGAAGCCGAATAGGCGTAGAAGCCGAATAGGCGTAGAAGCGGAATAGGCGTAGAAGCCGAGTGGTCATAGAGACCGAGCAGGCGTAGAAGCCGAGTGGTCATAGAGGCCGAGCAGGCGTAGAAGCAGAATGGGCGTTGAAGCCGAGCGGTCATAGAGGCCAAGTGAGCACAGGAGCTGGATGGGCGTAGAAGCCGCTGCGTACCGTGCCAGAGTGCTGATGTGGACGTCTTAGCCGGAATTACGGCTTTTGAAGATATAATCAAATCTCTTGCATTAAATGACGAGATTTGCCACCATCCTGTGCATTAAATATGGATGCATGTTTTTGAAGGTCTGCAACCCCTTCTGCGCATCAGTCGCAGAAACGTGCCTTGAGAAACTGTCACCGCTCTGTGCATTAGACGTAGAGACGTGCCTCGAACCCCGTACAGAGTGCAGCTTTTGATGTGGCAGGCGGTTTGTCTACTGCAGAACGTAAACAGCTCGTGTTTGACTGTGTAAAACAAGACAGCGTATCCCTTCGTGCTTGTAAAAGCAGTTTACGCAAAGGGGATAGCGGTATTTGATAGCCTGGGTTGCAGTGCTGTGCCATCATTATAGCCGTCGTCTGGGTAGTCGAGCCGTATCCCTTTGTCAGAAGTCCAGACGTCAGGTTCATTGTAGGCTCTGACAGGTTCATTACAGGGTCTGACAGGTTCACTTCGGAGAATACGAAGCGTCTCTTGTACACCTCAATGCTGCGTTTTGAAAGAGGATGAGTTTTACGCCCTGGAGGCGATGAAGTACCATGTTTACGCTGAAGCGGCTTGGACGTACTGCCTTACGCGGATGGTCCTTTGAGCTTTCATATTTCACGCTACGTTTTAGCAAAAAGAGCTTTGTCGCACGCTTGATGGCTCTGAAGGCCTCTGCTTATGCTGCTCTGCACCAATATGCCGCGTATAGCCATCCGGCATATTTTTCATGCTTCTACAAGGCCACCTTCAAAGCTTTCAAATTCTTCGAAATTTTGAACGCTTTGAATGAAGCATGAACCGCTCCTCGTGACTCAAAACATTTCTGAATGGAGCGTTGAAACGGTCGATGCTGACTTTATGACGGATTTATTGGGGACCGGTGTGACCTCTTTCGCCTATAAAAAGGCTGGGGGAGTTAACCCATTCTCCCCATATTTCCATCACCATGCAGAGATGATCGTCGGAGTTCGCCGGGTCGACCTGAGGAAGAAGGAGATCATGTTCTTCCAGCGTGTAAGGAGCCGAAAAAGACGGCGTCTTAGAGCAAGTGTCCACTGCAACGATGGATCATGGAAGGATATCTTAACCTCCCTTGCTCGGGATAATTAGCAACTTTGTATGGTGGTTCTTCGGGGAGAAGGGAAGGGTCGTATTAGACCACACGGCTTGCAAGCTATATATTTTCCCCAGAGACCTCTGCGGACAAGAGCAGACAAACTGTAACTGCTATCCTCGATCGAGTTAGGTCTTAAAGAAGCCTCAACTGGATCGGTCATGGCGTACGGAGCATGGGATTTGCATCATTCATGCAGGCCCAGTTTTGTATCCTCCCGCCAGCGATCTTCTTGTTCATGACTGTGGTGGTCGATGAACTGCCATGGAAGAAGAGGAAGACCTGCACCGATACGAGAACCCGGTAAAACAGATTCTGGGGCGGCCTTCCAATGAAGACGAGGAAATCCTTTGTAGACGGGATTTCCCTCATATGTAACCATAAAAAATGAAGATAAAACCCCTTGTAGACAGGATTTTCTTCATATGTAATCATGATTTTGATTTTAATAAAAATTGTCTTTCTTCTCCGCATATGATCGTTTTGCCATACGTTGCTGTGAAGTCTGAATATGTGTAGCTTCGACACGTCTGATTCTTTACGCCGACTCTGTTTAGAAAGAGTGCTAGGTCCTGTCCTTTATGCATAGTGAATAGTCCATAGAACGCTGTTTGAGCATTTTGAGCATTTAGAACTGTCCTACTGCTAAGACTGAGGAACCGCGTAGAGTTTTTACTTCTGATGAACAAAATTTTTGTTCAGACTTCGTCTTCAAGAATGACTTCTCGTAAATCCCTTGGAACAGGGTCGAGGAATGGCTGTCAAACTGAGTTTGTCATCTTGACAGACGAGATATTCAGACTGAAGCCTGGATAAACCTCCAATTGACCCGAGAAGAGTAATTTCTCAATGTTTGAACTCTGTATGCTTCGGGTACTCGGGATATGTTGAGGTCAAGAAAGAGTATCTTCTGTGTGAACTCCTGTAATCGACCGCCTTGCTGTTCGGATATACGGAAAGTCAGAGATCCGTAGTGTAGATGAGCTGAAAATCCTGAGTTCGTAGTCTATTGAGCGTAGAAAGCCAACGAGCGTGAGATCGTAGATTCGGAGCTGCTGAGCATGAAGTCATAGGTTTGTAGCCTCTCGAGCGTAAAAGCTACCGAGCACAAAGGCATCCGGGCATAAAACCATAGACTGATAGCTTGCGAGCGTAAAACTGTAGATCTGTTGCTGTCGAGCGTAGAAAGCTCCTTAGCGTAGAACTGTAGATTTGTAGCCTGTGAAAAAGAAATCTTTCGAGCGTAAGATTGCGGATCTGTTGCCTCCGAGCGTAAACTAAACGCCATCGAGCGTGAGATCATCGATTTGGTATCTGCTGAGCGTAAAGTCGTAGGTTTGTGGCCTCTTGAGCATAAAAGCTACCGAGCACAAAGGCATCCGGGCGTAAAACCATAGACTTATAGCTTGCGAGCGTAAAATCGTAGATCTGTTGCTGTCGAGCGTAGAAAGCTCTTTTAGCATAGGAACCGCTGACCTGCTTTCGCACGAAAAACTCTTCGAATTTGCTGACTGTCCGTCTTTCGAGAGTAGTGGGCTGACGTAGTACCCAATTATAACCAAATATTTAATTGTGAGATTTGGTTGGGGTTTCAAGGAGCCCGTCTGAGGATTCGAGGAGTCGACCCTAACTCTATATATATCCCAAACTTTTGAGAGAAAATTTTTTTATCCGTCTTTCGCGAAAGAGAGCCTTCGATTGTTTGAGTTTTTCCCCTCGTTCTTTCTCCGAGCACTCCGAGTTTTCAGAAATGGCGTCGAAACAAATCCCCTCCACTAAGGGAAAGAGCACAGGCTCTTCTTTTCGTTCTTCTGCCCCGGCGAGAGAGTCTTCGGTTGGGCAAGGTGAACTTCCTTCTGAGCGAAGCATCCTGCCGATAACTAGCGCGCCCGGCCTTAGAGGTATAGCCTTTGGGATGACAAAGAATGACGAAAAATCCTTCGCACACGTTGAACGTGACCGCGCTAGGTCGTCTCCTGTGCTGATAGCCTCTTTGAGGAAGATGACGCACGGAGACGTTTTTATCTTTTACGCCCACATTTCTAATGTGCCAGCGTAAAAACTCTATGTTTTCACAGTTATGAGCGTAAAAGCTCTTACTGCCGAAAACTTGGTGTATACTATAAAATTTTATTTTTACACTTTGGATGGGACCTCCGGCGTAATAACTAGAATTTTGGCAGTCTGGCGTAAAGCACAGACTGTATACCGCCAATTACGCTTCAGGATGTGACTTCCGGCGTAAAATGACCAAATTTTGTACAGTCTTGGCATAAAATACAGACTGTCGTTTCTTGGTCTTTATGTTGCAAGATTCGTAATGACGTGTGATTTTTGCACTTTTGCAGTTAACTTGCATGAGTCTCCACTGGCCGAGGTGATGGGTTCCGCTGCCGGGATGCTGCACTCGAACTATCTAGAGGATCTGTCGTACGTGACATTTCCTATCTCCGGACCCCAGTATCCTGAAGAAAGGGAGATCTTGATATCGGCTCAGGGCGAGCGGACATTGCTGAACATGATTAACGGAGAGCCCCTGACGTATATAAACGGGGACCAGTACATCAAGCCAGCCTTTCTCTTTGGGGACATGATCGACAAACAGTCCCAGACGAAACCCAAGAGAGAACCCTGGGTTTTCCCCGCCGAGAGTGTGGTCTTGTATCTGCCTACGATGCCGAGAGATTATCCCATCTCGGCTTTCTTCCATGCCACCCATTCCAGGAGGATGTCATGGACGCTGACTCCCGATCTTCATGGCAAGCCAGGAAAGATCTTTCATCTGAAAGGAGCCGACCAGGGGTCGTTTGTCAGCCGCCCTTCTGGCGTCGTGACATTGTTCAGGGGACTGTGCCCGGGCAGCATCCCGAGTGAAGACAGTTCAGTGATCCAGCCGGTCCAATTGCCGACTTTCTGCAACGACTTCATGGTGCGAGGGGGGGTATACCCCAAGGAGAATCCTCGGTGCAATGGGTGGATCACCCCAACAAACCTCCGATGGTCCTGCCTAGTTGACTGGGCTTTGAAGCATTTTCGGAGAGAGCTGGAGGTCATAGGACTGTATGCTGCCGTGAGTGTGACGAGTGTTGGGTTGCCTCCCAACCCTAACCTATTTCTGGCACTGATGGAGCGATACATTTCGCTCACCGGGACCTTTGCCACTCCACTGGGGGAGATGGGGTTGGCCCTCCACGAAATGGCAGTGATCTCGAGACTACCGATGGGGGATACCCCGTATGAAGAGTATGTTCCCACCAACCGGGAGTTGGAGGACTCGGACCCTCGGGTTATGGAGGTGTATCAGGAGCTGATGTGCCACTACTTCGCGTGCACTATTTTTTATGATGAGCCTTCTGATTTGGCTCACACCACTAAGTGGATGTCCTACCTCTTCTTCCATTGGGCCAGGCCCGCCAAGTCGGAGAAAGTTTCGGGGGGCAAGAATGAGCCCGTGAACTGTTTGGGCGTGCTCAGTGCCCAGGTCGTCGAGGGTCTTATGGAGGATGCTAAAGCTCCAGATCAGTTTCTCAATGACGGGGTAGGAAAGTATCCTGAAGGCACTAAGGCCTATAGTTACTTGAGGCGTTGTCGCAGGCCTTTGTCTGAGGAAGCCCGCCTGGCTGGTTTCCTCTCCATATGGCTGCGTCGAGTAGTTGTGCCCGGTATCGCGTCCGCGGACCGCATTCACCGGAACATCCTGTGGCCCACCGTTCGTCTGGTGTTTGGGGCAAGGCTGGGCTTGCTCCCTGCCATGGTGTGCCGTATACAGGCTGGCCTGAAAGCCATGACTGACGGACTGCTCGTCGATGAAGCTCGACGTGATAGCTTTCCCCGGGTAGAGTTACCATACCTGTACTTGATGGGATGGTTAATTCTCCACAACCCCCGGGTGATGTCTCCCGGCCCTGGTAGTAGCGCGGGGGGTAGTTTCTTGCTGAACTACAAGGACTCCCTCTGGAACGTGAACACAGTCTTAGACTGTCGGCTGGCGCTGAGCCTCGGTCATTGCTGGAAGCTCCTCTGCACTGTCCCCTCTGTGCATTACAATCAGTCGGGGATTAGGCTTGAGAATTTAGGTGGAGAGAAGACCAATCTTTCTCCGGAAGGTTTTAATTGGTTGGTCTGCATCAGACCCTCCCATTTGTTGTACAGAAGCGAAGAGCATTGCTTCTTTGAGCCTTACTTGCCCAGTCGGTTCGCCAGGCAGTTTGGGTATGATCAGCTGCACGTGGGCAATGCCGTCACCAGCTTCAGGTCCAGGGGCAGACTTATTGATGGAGCCAGGGGATGGCGGTATTTTATCATGGGCTGCACGGGAGCAATCTTTATCGTGCCGGTCGTCACCCTCTCCACGGAGCTGCACATCCTCCATTCCTATGCCCAGTTCTATGTGGCGATCAACACCTTCCATCGCGATTTTGACATGCGTGGAAGCTTCAGGGTGCCTTCTTCCAAGCCTGGGGGAAGAGTCGAAGTCCCCTCGGTTTCATCTGACGAGGGTGAGGAGTCCGTCACTCCGGATGAGCCTCTGGTGTCGGTGCCGAGGTGTGAAGTGCCTCCGCCTGAGGGGGCTTTGGCGGTCTCCGGGAAGCGAAGGGCTCCTGCTTCGAAGCAGACTTCCCCTCGCAAGAGATAGAAGAAGACGGTTAATCGCCCTCTCCGGATTCCTGGCATTGAGGCTCCTAGAGAGGAACCTGCTGTCTCTCATGTTAGGGATGTCTCTTTGATTGGAGGTTCCCCCCCTCTCGGAGAGGGACCCTCAGTTTCGGCTGGCGGTACCGGAGAACTCCTGCTTGAGGCTGCCGTTGCTGCCACTGCCTCCGGTAGTGGAATGAAATCGCCCGCGTGGCCGAGGCAAATGGGAGAATCTTCCCCTAGACCAGCAACGGATGAAACTCCTGCCGCGTCCGTGAGCATGACTAGCGAGATTCCAGCTGACGAACCTCGACTGCGTCTTGGTGAAGGCTTGGTAGAGCTCCTGGCGATGTCGGTTGGCCCACCCCCTTCTCCTGGTATGACAGTTCGTATTGCGTCATTAAGGCGTGATATAGCTACATCGGCTGCAGGCGCGGCATATATACCGTTGGCTACGGGTAAAGGTCATCTTTATGTCTCCTCTTAGAAAGATTACTATCATATTGATATCAACTTTCTTGTCCTCTTCTCAGGGGATGGCGTCCACGGGAAGTATAGCGTTGAAGTGCCTTCTGGCTCTGCTCGGGCTCCTGGCGATGATACGGAGGCGTTCGACTTCGAGGAGGAAATACCTTCGGGGGCCAGCTCGCCCGGAGTAGTTTCGTCACCTCAAGAGGAGGACGAACCCGTCTGAGTGACCTCGCCTCTTGCGAGTATGCCGATGACTTCGACCGTCGTTGTCGCACCTTCTTCGGTCGCACTACCCGTCGAGGCGGCGGCTGTGGCTACCTCGTCTGCAATCATTCCTGGAGGGGAACTCGCCAATATCACGGCCACTCCTGGCGTTCAACCAGATCTGGTTGCACTGACCGAGCTGTATACCAGCCTCTTTTATACCAGTTTGAACACGCTGATATCAATGGTGTTGGCGAAGAATCTGGATTTTGAGCGTCTGAAGAAGGCTTCCCAGTTTTCGATTGGGGTGGTCAGGGAGTTCGGCGATTCTGGGGTAGCTGACACCCTGGAGGCGATGGTTAATGGGTTGGAGCAACCTATTAACGAATATTTGCAGCTGACTCGGGGCAGTTTTGAAGCTGAGGTCCAGGCTAGATATGACTTCATGACTGCGCGGCTTACCAAACAGCTTGAAAGCCTAGATAACTCCATCAAAGCACATAAGCTGGAGATGGATAAAAAAAAAGTTGTCGTGGAGGAGGCTCTTGCTCTTCAGACAAAGTGCCAATCCGAGCACGAAGGGAACGTAGCGAGGGCTCGCAAGTTGAAGGAGAAACTCGCTCTGGCAGAGGAGTGGGTTTCTCAGTTGTTGGCAGGTCTAGACGTAGCGACTGGTCGAGTGAGTACCGCGCGACGGGACCTGGAGCGTGCAGAAGCTGCCCGAGCTGGCTCTCTTCGGGCAAGGGCCGAACTGTCCTTTATGAACAATCCCGAGGCACGGCTGGAACAGGCCCGCACTGATGCCTTGGTTTCCAGGGACGAGAGGGTAGCTGCACTGGCGAAGCTGATTCGCGATCTGACTTCTCCCCCACAATGATGTACCCTTTCTTCTTTTTACTTCCCCAATATAATTCTGCTCTTTTCGGGAATAAATAAAGCGAATCTTTTCTGACTTTGTGAACCCATCATTTCGGAATGTAATGACAGGTTTAGGCGAGAGTGATATCAGAGGTAGTATGGACGTGATAGACTCTCGATAAACTTCTATCAGGACATACCTATTCAGAGGTCATACGGACATGATAGAATATGACCTAACTAGTTTCGTTTTGGAAGTAGTTTGGTCAGACTTTGAGATTCTCGCTATATTCCACTTGAGCAGAGGAGGTTAAGCATAGTACCTCTTCAGGAATTTATCGTTGATAGGAGCCATTAACAGGTCCCCATTAGGCTGGGCTAACCTGTAAGCGCCGTTCGAGAACGTTGTCTCGATCACATAAGGGCCTTCCTACTTGGGCTGAAATTTCCCTTTACTCCTGTGAGTAAGAATCATCGGCCTTCTTACGGCTAAAACTAGCTCGTCGACTTTGAACACTCTTTCCTTTACTTTATGATTGAAAGCTTTGGAAATGCGTGCTTGGTAGAGCGCGATGCGCTGTTGAGCTTGGAGGCATTTCTCGTCTAATCCTTCTAGCTCTTGAAGCCTTAACAGGTCATTCTTTTCTTGAGTCAGCTCATTAGTCACGGCTATCCTGAGCGACGGGATCTGGATTTCAATGGGAAGAACTGCTTCACTCCCGTAGACCAGTGAAAATAGAGTACAACCTGTCAGTGTCCGTACCGTTATGCGGTATGCCCAGAGACATTCGCCCAGCTTCTTATTCCAGTCTCTTTTGTTTGAAGAGACGAACTTCTTCAAGAGTTTGATAATGGTTTTGTCGAAAGCTTCCGCCAAACCATTAGCAGCTGGATAATATGTCGTAGAGACAATATTATGTATTCGATTTTTATCGCAAAATCGATGAAACGCTTGGCTGATGAACTGAGGCCCATTGTCATGGATTATCCTTCGGGGAATCCCAAAGCGATAAATGACGTGATGCTTGATGAAGCTGATTACGTCAGACGCCTTTACCTCAGCAAAAGGGATCGCCTCTGCCCATTTGGAGAAGTAATCCGTGATGGCCAGTATGAACCGGTGACCTCTGAAAGAAGACGGGTGAATAGGACCAATGATATCCATACCCCATGCTTCGAAAGGCCAGGATGCAACCGTAGGATGTAGATATTCAGACGGTTGATGTATGAAGTCTGCATGAACCTGACAGGCTCTGCATTATTTTGCATAGTTGATCGCGTCTGTGATCATAGTGGGCCAGTAATAGCCCATTCTCCTGATACGATCCTGTAGCTTAGGACCGGGCTGATGCGCTCCGCATACGCCGTCCTGTGATCATAGTGGGCCAGTAATATGTATGCAGATACGTATTTTCCTATTTTTCTTCATGACTGGAACAACGTTGGCGATCTAGTCGGGATGTTGTTCTTCCCGGATGAAACCGCAGGTTATCAACTTCTTGACTTCAGCTTCGATGGCGGCCATCATATCCGGGCGGAACCGGCGTTAGTGCTGCTTCATAGGCTTCGAGTCGGTCAATATATTGAGTTTATGAGTAGCCACCTTCGGGTCAAGGCCCGGCATGTCCTCATAATTCCACGCAAAGACGTCGATATATTCTTTTATCAGCTGGATAACTTCTTCCCTTTCAGCTGAGGAAAGATTATTACTGGTAAATATCGGCTTTGGCGAAAGTTTACCCCCAACATCCACCTGGATAACTTCGTCTTTGGTGGGAGGTTCCCTCTGCTCGAAGCAGAATTTCCACTGCGTATCCATTTGTTGAGCCCAAGAGTCATTCTCAAACGGCTCAGAATCCTGTTCGTCTGATTCAAAGGAATCTGTCGCTACCATATTTGCTGATAGTGCTTGCTCGAGAGCGTCAGGTGAGTCGGAGGGCGACGAGCCGCTCTGAGAAGAGGAAAAGATATCCTCGTCCGTCTTAGAGGAGGTGGCATATCCCAACCCGAAATGAGTTCGTTGATAGTAGGGGTCGCCCCACAGCGGCGTTCGTCTGCCTCTTCCGTAGTTGAGGCCTGGCTTCCGCTCCAAGTCGTAGCCCATGTTTTGCATGATCCTCAACGCTTGCGGGCTGTATCGGTGAACTTGTATTTTTCTAGCGTCGTTATTGAAAGAATCTTCCTGGATAGTCGGTTGATTGCACATGCGGCCGAAGACTATTGAACGCTGGCTGTTGCAGGTAGGCGGGACAAGGAAGATAGAACCCTCATGTGGTCCATACGTCGTGACGACGTTGGATGATGACGCTACTTCCCAGACATACGGACGGTAGGAGTTCATAACTTCCAAGAATTTTCGTGCTATGGGTTCTACCTCGTCACGGGGAGTGGATTCCTGATTTGGAATTTGAGCGTTAATGTACTGGAAAAGAGGATGTTTATTATCATCTGGAACTCCATTCCTGGTCGCGTTTACATCGGTCGGCTGCCCGTTGCGCCGAAGGTTGATGACCAAAGGTGGAGGCTTCTGGTTCAGAGTGACCACTGGAGGATCCTTCCCTTTTCCTGACCTGGATTTGTTCAGGTGAATAGCCATAGGCTCCATGGCTTTTGGACGAGTGGTTCGTCCTTTCACTCTGATTGACAGCGGTAGTGCGGCAGAGGGTTCTCCTGGCTCCCAGCGGAATTCCTTCTCTGTCTCGCCCGATACTTCTTCCGTGTGGTCTTGAGAGTACAACACGACGTCAGAATAGTAGGATTCTACTCCTTTAAATGGGTTTAGGTCGGCAACCTCCGTTTGTACCGTTCCTTGAGGGTCTACATATTTAAGACATTGATGTAGAGTTGAAGGAACGATGTTGTGGTCGTGGATCCACGGTCTTCCCAGCAAAATGTTGTAGGATACCTCTGAATCGATGACGTAACATATGGCCACCGATCTGAGGTTGTCAATCTGGATCCTCAGGCGAATCTTCCCCAACGGCTTACTTCTTTCGGCGTTAAAACCCACGATTGTAGTGGAGGTGTAAGCCAATTCGCTGGTAGGAATCCTCAATGGTCTGAGCAGACTGTGAGGGATGATGCTGATCGACGATCCCGGATCTATGTAAATCTGATCGACCTCCATGGAACCGACGTACCCGGTGTAATAGAGGGGCCTGTCATGCTTGTTATATTTTAACAGCATGTCGTCTTGGGTGAAAGTGATATTTGGGACCACCTCCATCACACTGTGGCATTAAGGACACGCCACTGGTTCTTCGTCGGGGGACTTGAGCTGGGTCAAGCATGCCTCCGCCTGCATCAGCGCTTCACTCAGGGCTAGACGAGTGTCTTGGGAGAGCCTGAGTAACTCAAAGATGGAGAGCCTGGCTGGTGTATTAGCCAGTTGGGCCAGGATGTCGAAGTTGTAGGGCTTCTCAAAACCTTTGTTTGGAATATTTTTCACAGGTTTATCAAAGCGCACTTCTCTTTGCTTTCCCTTGTCCGCCGGAGTCGATTTTGAAGGGCTGGCATCTGGTACGACGGGGCCTGGTCCTGAAGGTTTGGCAGTCGAAGCGTCCGCCGGTGCATCTTCCTGACTTGCTCCGTAGTCGTTGAGGTAGGCTTTCCCTGAACGGGTTGCAGCAAATACCTCGTCTTCGTCTGATGGCAAAGAAGTTGCGACCATATGACATGGTTTGCATTCGGAGCTCTTTCTAGACGTAGCCTTAGTAGCTTTAGTCTCCTCCTCGAGCTCTGACACCAAATCCGGATGAACCCACATAATCTCGCCCTGCCGGGTGGTTAGGGGTACCAGGTCATGATTTTGACCCCTAGCTGGAGGGAGATTGACGATGTTCATCGTGGTCCGAGAAATGGGCGTGACACCATCCAAGACTTCTTGGGAAGGCAGATTGCCAAACCGCAGAGAGATTATGTTGGCCGTGACCGTCTTCTCGGTGTTGTGCAGAGTGATGGCCTTAGCATCGATTAACCCCTGGATCTTCCTTTTCAGTATGTAACACGCCTTTGTTGGGTGGTGTACGTATCTGTGGAAGATGCAGTATTTGGGGTCGTCAGTACTGCCGACTTCTTGGGGCCGCCTTAGCTCCGGAAGGGTGATCTTGCCACTTTTGACGAGGCACTCGAATATACTAGGGATATCGTCGTCGTCGAAAGAGTAGACTTCGACGGGCCTGGAAGTCCCGGGTCTCGTCTGCGTGGTCACCGCAGTCTTTTGTCTGGACGTATTGACTGCAAGAGCTTCTTTTCCCTTGGAGCTGCGAGGATGGTCGCTGCTAGGAGATGCCCTCTTGCCTCTATCAGAGGCGGAGATCATAATGCCATTGTCGTGCGCCTTGCGACTGTTGTCTTCGGCGGCCACTGCCGAGATGATGAACGAGGGCCAATCATGGAACTGATATGGTCCTGTAAACACCGAGACTACGGGAAGGAGGTTCTTCCTGCAAATGTCTACTAATGCAGAGTCTGGAACTCCTGGAGGCATCTGTAAGGTGGCGTGACGAAAATGTTCGACGAAGGTGCGAACGTCCTCCTTTTCCCTCTGCTTGACTTCGATGAGAGAGGACATAGACATGTCCATTCCACCCTCGTAGAATCACGTGAAGAATAAAGCTTTGAAGTCCTCGAAGGAAGTAATGCAGTTGTCCGCCAAGCTACGGTACCACTGATAGGCTACTCCTGAGAGGCAGCCTTTGAACACCCGAGTGAGGAGGGCGTCGTTCCCTTGTAGCAACACCGTCATCATACTGAAATAGTTCATGTACTGACTTTGTGATGTTTTTCCCTCGAACAGAGCCATAGTCTGAGGTTTGTACCTTGGAGGGAAAGGGACCTCTTCCCAGATAGCTGGGTAAGGCTGGTTAATTCTCAGTTTCTTGAGCTGATCTTTGTGCTTCAAGGCGTCGAACTGGACTTTCAACTCCCGTACTGCCTGCATCGGATTTTCAGTTGGAAGCGGGACTACGGTGTAGCGCGGAGTTGGTTGTATCGTGACTCCAACGGGAGGTAATATATTCTCCGAGTGAGGAAGCGGAGGAACTGCTGACTCTTGATCTAGAGCAGGCTCTTGGCTCGGGTTGGATGGTGGTAAGTCCATCCTCACACGTATCTGAGTTGGCGGGACCGACGCTTGAGCCATGGCAGTTGCGTGCTGAGTTAGCATCATCTGGTGCATGTTCTCCATCATGGATTATATTTGTTTCAGAGATGTCTCCAGCACAGTGATGCGTTATTCTGCGTTTCCTGACGGCAAAGCTTCCTCGCGTTCATCTTCAACGGCGTAAACTCCCATTTCCCTGGGCGTCATCGAAGGATTAGTATAGGTCGCTGCAGAAGTCGACTCTATACTCTCAGCATCTGATCTGGGAGATTGGTGACCCCCAGCGTTGAAATCAGATGAGTACGAAGCTGGTTGCTGTGACCTTGCACGGGTGTTTTGGAACACCCCAGCTTCCATGTTCCTGAGGAGGTCTTCGAATCTCCTTCGGCTCGGAGGCCTAGAGGGATGATGTCTTGAGCTCGGCCCTCCTCTAGGTATGTGTGAAGCCATGTTCACGGATGCATGCGCGGGCTCTTCTTCCTGGAAAGACTGAGAGTAGCTCAATCGGTCGAAAATCGACCGTTTTGCTTTAGAACAGCAGCAGTCAATCATAATTTTATGACTATTACAACATTGCTCGCTAGGGGGCGTAATAGACATGTTGGAAGGTCCCCTCTCCTTACGCTTCTGGATTAAATATTCGTGCAAGTCAGGAGGAGTAGAGGAAGAAGACGACGGCTTGTTCCTTTTGTTCCCATCAGTGGGCATGCGAAGATTGGGCACCCTGGTTTTTCCTATGCCACCTGTATACAATAGGTTGGCCATCTGGGTGGCGGATAATCCCCGGGGAGGGTGCCTTCCCGCAACCTGAGCTTGCTTTACGTCGTGGGACTTCGCCTGGCGTAATTTGGAGATTTTCTCAGACTGGCGTAAAGCTGAAGAGGTCCTCAGTCGGCCGTCGGCTTCCCGCATAATCCGGAGGGTAGGCAGATTGCTTCTTCGCTGGCGTAACGGCCGAAAAGTTGAGTACTCTGCTGCTTGCTTCCCCTTGCAAAAATTACAGCGCTCATCTGGTTCCCCGTAGAGGTCAGATGTTGTCTTGCGCATGGAGCGTGATTTGTACTTTCGATTTGGCGCTGAGACATCATCAGAAGTTTGGTCTGTACCGCGCATAGCGGGAGACTGGTTTCTACGCGTATAGCGCAGTGGATACTTCTGGGTTAGCGCTGAGGCTTTGCCCGAAGTTTCGTCTGTACCGCGCGTAGCGGGAGACTGGTTCCTACGCGTAGAGCGCAGTGGATACTTCTGGGTCAGCGCTGAGGCTTTGCCCGAAGTTTCGTCTGTACCGCGCGTAGCGGGAGACTGAATTTTACGTGCAGGGCACGGAGGGAGCAATGCTACAACCTCATTGGTCGGAGAGGTCGGAGAGATCGGAGAGTCCACAGGAATGGTAGAGGATGTCTTGGGCATCCAGACCTTGCTCAGCTTCCTGTTGTCTTGAATGGAGAGAGGGTGAGAGCTACCCCCGGTTCGAAGCATGTCTTCGTAGGCAGACTGGTCGAATTGGACGACCAGTGTATTTTTTACGGTTCCTATAGATACCGCATCGTGTTGAGCAATTGCTTCCTCATCAGAAGAGAAAGATGTCCCCAGCAGAGTCGCCATCTTGTTTGTGGTATTAAACGAAAGAATGAAAATGTATTCAAGATGGGGTTTATACGAAACCCGCCTTCTTTGGTTTACAAACAAACTTGTACAATTTGATCCTATACAAGGATATGGGAGTACAATTTATTTAATCTGGGTAAATATTGCTATAGGTGTCTGATCTGCAGTCGATCACTTTAGCCCTTGGACTACACGATATTGAAGAAGTGTCGTAGAAGACAGGAAGCAGCTTCGAAGGTTGCAAAAGAGGGTGGATGCACGATGCCAGAGTCGTCGATCCCTACTCTCTGCCTGAGCTCCGGATTCTCTCTCTCTCTCTCTCTCTCTCTCTCTCTCTTGACCTCTGGTTCGATCTTTCTTGGAAGTTCGACCTTGGATCTGATATTGGTTTTTTGACCAATTTTTCGACCTTGTTCCTCATTGATAGAGGTCTCTATTTATAGAGTTTTAGTGACAGTGACCACTCCGTCGGTGTAGAAACCGAGGAGTGGAAAGTACAGCACCCTTTTACACAACGGTTAAAGTAACCAATGCCTGCGTATAGATGATCCTTTGAATGAGCGTGTGATGCGGGTCCAACTAAGGGACAAAATGCGTATAATCGCTACGAAGATCACGACGTAGAACCCACGTAGGTAGGTATCCATTGTGTAGAAGAGGTTGGCATAGAAGCCAAATGTCTGTCACCATGGCATAGAAGCCAAATAGTTATCAAACCGGCATAGAAGCCGAATAGGCGTAGAAGCCCAGTGGTCATAGAGGCCGAGCAGGCGTAGAAGTCGAGTGGTCATAGAGGCCGAGCAGGCGTAGAAGCCGAGTGGTCATAGAGGCCGAGCAGGCGTAGAAGCCGAGTGGTCATAGAGGCCGAGCAGACGTAGAAGCCGAATAGGCATTGAAGCCGAGCGGTCATAGAGGCCGAGTGAGCACAGGAGCTGGATGGGCGTAGAAGCCGCTGCATACCGTGCCAGAGTGCTGATGTGGACGTCTTAGCCGGAATTACGGCTTTTAAAGATATAACCAAATCTCTTGCATTAAATGCCGAGATTTGCCACCATCCTGTGCATTAAATGTGGAGGCATATTTTTGAAGGTCTGCAACCCCTTCTGCGCATCAGTCGCAGAGACGTGCCTTGAGAAACTGTCACCGCTCTGTGCATTAGACGTAGAGATGTGCCTCGAACCCCGTACGGAGTGCAGCTTTTGATGTGGCAGGCGGTTTGTCTACTGCAGAATGTAAACAGCTCGTGTTTGCCTGTATAAAACAAGACAGCATATCCCTTCGTGCTTGTAAAAGCAGTTTACGCAAAGGGGATGGCGGTATTTGACAGCCTGGGTCGCAGTGCTGTGCCATCATTATAGCCGTTGTCTGGATAGTCGAGCCGTATCCCTTTGTCAGAAGTGCAGACGTCAGGTTCATTGTAGGCTCTGACAGGTTCATTGCAGGGTCTGACAGGTTCACTTTGGAGAATACGAAGCATCTCTTGTACACCTCAATGCTGCATTTTGAAAGAGGATGAGTTTTACGCCCTGGAGGCGATGAAGCACCCTGTTTACGCTGAAGCGGCTTGGACGTACTGCCTTACGCGGATGGTCCTTTGAGCTTTCATATTTCACGCTACATTTTAGCGGAAAGAGCTCTGTCGTACGCTTGATGGCTCTGAAGGCCTCTGCTTACGCTGCTCTGCACCAATATGCCGCGTATAGCCATCCGGCGTATTTTTTATGCTTCTACACTGATGTCATTGTGTGAGTGAAAAAAATTGCAGCTATGGTACAGAATTGAAGGCTTAGTCCATTCTTATATTATACTATTGTTCGACCCATGCGGGAAGATTCAAGTCAAAGCGACATCTATCATAATGCATGATGGGCAGTCACTGTGGGGAACACTCAACCCATATATATTGAGATATGTGGGAGATTGTTGGTGTTTTTACCTTTGGACTAGTAAAGATAGTCCCACATTGGCTACATCACCAAGTAGGTATCTCAATATAATACTTTGTATGAGTTAAGGTGTGCACATGGGGTGTGGTGGGGCATATGGGTGCCATGTGGGGGTATTTTCCTAGGAGAAAAAAGGATTAACGCATCATGAAAGCATTTATGTTTTTGTCATGCTCTTGGAATTATTTTCTTAGGAGCTAAGCCCCAAAGGGGCTTAGCGACTCGGACTCGGGCTAAAGGGCGCAAAGTGGCGCTTTGTTGGCGCACTTTGCACTTAGCATGTTAGCATCGTTGTAAGGCGTTTGTGCATTGTTGTTGCGCTCGTGCGCTCGTTTTATGCTCGGGTTACATGCGTGTGTTTCATGAGCGGACGCTGAACGGGCGCTGGACGGACGCTGGACGGTCGCTGAGCGGGTGCTGAACGAGCACTGAGCGGGCTATGCATTAGGCTGCAATTTTGGGATATCAAATTTGTATATTGGCTTTTTAGTCCCACATCAGAAAGAAGAGGAGGATGGGCTTCCATCATTCTCTATATAAAGAGCCCTTTAGCCTCCTTTTGAGATAGACTAAAAAGTTGAGAAAGAGGACTCCAAAGGAGTCCGTTCTAGTAACACAAAGAGGTGACTACGAGCGTTCCAGAAGTTCTCTTGTGAACTTGCTGGCTCCTGGGAGCAGATCGTCAATAGAGGACGAATCTTGCTTTGAGCAACGACGGTCTTCACCGTCCCAGCAAGAATAATTTTTTATTTTGTCTTCTTCTCATTTTTCTTCTTGGTTCGTTCTGTCTGCGTTTCGCAAGGAAGAACGAAGGTAGTTTTCGTTTTATTGCAACTCTGTTCTGTCCGTCTGTAATTGCGATTGCAAGGAAGAACAAGAAGTTTGGTTAATTCTGATTCTTTTTGTATTCTTGAAAGCAAGTTGTAATCAGAATCCTTATATAGTTCTTCGTGGAAATTGAGAATAGTCAGAGTAAAAACTTTTGTGTGAACCTCTGATCTCGACCAAGCGTTCTTCCATCTTTGGTTAAGCCTCGGGACTAACAACTATTGTTTTTGGCAGATCCTTTTTTATGCAAAGCAAAGAAAACTAGGACATTTGGGGAACGAGTGTTGAAGAAATGTATGAAATAAAAGTAACATGACAACCAAAAAATTAGTGACCATATTCAACATTAGTACATTTCAATCACCTTTAGCTTCTTAGGAAGCAAAGCTCATATTTGGTAGAGGTCATATTCTCTCTATAATGCTAGCATCATCGTAGCATTAGTTTTGCCTTTGTCGTAATCAAAAAATTGGGTCAGTCACATTCGGGTCTGAGTCAGTTGGGTCGGACTCGAGTCAGGTTTGAGTCAAGTCAAGTTTGGGTTTAGGTCCAGGTATTCGGGTTCAGGTTCAGAGAAGTCTTGTACGGATTTTGTGTTAACATAAATTATATATTGTAACAAACATAAGAATATATATTTTTCATGAATTTTATCATATATAGAATATACATTTTACAATAATTTGAAGTGTCACCAATCATATCTTTTGTAAAATTTAAAGAATAGAGACAGAGGCGAAGCCCCTCATGGGTATGGCCGGGCTACAGCCCTGCCTAACTTTTTAAATTTTTTCTTTTAAATTTTTTTATAAAGGTTTTCTCTTATATTTTAACTTTTTGATTGTAAGATGAAAAATATGTGAAAAATGAATTAATTTTATAAAATAATTTTATTAGAAAAAAATCCATAGAATTTTGGAGTTTTCTTATGAAAAACATAATCTGGACTTTTGATTGTTATTAATTTTCACGAAAAATAGTTATTTTTCATTGAAAATAATATTTTTTATAGGTTTGGTTAGTCTTATTTTCCACTATTTAGAAAAAAAATAGAAAATAATAATTTTTTGAAAAATAATTTCATGAAAAATATAAGCTATCAAACACTATAATTGGTGAAAATTTTGAAATATAATTTTTTTATCAAAAAAAGCCCAATCAAACACAACATAAGTAATAAATAAATTTTTAAGAAATTGATATTTTAGACAGTAAAATGCTAGTGTCCTCGTATCGCTCAAGTTATTCAGTCCTCCATAATTTTAGAAACTAGCTCCGCCACTGAATATAGATATAAGACTTGTAACTTTTTTGTTATAAAAAGTATCATCTAAGTGTTCAAATATAATAAGATTCTAAGTTGTAATCCATGTGTCTGTTGTCTATTCTAGTTGCTTTTTAATCTTCTTTAAAGAAGATTTTTAAAATATCCATTATACATCACTGTCCTAGATTGTTTTTTTCACTCTCCAAGAAATTTAGGATGGAAAATAGTTGTTTGCTTTCAGTTATAAAATTTATTTTCGGAAACTTTGAATGTATGGGAAAAAAAATATTATCACAAGTCATAGAAAAGATATTCCGTCAGAAATAAAAAAAAGTTGGGTATAATTATTTTATGGAAATTAGTACATAGACACTCAATTGGGTTAGATAAGGTTTGGTTCGAGCTGATTGGGTCAGGTTAGGTCGAGATAAGTCGGGTCAAGTTTGATTTGGGTTGAGTGTAGTTTTGGGTATGGTTGGGTGTGGGACAAAGTCAATTATGTTCGAACTGAATTGTGTTTGGGTTAGAGTTCACATCAGATACAAATCCATGTTAGATTCAAATCCAGATCAATAAAAAATAATTACTATAACAAAAAACAATTTAGGTCAAGTGTGGTTATGGGTAAAGTTTGGGTTCATGTCCATGTTAGATCTCAAGTCAATTTTGTTTGAGTAGGATTGTGTTTAGGTCAAGTAGGTCAATATCGGATTCTAGTCCAGGCCAGTAAAAATTAATTTATGATAATATAAAACAATCTAGGTTGTGTAATGCCCCGTTCCCCCTATTCGGGGAGCGCGGCCAAGAAATACTTACGACCGTCCGAATGGGACAGATTGAATCAAGATCCTTTCCTCGTTATGGATTGGTTTCTTCGGAATCAGGTCCCATATTCAACGGATCGTGCCTCAAGGAAGGACTCAGCGGCAGAGTCGAGAGGGGCCTTTCCGTTGCGCTAGTTTTCTTGTCCGTTTTCGTGTCACTTGGTTGCTTTCTTGTTGGTTTTATGACTTGCGTTTTCTTGAACGGTTTCGATGGATTTCATTGTTTTCGTTCTTAGGATCTCGCAAATTCATATCGAACCTCGGAGACCGAAGCAGGAGATATTGATCATCTGTTGGTGCGTGCAGGTGATCGGGTAGACGACGCACGCACGGAGTCTTAAAGTTCTCCCTTTCTCTTCTAGTTCTCCAACTTGTGAGTGGCTTTATTTCGATTAGCACCCTTCTGCCAAGTCTTCACTCTAATAATAATTGACTTATTATGCATCCTGTTCCAACGATATAATGATAAGAATAAAACTAAGTCAAAAAGGAAGATGAGTTAGACTTGAAATACTTGAAATGCTTGTCACTTAGAATGCTCAAACGATCTCATTGATGCGTGCTTGTCCGCTATGCATTTATATATTCATGCTTCAGTTGTAGCTAGAACTTATTCTATATAACTGTATGGATGTATTGTGCAAACTATATTGAAATGCAATCACTTGGACATGAAGACTATGCCAATGCACTATGTTAAAGTAGATGTATACATTCTCGTTGTCTGAATGCTTTATCTATTAATTTAGTGTAATTGCTTAGTTCGGTCGGACAACTTGTGCACAAGGTTTAGTTCCTGCGAACGGCGCCCGGGAGGCACTGGGGCCGATTCGTTCCGGAAGGAACTCGGATAGCTATGCTAGCAAGACTAGCACGGATAAGGCGGGGAAGGCCTTGTAGCGGGGCTTGCTACCCGAGATGCAAGGGTCATCGCTTACTGTAGCTATTTTTCACGGTGGCAAAGATATGCCATGATCCAATGTACATATATTTCTGTATTGCTTGCTCAAACTAATGGTATCTTCGTGGCAGGGAAGAATATGGTAAGTATTATACAGACAGTTCAGACGGGAAGGTAAAAGTTACCTAACGGTAGCACGTTTGTTTCGTATACCGCATATATTCAATGCTTGCATGTAAATTGAACTAAGGCAAGATAGAAAGACCACAATAATATTGCATGTTTCATATGAACAAACTTGGATTTGGTTAGTTGGATTAGCTCGCCCTCACCAGTACTTTTCATAGTACTGACCCTCGTTGCAGCAGGTTCCCCGAGCCCGAGCGACGCGGCGAGGAGCTGAAGCTTCTTCCTTCTCCAACCAGTCCAGTATCCGACGCATTTCGTTCATGACTTTTGAAGCTTGTACAAAGCACTTGGAGCAAGCGCAACCCTTATATGCTGCTCCGTGGCAAGGCGATAGCTTCGCCAGTAGGTGTTTATAATGTCTTTTGAAGTTTTAGTAAAAGAATGTGATGTATGGGGACGGCTATCTCATTTTGTATCAAAGTTGTAAGCCCGTGTGTCATCGTTCTCGTTTTGGGTCAGAGTCTGTAAAAGATGTTCATTATTAATAAAAGAAAACTTTTCTTTGCCTCAATGTGTGTTATCTTATTTGCGTACTCTGTTGCATATGTTCTAAAGATCATCATTATGCCTAGGCCTTGTGCACGCGCGCCCTACGCGTGCACGGCATCCGGGGGACGATTATCGATTGGGCGAAATCGAGGTATGACATAGTGGTATCAGAGCAAAGCTTCAGATCTTTTGATCTCGAGTCAGAAAGTTTTCCTAAAATGACCCTGTCCCGTCCGAGTAAACTCTTGAAATCAATTGGTGCAAAATGAGATGCGTTCCATACAGTAAGTCCGTAATATACTATGAGACTGATATAAGTTACTTGTTTCAGCAGGAATGGCTCGAACCCAAGCAACAGGCCAAGTTGATGCAAGTACTTCAGGCACTTCGGCTAGTTCCGAGAGCCAGCGGCCTGCGCCCTCTGTCGACCCGGTCGAACGAATAATGCAAATGCTGGAAGTGCAACAGAGGAGGGATGAGGCCCGACAAGACAAGTTCGAGATAAATCTAGAGGCTCGATTTGAGATCCAGCAGAAGCAGGTGGACGCTCTGCAACAAATTGTTCAGACCTTGGCTTCTAACCAATCCGCAACAATAATAGCGAAACTGGTGGAGCCAACATCAGACGAAGTCATAGTGCCCCAAAATGCAAAGAAGAAGGATGTGACTGCCTTCGACTTTGCTGACTTCAAGAAGGTCTGCAATACGTCCTTCTGAGGGACGGAGGATCCGGTCGTGGCAGTAGATTGGCTGGCTGAGTTGGAAGACCACTTTAAGCTTCTAGAAGTACCTGATGACAAACGAGTCGCCTGCGCCCAACTCCAGCTTCGAATGAACGCGCACGATTGGTGGGATGTACATTGCAGATCGCTCTCGGCTAGTGATGATGGCGAGACGATCCCTTGGTCCACCTTCCATGGCGCATTCGAAGAAGAATTTATCCCCCCACCCATTCGTCGTCAGAAAGAGAACGATTTCGTGCGTCTACAACAAGGAACGATGACGGTGAAGCAGTATGCCGCAGAATTCAACCGGTTGGCAAAGTTGGCTAGTTCTTATCTGCCCAATGCAGCAAGCCGAGCCAGGCGATTTGAAGGCGGACTACGACCTTCCATTCACGCGCACGTAGTCGCTCCGCAATACGAGACGATGAGGGAAGTCCTTAACCATGCCCTTATCCTGGAGCCGCAATATCCTTCCACTACCGCGGGCGCTGTGCAATATTCTAATCACAAGCGCCAAGGTAATACAGAAGGAAACAACGCTAACAAGCGACCAAATCATTGCGGCAACCAGGGCAATAATTAGGGAAGAAACCAAGGGCAGCGCTGTGCAAAATGCAACCGTACTGGGCACCAGGCTAGTGAATGTCGAAATCAGGGATGCTTCAACTGTGATCGGCTGGGCCATTATGCTCGTGACTGTCTTGATCGTCCCAACCGAGTCCTTCAGCGCCGTGCAGAACAGCAAAATTCAGTTCAAGGACCCCAAGAGAATCGGGCTGCACAGCAACAAGAGCGTCGTCCAAACACTGGGGGCCGGGTCTATGCCTTGACGAGGGACGAGGCGCTTGCCTCGAACACCGTAGTGTCAGGTATGTTGCTATTCAATAATGTTCCTGCACGAGTATTATTTGATTCAGGTGCTACCCACAGTTTTGTGTCAACAAACTTTGCTAAGGAACATAGATTCCTTCAAACCCCGTTAGGCCTAAGGCTTAGCGTCAGTACTCCGTCAGGCATGAGCTTGCCTGCCGATTCAGTTTGTCGTGATGGCTTCATTTGCATCAGAGGGAGGAAATTGTCACTTGATGCGATAGTTCTAGACATAGGGGACTACGACATCATTCTGGGAATGGATTGGCTTGGCTCTTGTTCTGCTACTATCGATTGTGCGAAGAAGAAAGTCATGTTTCATCTTCCTGGCGAGACCAAATTTTGCTATTCGTGCAGTCCACAGCCGGGAGCGTCATATGCCTGCATGGTGATATCTGCAATGTCTGCTCGACGGATGATTCACTCCGGCTGCATAGGGTACTTGGCTTCCATTTGAGACACTCGGCAAGATTGCGCAAACGTTGAATCCATTCCCGTTGTGGCAGATTTTCCTGATGTGTTCCCCGACGAGTTGCCCGGTATGCCGCCCGATCGAGAGACAGAGTTCACTATCGACACATTTCCAGGAATCCAACCCATTTCTAAACCTCCGTATCGAATGGCACTGGTAGAACTAAAAGAGTTGAAAATTCAGCTACAAAAATTGCTTGATCGTGGGTATATTCGGCCTAGTGTGTCTCCGTGGGGTGCGCCGGTACTGTTCGTTAAGAAGAAGGATGGTTCGATGTGACTCTGCATCGACTATCGAGAATTAAACAAGGCAACTGTTCGAAACAAATACCCCCTTCCCAGGATAGATGATCTTTTTGATCAGTTACAAGCTGCCACAATGTTCTCGAAAATTGATCTCCGTTCGGGTTACCATCAGCTCAAAATTAAGCCGGACGACGTGCCGAAGTCAGCCTTTCGCACTCGCTATGGCCACTATGAGTTTTTGGTAATGCCGTTCGGTTTGACTAATGCCCCTGCCGCCTTTATGGGTTTAATGAACCAAGTGTTTCGGTCGTACCTCGATAAATTTGTAGTAGTGTTCATTGATGATATCTTAGTGTACTCGAAGAATGGGGCAGAGCATGCAGAGCACTTGCGGACCGTGCTACAAACCCTTCGAGACAACAAGTTGTATACGAAACTGAGTAAGTACAAATTTTGGCTGAGCAGTGTATCTTTCCTAGGGCACATCATTTCTGCGGGAGGCATTTCAGTCGACCCGAAGAAGGTAGAAGCCATTATCGAGTGGAAACGACCTGCCTCTGTTAGTGAAATTCGAAGCTTTATCGGGTTAGCGGGCTACTACAGACGGTTCGTAAAGGATTTTCCAAACTTGCCTCACCTCTGACTCGCCTCACTCAGAAGGGAGTCGCGTTTGAGTGGTCCGCCGACTGCGAAACTGTGTTTCGAGAGTTAAAACATCACCTCACTTCTGCCCCGTTACTTGCACTACCGGACGAGACTTCGGGATTCCAAATCTTCAGTGACGCTTCAGGACAAGGCTTAGGGTGTGTACTTATGAAGCGAGACAGAGTGATAGACTATACATCCAGACAGCTGAGAAAGCATGAAAAGAATTATCCCACACACGATCTGGAACTGGCAGCAATTGTGTTCGGATTAAAATTGTGGCGGCACTACCTTTATGGAGTGCCTTGCCGAATCTATACCGATCACAAAAGTTTAAAGTACATATTCACCCAAGCAGATCTGAACTTACGACAGTAGCGCTGGCTAGAATTGATAAAGGATTACGACTTAACGATAGACTACACGCCTGGCAAGGGAAATATGGTAGCGGATGCGTTGAGTCGGGTCTTTGCATGATCTCTGTCCGTCAATCGCAGGTTACGAAGGGAGTTAGAAGAAATGGACATCGAACTCAGAATTCGTTATTGTGGCATACGGGTTGCTCAGATGCGATTTGTACCCAACCTGATAGAGAGAGTCACATCTACTCAAAGAGATGACACATTCCTCCGAAAAATGCAAGAGCAGGTCCAAGCGGGGAAGGCAAAAGACTTTGCAGTAGATGAGAATGGGGTGTTGCGAGTGAAGGGAAGGCTATGCGTCCCCAATGATTCGGAACTCAGAAAGGAAATCCTTACGGAAGCACATTATGCAGCCTATGCGATCCATCCCGGGAGCACAAAAATGTATAAGAACCTTCGTACTGTCTTCTGGTGGCACGGCATGAAGAAAGAAGTAGCACTCTTTGTGTCGCAATGCATAAACTGTCAGAGGGTAAAAGCAGAGCATCAGAGGCCGGGCGGAGAAATGCAAAATCTTGCTATCCTGGAATGGAAGTGGGAGCACATCAGCATGGACTTTATTGTTGGTCTGCCAAGGATGCAACGGGGGAACGACGCAATCTGGGTCATCGTCGACCGGTTAACCAAGTCTGCACACTTTATAGCCATTAAAAGTACTTGGGGCACCGATCGTCTCGCTCAGACCTACCTTGACGAGATAGTTCGGCTGCACGGAGTGCCAGTTTCCATAGTATCAGATCGGGACGGACGGTTCGTCTCACATTTCTGGGAAAGCCTTCAGTCGTCGATGGGGACCAAGTTGAAATTCAGCTCAACCTACCATCCTCAAACCGATGGCCAGACAGAACGGGTGAATCAGGTACTAGAAGATATGTTGCGCCTCTGCGTAATCGATTCCAAGTCAAGTTGAGACGTCAACCTGCCGCTAGCCAAATTTGCTTACAACAACAGTTATTAGTCTAGCATCCAGATGGCTCCGTATGAGGCGCTATATGGGCGAAAGTGTAGGTCACCGATCTGCTGGGATGAAGTTGGGGAAAGGCAAATCCTTGGGCCGGAACTGGTTGAACAAACAGTGTAGAAGGTTCGGCTGATTCGAGAACGGTTAAAAGTAGCACAAAGTCGGCAAAAGAGCTATGCCGATGTTCGTCGTCGCCCTCTCGAATTCAAAGAAGGGGACCATGTGTTCCTAAAAGTCTCGCCCATGCGTGGTGTGACGAGATTCGGGATAAAAGGGAAGTTAAGTCCGAGATTTGTTGGGCCGTTTGGAATTCTCAGATGAGTGACTTCAGTTGCCTACCAAATAGCCTTGCCGCCAGTACTATCAGATGTGCACAATATTTTTCATGTGTCTCAGCTAAGAAAGTATGTGCACGATCCAAACCATGTGGTAGACTTAGGTCAGTTAGATCTGCAGGCGGACTTGTCGTACGCCGAAGAACCCGTACAGATCTTGGAACGTAAGGAAAAGCAGTTACGGAATCGGGCAGTATCGTTAGTGCGCGTTAAGTGGCGGAACCACACGGTCGAAGAATCGACGTGGGAAATTGAATCTAATATGAGGGAAAGGTTTCCCTCATTATTCCTTAGCGGTAGGTTCTATTCCTAAGTTTCGGGACGAAACTTTCTTTTGGATGGTTATGATGTAATGCCCCGTTCCCCTTATTCGGGGAGCGCGGCCAAGAAATACTTACGACCGTTCGAACGGGACAGATTGAATCAAGATCATTTCCTCGTTATGGATTGGTTTCTTCGGAATCAGGTCCCATATTCAACGGATCGTGCCTCAAGGAAGGACTCGACGGCAGAGTCGAGAGGGGCCTTTCCGTTGCGCTAGTTTCCTTGCCCATTTTTGTGCCGCTTGGTTGCTTTCTTATTGGTTTTATGACTTGCGTTTTCTTGAACGATTTCGATGAATTTCATTGTTTTCGTTATTAGGATCTCGCAAATTCATATCGAACCTCGGAGACCGAAGCAGGAGATATTGATCATCTGTTGGTGCGTGCAGGTGATCGGGTAGACGACGCACGCGCGGAGTCTTAAAGTTCTCCCTTTCTCTTCTAGTTCTCCAACTTGTGAGTGGCTTTATTTCGATTAGCACCCTTCTGCCAAGTTTTCACTCTAATAATAATTGGCTCATTATGCATCCCGTTCCAACGATATCATGATAAGAATAAAACTGAGTCAAAAAGGAAGATGAGTTAGACTTGAAATACTTGAAATGCTTGTCACTTAGAATGCTCAAACGATCTCATTGATGCGTGCTTGTCCGCTATGCATTTATATATTCATGCTTCAGTTGTAGCTAGAACTTATTCTATATAACTGTATAGATGTATTGTGCAAACTATATTAAAATGCAATCACTTGGACAGGAAGATTATGCCAATGCACTATGTTAAAGTAGATGTATACATTCTCGTGGTCTGAATGCTTTATCTATTAATTTAGTGTAATTGCTTAGTTCGGTCGGACAACTTGTGCACAAGGTTTAGTTCCTGCGAACGGTGCCCGGGGGGCACTGGGGCCGATTCATTCCGGAAGGAACTCGGATAGCTACGCTAGCAAGACTAGCACGGGTAAGGCGGGGGAGGCCTTGTAGCGGGGCTTGCTACCCGAGCTGCAAGGGTCATCGCTTACTGTAGCTATTGTCCACGGTGGCAAAGATATGCCATGACCCAATGTACATATATTTCTGCATTGCTTGCTCAAACTAATGGTGTCTTCGTGGCAGGGAAGAATATGGTAAGTATTATGCAGACAGTTCAGACGGGAAGGTAAAAGTTACCTAATGGTAGCATGTTTGTTTCGTATACCGCATATATTCAATGCTTGCATGTAAATTGAACTAAGGCAGGATAGAAAGACCACAATAATATTGCATATTTCATATGAACAAACTTGGATTTGGTTAGTTGGATTAGCTCGCCCTCACCAGTACTTTTCATAGTACTGACCCTCGTTGCAGCAGGTTCCCCGAGCCCGAGCGACGCGGCGAGGAGCTGAAGCTTCTTCCTTCTCCAACCAGTCCAGTATCTGACGCATTCCTTTTGTGACTTTTGAAGCTTGTACAAAGCACTTGGAGTAAGCGCAACCCTTATATGCGGCTCCGTGGCAAGGCGATAGCTTCGCCAGCAGGTGTTTATAATGTCTTTTGAAGTTTTAGTAAAAGGATGTGATGTATGGGGACGGCTATCTTATTTTGTATCCAAGTTGTAAGCCCATGTGTCATCGTTCTCGTTTTGGGTCAGAGTCTGTAAAAGATGTTCATTATTAATAAAAGGAAACTTTTCTTTGCCTCAATGTGTGTTATCTTATTTGCGTACTCTGTTGCATATGTTCTAAAGATCATCATTATGCCTAGGCCTTGTGCACGCGCGCCCTACGCATGCACGGCTTCACGCCCGGGGGACGATTATCGATTGGGCGAAATCGGGGCGTGACAGGTTGAGTGCGGTTACAAGTAAGGTTGGATCCGAATCTAAGTCAATTGTATTTTATTCATATTGTGTTTGGGTCAACTCGAGTTTATATTGGATACAAATTCATGTTAAATTCAAGTCCGGATCACTAAAAATTAATTTATGATAATAATAAAAAAATCTGATGTTGGTTGGATTTTTTTAAAATGTTTTTAGGGTATTAGTCTACAATCTTAACCAACGATACTAAGTACACAATATTTTAGTTAAAACTTGGGGATTATTAAATATATCTCATTATCAATTGAGAATGTTATATTCTTTTTATGTAGAATATTACATATTCACGAAATATAGGAATAATACTTTTCCATGTTTTTATTTTCGGGTGATTTTATTTCCAGAATACATGATTCTCGATTAATTAACTATGTAGCATTACGCGTATCAGTAAATTTTTTATTCACCCATTTGTGTTTTTTATTTACTAGAATTGTTGGATTCCACTGGATGATAAAGACAAAGTTCGTTTGTTATAATACAAACTCATGTATTCAGACCTATCCATATTAGGACCACCTCCAAAACCAAAGTGTTTACATGACTTCTCCATCTCAAAGCAAAAAATGATGATGTTGACCCTCCCTCTAAAAAAAAATTACAATGTTAGTGACTAACATTTGTGTATAAAATATTTTGGTACATACACCTATTTACCAACAATTACTACCACGAGATGACGTGCTAAAAAATTATACTTTTGTGTAAACAAACAGATTGTACTTAACACCGCGTGGAAATATACTTTTCTAAAAAAAAAATTACACACGTCCACTAATTAAAAGTACGTAGCACCAGTATTTACTTACTACATTCAATTAATTTTGCCAAAAAGCAAATCAGTTCTATTATGATACATTGTATCTACTATGTGTTAAGGGGATGAACCGAGAATGTCCACAATGATTATGATACAATGTATTTACATTAATGACTAGTGTTAAGGGGATGAACCGAGAAAATCCATAATGGTTTCTCTAATTCTAGAGATAAAAATTATAATGATGACCTTGGAATGCACCATCTCTTGATCAACAAATCATATATATAATATGCATGCTCTTCACACACACACACACACACACACACACACATATATATATATATATATATATATATATATATATATATATATATATATATATATATATATATATATATATATATATATACTCAAAACCATTACAAATGAACTATTTGGCAAAAGAAAATAAAAGAAAAAGAAAGGAAATTCAGTTTAGTAATAAGTTTTCGGAGTAGCTAGTTTTATTTCGGTAGTAAAAAAAACCATATAAATTCCAAATAAAATTTATAAGAAATTTTGAGTTGCTCCCACTTGTTTTACCATAATTTAAGGTGCACTAAACTGAATATATGAGACCTCCACTTTTAACGAAAACCGTCAACGACTAACAGTAAACTCCTTTAACCTACATAAATAAAATAAAAAAATTAATTTGCACCCCACTAATTTGAGAATATTTTAGTCATAAATAGCTATTAGTCATTGACGATTTTTATTAAATGTTGATGATTTCATACATTATGGTAATTCAGTAAAGATACACCTTGAATTATAGTAAAACAAGTGGATGACAACTTAAAATTTCTCAAAATTTATAGACCAAAAGAACATTTTTGACAAATCAACTTAAGACGCTACTTCCAAGGTAGGGGCACTATCGTCAATAAACTCATTTAAATTTTGCCACTTCAATTGCCCTTGCTACCCCCCTCCTCTTCCTTTTTATGTTCCTTTTCTCTATTCATCTCCTCTTCCGTTGCTCACTAGAAAGGAACGAAACACCTCCCCCAAAAGAAAAAAAGAAAAATCCCGAAAGAGCCCTAATCCTAATTTCTTCTTCTTCTCCTCCTCCAATGGCGGCCAACGGAATGATCAGCGGATGCACAGCCGACCCCAACCAGATCGTGAACTTTGAACTCACCTGAAGGCGGATCCGGGTCCAAACCCGAAACCGCACCCGCATCGCAGTACGTGACCCGATCTACTTTCCGGCCGGGGCACAAGCGGGAGCTGGAGTTCGCGCTCAAGTGGCTATCGGAAGTCTCGGCTTCTTCTCTGTGCCGGACCCGGCCCAAAAGCAAGAAGCCCTGCGAGCCCTCGGTGGAGCCATCTCATCCAGCGCAAGGTGGGACAATGTCGATTGTGGGCCCACTTACCAAGCCGCCGACGAACCCGGAGGAGCTGATCGAGTCCGGATGGATCAACGGGGCTTCGATCAAGCTCGTCAATGACGATGAGGTATGTATTCACGAAAATTTTACTCTATGTTGCACCGGCACGACACGGACACTGGGTGTGTTGGTGTTGGGTGGGGTTCCCAACCTATGTGGAGAGCGCCATCTATGTGTCGGAGAAGCTCGGGAAGGACACGACACCACACGGTAAAGGACACAGGACACTGGGTGGTGTCAAGTATGATGTGACATAACATGATAAATATAAAAGGCTGTTCATGTTTCTACAGTTGAAGTGGCTCCAGATTTGGAATAAAGCGGTGCTCTATTAGGGAAATGTAATATAAGTAAAAAAAGCCACTTTTTTTTTTTTTTAAATTTCTTTCTAGAATCTACCTACCAGGAAAACCGACGTTGAAATCAGTATAAACTAGATTTGTAAGTTCTGGTATGAGTTTTGGACGAAAACAGTACATACACCACAATATGAACACAACAACTATTTTTGTGTGTTTTATTATATTTTAGGGTGTCTTTGTTCTTGTGTCTTAGATCGACACGACACGACACACATACATGCACCTATTTTTAGAGTGGCCATAGTTCCTAGGTATTGATAAGTTGGTTAAAAAAATTGAAATCACATTTATATGGTGGGTATACCCATTCACAAACAACTACAAAACAAGGGTATACTTAGCATCGATGATTTCGATTGACGGTAGAAGCATAATACCTCTATTTAGATACATCTGCATGTATTTGGTCCCATCACATTAGGGTCCACCGGTAAATAGAAAAATATAATACTCTCGAAATCACATTTATATGGAGAGAGGAATTGAGGTGGTTCATAGAGACTTTGTTATCTTTAAATTTAAAATTATAATAATAACCACAAACCATATCTTCCCTCTCATATGTCTATAATACTCTTGAAAAGCAAGTGGTTAGGTATTGTACGATTTCGTAAGAACAACAAGAGGAATAACTTGTAAATAATGACAAGGATACTTTGTGACTAATTAGGGAAAATTCGTACGGGGACCACTTCTTTTGTCCAAGGTGAATAATTATAATTTGTAGTGTCTGTGGCACGTTTGAGTTCGACATGGCCTAATACTTATTTTGGAGGATTTGCTTATTGATAAAAGAATTGAAATTGCATTTATATGATATTGCAGGAAAATAATTTTTTTGCCATGATTGAAGAAGGAAGGATATTATGTGGTTGTGATACGTGCAGAAGTGTAAAAGTGCACAGGTAACTCCTACACAATTTGAACAACATGCTGGACAGGGTCACAAGCGAAAATTGTTAGTAGAAGTTAGAAGAGTTTCACACCCTATCATTATGCAAAACAATTCATATTTTTTTTTTAACATTCTGTCTTGTTTTTAGATACAACCACATATACATTTCTGAGAATTTGTCCCTGCATGATTTGTCAGTCACTATGTTAGAGGAACGAAACTTGGCATCCCACACACGTATCCCTTCTTTTATTATACACACACACACACATAAAACAAATTATTTTCAGAATTACTTATTTTCTCATATTCTAAATAACTCAAATGTTTTGTTTATCCAACTATTGAAGCACAATGTAGGCTGGAGGGCTGAATAGGGTTTAGCTGTTAATTAATGACTAATTGAGAGATACTAGCATTAACAATTCTAGCTATATCAATGCAATATGTAAATGAGAGAGGGAAGATAGACAAATGCAAACAAGGCGATGTATCCTTGTCTCTCAAGTATGGGACTACTCGATTTTGGACATTGC
Organism: Iris macrosiphon; assembly: GCA_036927795.1. NCBI lineage: Eukaryota > Viridiplantae > Streptophyta > Magnoliopsida > Asparagales > Iridaceae > Iris > Iris macrosiphon. Next base: position 153,929,962 of record JAYESA010000018.1, on the reverse strand, counting down.
TATTGAAGTTAATCAACTATTGCAAGAATAGTACACTGACTCCTCGGCTTCTCCAAAAGCATGGTGACGAGTACTTGCCGACTCCAACTTGCCGCAGTACAAAGACCACACGGAAATAGGACTACCTTATAAAATTAAAGTCACAATATGAAGTTAGGGCATTTTGAAAACTTGGGCGCAATGCAATCCATGAACTTGATGGTGAGTGCTTGTCAACTCCCAACACTTCCATGCAAGGAAGCAATGCAATCAATCCATGAGGTCAGTGTCAAATACCCACAAACTCCAATCTTGAGACATGATATTGAGTGCTTGCACCTCCAACAACTTCACAAGCAACATCTTTTACAATAATCCACTTAAATTCACTTTACTCTCACTTGGTAGATGTGTAAATGGAAACTATTAAGTATTTAGAGAGTAATCTTTATGTATGGCAACATGGTCTTCAAAGAGAGTGTAGAATAAGCAAGAAGTATATAAGTCACATATTCAACTGTACAAAAATGAGCCATTATTGGCTATTCTGTACAGATCAGGAAACCAGCTGACCAAGAATCAATGGGATTTTCGATGACGTTCAGACATGGCACTAGTTGTTGCTACTCTTGGCACTTGTTGTTTTGTGCCTATTAGATCGTATACCTATCAGTTAACAGATTTACTCTTCTTCAGGCTTGGTCAGTTGATCAGTTAACTTACTGGTTAACCAGTTGATTATTAGCTCGACCAGCCGACATGTTAGCTGATTGGTCATCGTTTATGGTAGTGAGCTAGAACATGTTACCATATTCACATGCCTTCTCGAGTTCATGCATGGTAGCCTCCGTAATTTCCATTCTAAGGTCTCCATGGATCAGACTAGTTTCCAAGTGCATCACATCCACAAGTGTTACAACTTCTCAAGTTCACGGCGCACTCCCTCGACGACTCGATACAAACATTACAAACCGATGCTAGGCACAGGGCTTCTTGCAAGAAAATCTTCAAGTCACCATCTTGTTATTGTCCTTATTTTGGCACATCATTTCTCATCTTGTTATCCTTCCAACTCCACCAAATCGATCTTGTTCAACCAGCTTGATCTCATACAGGTGGGTCCGGTATGGTGGTGGTTGAGGCTATGCATTTTGTTTCCCCAAGATGACATGCGTAAATCAACATGCTCATGAATACAAACACGTACAGTAATCAATTGAAATGTTAAGCACGTGCATCCATCAAATATTGGCTATAAGCGATATTTAGCTAAGTGTTACATAATGACAATACATAATATCACATATATCCAATACTTGATACTCATATTTTCCCAACATAGAGATGTAAAGATATACTAAAGTATTAATCATGCTCTAATATGTTCATGTGATACACTGTGTATATAACCACATCAGTGTCTATCTAACATAAACCTAGTCAAAGTGCTAGTTAAAGTGCATTAGTAGAGATTTAACATGATTATGGTAGAAAATACATGTTACTGATAACCTATATGTTCAATATAAGGAAATCTGTGGTGTATGTGTATGAAATGTATATGAATTGTAAATACATACTAGGCTATGTACATAAATCTGGGAGGTATCTTGACGTATCGGACGCGTATCACATATCCAATACACTAGGATACAATTTTGTTTCCCATGTTCAAGTATCCAAGCTTCCTAGCTGATAATATGTGATTTTTTTGGCTAAAGTTAAGGGGATAAGAAATTAATCGTGTTTATTTTGAAGTCTGATGTTTTGTTCAACTTTATTGTTGACGAGTTTCCATCCTTTAGTATTGCAATTATTTTGGTAAAGAATTGAGCTGCTTCTCTTGAAAACATATATTAGAAATTTTTGTTTGGCTCTTTCTAATTATTCGTCACCATTTGATATTAGTTCTACTTGTAATTATGCTTGTAGTGATAATTGCATATGGTATTTGAAGTATGCCACTATCAACCACTGCATCTTAGTTCAAAATTACGTATTATGTCTACCTTCAATATCAATCGCCATAAATGTTAAATTCAAGTATATTGAACTGAAAGACAATATTTATATTATTTTTAGTTATATGTCATTTATTTACATTTGTAAGACTAGTTAGACCTATCCATGGATTTGATTAATCACTTATTGAGTTTCCTTTTTCAGACTAGCAAGACTTTGGAGAGGACTGTGGGTTCCTAACTTTTGTGATATGATTCTTAGAACAATGTCTTTAATTACATAAATTTTGAATTGTGTGACATGTTGGTAGTATAAGGACTGACATTTGTTTTATATACGTAGTGTCAACCCATAACTTCAATGAAATTATTATGAATGTTATTGTATGTTGGATTTCATGTTGATTTACTTGGTTAGTGATATGGTACATGTTAAATTGACCTGTCTACGATTTTAAATATCATAGTTATTTTACATGTGTTGTGCCAATATTATGATAATACTGCTATTTGACAAATTCTACCATCTTATATTTTAGTGTTAGGGCAAGTTTGGATTGAACTTACGTTTAATCCCGTTTGCTTAAATGCCCATCTTCGGATGTTTGTTCTGCTAGGATTTCAAAACACCCATTTGAGCCCCAAAATGATTGGCAAGTTCGAAAAAATGTCCATTCGGAATGAAATTTGTTAGGCAAATGCCTTGCATTTGACACCAATTGGAGTCCCGGTTAAAAGTAAGTGCAATCGAAACTAGTGATTAGAGTATTAGGTTTCAACACTATAGAAAAGATTTATAGGGTTATAAAACTTAATGGTCAAAGTCAAAATATAACTTGACATATTATGTGTGCCCTCTTATATACTCGGACTTCCCAAAAGTACCAAATTGCATTTTTTTTTTGATTCATGAAATGTTTTATTTGACTTTCTCTTTAATGAATCAAAGGAAACAAATCTCAAGTTGATAAATAGCAAGTTTAAAAAATTATGTGAGCACCATGTTATAATTTTATAGAAATCATGCCATTATGAGTTAGTCATGGACAAGGCTAGCCTAGTAGGTACAATCATTTAGCAAAGTTGTACCCCCTACCACATCCAAAAAAAAGTTGTAATGTAATCGTGGCCAAAACGAACTTGATACCCAAGGTTATTGGCCAATGCTTTTCATATCCGGTAGTTCGGGTCATTTCTTAAATACTACCAAATGAAGCTGTACTTGTCGGTACCAGTCAATTTTCAAAATATTGGCCAAGTTTAGGTGCAACTCCTATTCCCTATATGTCAAGCAGGTCAGTCAACGACAAGATCTTGTGAGCACAAGATCTAGAAACAATTTGCACTAAGCTGAAGTTTTTCAAAAAATTTACCTTAAAAAGATTTATGCACCTGAGACCCTTATCTTTAGAAACTTATAAATGGACTATTCGTAGTCCAGAGACAACATTGTTATGAGCATTATTATTTTTCTGCATTATCCTTTTTTGGGAAAACTGCATTCATAAGTGATTTCTTCATTAATATTTGTGTCTGCATATTATGACATATAAGTAGGGTATTACCATATTCGTATTTGTTTGCTAGTAATGAATACATATATTGTTCGGATATAAAATCAAATAACTGTATCAGGGAGAAAATATGATTTGGACTAGATATAGTAATAAACGGATACAGAAAAGCTAATATGAATATGGAATAGTCAAAGGCGCTCATCGAGCGCGCCTAAGGTGCGCCTCGCACCTTACTAGGCGAGGCTCCTTTCTTCGGGCGCACCCAAGGCGCTCCTTTGGTGCACCTTTCAGCAAGACGCACTCAAGAAAATGTGCGCCTTGGGTTTCAAGAGAATTGATGATGTCATATAAGTTAGTTGTATAGTAATTAACTTATGATTGAGTATCGATATATACTTTAAATATAATAGTTGTAGTCACAAGTAGAGTGGTCCTTAAGATTAGAAGCTTAGATATATTAATATTATATATTTATATAGGTAACTAGGTATCCAAATTTGGATAATACAGTGAAAGCATATCCATATTCATATAAATTAAATTTGCATTCAGATCCTAGCGTATCCAATATTATTAGATCCATATCCTGTTGTGATAAGATTCAAATCCTGATTTTAATCGGATAATCTAGCTCCGCACTCTTACTTTTGAGTTAGCAACATCCCTTATGGTATGTCAGAAGGACAACCTCGTACATTGCCGATATCATGCAACCTAGGAAGCACAAATACTCTAAAAATATATTAGGACACACCAAAATATGTGCCTGTCCATGTTGTTTTGTGTTTTCCATGTCGTGCCGTATCCATTTTCGTGTAACATAGGCTGCAATCTTCATGTGATTTTTTAGTTTGTAATTTTTTTTCTTTTTCTTTTAATTTTCCAATTTTTCTTTTAATTTTCTAATTTTTCTCTTATATTGCCGACATCATGCAACCTAGGAAATACAAATACTCCAAAAATCTAGGCCGTATCGTATCAGACACATATCGAAATAACCTAGACACTTCAAAATACACTAGAACACACCAAAATGGATGTCATGCCCGTGTTGTTGTGTGCTTGCCACGTCGTATCGTATCTTTTTTCGTGTAACATAGGTTGCAACCTTCGGGTGATTTTTTTAATTTGTAAATTTATAAAAATATTTTCCAATTTTCTTTTAAATATCTATACAATGAATTGTTTAAGATAATTTCACTGATTTAATTGTATTTTGGATTTTTCTTTAAAAAAATTCAGAAAATGTGTGCCTTGCTTCAGTGAGGCCCACTTCATGCCATGCACCTTGCACCTCAAGCGCTAGGTGTACCTTGTGAGTTGCTATGGACCATACATCATGTCAACACTTATGGAATGGAATATGTGGCGTCCACTGTCCACACACCTTGGTTTTCATGGATACATAGTTCATTATTATATGATATTATGTTATGCATACATCTTTGTTTATGAAATTTATTTTGGTAATTCTTGATCTCCGATTTTATATCAGATTTTTTTCCTACATCTCCAAATAAAATACTTCCGAATTTATTTTGTTGCATCTGTTCATGCAGTTAGCGGCATCGCTCAAACAAAATGTGATAAAACAAATAGCATACATTTTTTTATCAACTTTGCGACCTCACATTTAATTGAATAAGCATCAAGATGCATTTGGTTTGACTAGGAAATCATATTTCTAAAGTATGATCACTTTATCCATGATTCAAATCCTTGAAACTCAATATATCATGTTAACCATCTTCTAATACATACCATATTGAAATGTAATATGGAGTGCTGTGGCTACTTGTATTCCTGTAGAAAAGGTTACTTGTGTCTTAGTTATCTTCTGCTTTTGCTTGTTGGTTCTTATTTTTTTTCTTTTCTTTTTAACTGGTTGGTGTATTTGATGGTAGCGATGGTGTTTCTCAGCCACTTTGTGGTAATCTTTTGATGAAAGTTGGTAATTGCTTGCTATTGTAATTAGAAATTATTTCCAGAAACTAAAGTTAAATTGTATATAATACACTTCATGGATGAATCTTCCCTTTTCTACGGCGACATTGAATCATAATTTCTTTATTTCCCCGTGAAGTTTATATGGACATGCTCTTACTCCATTTATATATTATTTACAGCTTGCTTGGGAAGGTTACTACTCTTAGTGAGATGTGATGCGGTGTGTCGAGTAAAGCTAAAGGCATGAGTGTAAAGCTTGACTCTTATGGAAAAGCACCCGAGGTAAATCCGTCCTGCTTGATCTCCATATCGAAGTGAATATATGAATTTGGTCCGCTTCCTAATCTACAAGAGAAGAAGAAAATACTGGTTATTGGTTTTTTGTGTATTTGCCATCTGATACACCCTCCAAAGATTGTTCTCCAATCTCATTTTGCATTTTCACATGAACTCAGCAACATTGAAATTTATCTAATTTAATACTTGAATCTCATTCTTATTTTATTTCTCTCATTCAATATTCTGACATTCAACACTTTCCTGACATCTAGATACTTTTTTCCTTAATTAATTACGTCACCCCAGGCTGAATTTACCTATGGCTGCACACATCTTGACCATCTCCTTACCCTACATTAGTTGGAGCCTTGTGGCACTTGAATACCCCTTTAAATATGTGCTAGTTCTTGATATTTTTATTCAAAAGATGTCCTGCATGGAAAATTTGACATTTAAATATTCTTTGCATTGGAGATTAATGTACTTCTCGATAAATTTTGAAACTTCAGAGATCCTGTAATAGCAGTTCAATTTAATGCTTGTTTATTGCCTATCCTTCTAAATTCGGTCGGTTATATATTCTCTCCCATCTTTGTACTTTTGATGTACCCAAATGAGGTCCCACATATTCACAAATAAATTATACAAAATTAAAATTTGTCTAATATTAACTGTTTGATTTATACTTATTTTTATTCCCTGTCATGTTAAGTTATGATAGCTTTACATTTCCCTAACATTTTTTTACTCTGCTAAATATTTTAGATTGGATGTTACTTCCATTTTCTTAAAGAGAAAATTTGAGTTGCACCCCACTTTTTTTTACCATAATTCAAGGTGCACCACACTGTTTTACCATAATGTATAAACCCTTCCCCACTTCCGTTAAAAATTAACGGTCAACTCCGTTGACCGTTAATTTTTAACCGAAATACCCCTAGCAAATCACCATTATTATCAGCCCCCCTGCTCAGCCTGGGAATAGGAAAAGGGTATTTCGGTCAAAAATTAACGACCGTTGACCGTTAATTTTGTTGACCATTAATTTTTGACGGAACTACAAGAATTTGTACATTATGGTAAAGTAGTGGGGTGCAACTCAAATTCTCTTTTTTAAATTGGACAACTATCATTTTTGTTCATTTTAGAATGTTCTTGAATATATATCCTTAATAGTCTCAATACAACTACTAGACTTGTTTATTCTCCAGGGCCAACCACATTATTCTGCTAGGAACTCTATCATAAGTTCTTTGTTTTGTGAGTCGATAGAAACCATATGTAAATTCCTTTTTTCATGTCTAAAATTTTCTTTAATCTTTCTTAGAAAGTAAAGGACATCCATAGTATATCTTTCATCTCTCTGTATGAACCAAATTGATTCTCTAAATTTTAGTTTATTTTCTTTCTTCATCTATGCTGCTGACGCTATTTTTTTTGGATAAAGGCTTTGTCCTTGTATCTTAATCTATGCTCAATTACTCTCTCACAAGGTTTCATTTTATGCTAATATGGTTGGAGATTGTGTTACTTGCCAATTATAAATTTTTACCTTTCATTTTGTTTTGGGATTTTCTCATGTACACATGTTTGGAGGTCAAGTGGATGAGCAATAAGGTTGGTGTCCATTGTCTACCAACTGGCATTTTAGTCTCATGGCAAGATTTTACCTCACTATAGTTGTAGTTGCCTTGACAGTAATGTGGTACTAAAACGGCACCTCAGGCCTACGTTAGCTACCACTTATTATATTTCAGTTAATATTCTCACATGATCTATGGATTCTAGATTTTCCAAAATCATATTGATGCAATAATCTGCACAGTGTCCAGAATATGTTATATTTCTCTTTCAATTTTTTCCATGCAGCTTTCATATAACCTGAATCATCGTGAGTGATAATCTGAACCACGTTCTGAACCCCGACCTCTTCAATAACTGCACCGAGTAGCGATACCAGTGCATCTGCATCCACAATTGCGTGGGTGGCATCGACTGATTTCAGGAAAACAGTGTCCTGGCGGCAATCCACAAGGAAACCAATTCAGGTCCTGTCGGAGCACCGGTCGGTCGAGATGTCCAGCAAGATGGTGCATCCGGTCTGTGCCCAGTACTGCTTGGCGTCGTTTACTCGTTCACGAACTTGGTTGAAATCCTCCCGCAAGATCTATCCTCTGAGTTCGTCGCAGTTGGGGGCCTTGAATCCGGCACCGCATTTGATGGCAACGTCAAACATCTTCTGGAAAGAGGGCATCCTGGCGGCAACATGATCAATGTTTGCTTCGTAGAAGAACCTCCCTACGCACTTTGCCGCCGCGACGGCAGTACTAGATGAGTACTCGATATCTTCCTCCTTCATAATGAAGTAGGCCCAGGTTAGCTACCACTCATTGTAGTTGCCTTGACAGTAATTACTGCATCAATCTAACTTGTTGGGCTTCTGCAAAAAATACAATGTGGGCCTGTTTTTGTGTTTGCATGTATCTCCCTATGTATGTGTATCTGTTTTAACATCAGACTATGGGTGTATGACAAAAGTAAACAATCAAACAACATAATCCATGCTACTTTGGAACTATACATGCTATAAGAAACTTCTGAATTGAATAGGAGTACATGGGCATGATTGTTTTTTTTTACAATTGACATGCAGTAAGTATTGTAAATTTGATTATAGGATTTGGTTTTGTTAAGTAAAGATGCTTTTGGTTCTTGTTACAGGTAAATCCACCCATATGACACATCTGCCTCAAAGAATAGGCAGAGAGAAAGTACCTCCAAGGAGTCTTTAAACACTTTGATATGCTTCTTACAGTTGTAGGACATCTTCTAGTATCTATTAATTAATATACTTATCTTTATCTACATATTGTTGAAAACATAATCTATCACATTCTGAATTATGAATTTGGAACATCCCTTACTCTTCAAATAATATTATTATTGTCATTGCTCACTAATTTTACAATGGCAAACATTTGACTTCTAAGAGATGATAAAACCTGCTTTTCTACTGACATCAATGACATGGGCCTCGAGGTTGCACCAATGTTTCATCATTTAGCTGTACATATGTTTTTGTGACTAAATTAAACGGGAACCCTCTTCTCTATGCTGTGATTCTTCTTCTTCATTTCGTGGTTCCTTTGATTTTTTGAGGGCCCAATTGATTCGAATTTTCCAAGTTATTACCACCGCCTTTGAATTTGGTTTTGACCCAGCTGGAAACAAAGATAAGACTATATATCTTGACCCACCCGGAAAGAGAATACGGTTGAACCCTGACTGACTCATAGCTAGTGTAATGTGTTGCTGCTTACATATATACATACATACTTGCAATTAAATCCCTTATATTTTGTAGCTAGGTAGCTAGTTTATGGAAGGGTAAATTGCTAATTCCACGTACGTACATGCTGATCAGGTAGGTACCTGATGAAATGCATGCCTAGGATCAGAGAGTGCACAATCGACATTCTCTCGATGGACATCGACATGGAGATCGTTGACGAGGAAGACGGCAGCAGCAGCAGCGAGGAGTACTGGGAACTTACGAATAGAGATCTCCAGCTCGTCAACTTCTTGTATTGTGATCTCAACAGGCTTATAACCACCACTGCTCAAGGGGAACACAAGAACACCCTCACTCCACTCGCCAACAGTTTTTTCTACTGCATGGAACAAGTAATTAATTTAACCCTTAATTCACTTTTATTACTTTCTTTCCTTTACATAAACACTAGCTAGTTGGTTTGAGATATTAGGATTCACATGCATTCTGCAACAGCAGCAGTGCAAACATTCCTATGACTTTTTAGTGCTAGCTTGTATGCAGCCTTATGTAAATCAGGGTTTCGTGTTGGCTTAATGCTTAACTGGACTACAATTTTTTTGCAATTATGCTCTCTGCTTAATTGCAGACTAGAAGCATTCATACTTCTTTTCTCTTCCCTTTTTCACGAAGGGCTAACTTAAATAAGTAGGTCTGCTAACATCTTAGATTTTATAGCTGGAAACTTGCCAAAAGGAAGAGTTTTAATTAGTTCTTGGGTTGTATTTTAAAAGGTGATAAATCTGCTGGTTGAATCATCAAATTGCAGAATCATGAAATTATTAATTTTGATTAATGGCTTGTTTTGGATTGTTATGTGGCCAATGACTTTGTAGTTGGTGCAAACCGGAGATTGGATGTTTAGCTAATAAAATTACATTTATAATTGATTTTTGTGGCTGATGTTTGAAATACTCTCTTTTATGATATTTAAAATACAGTTATAATTGTATTTTTTTGCAGAAGCCCAACAAGTCAGATTGATGCAGTAATTACTGTCAAGGCAACTACAATGAGTGGTAGCTAACCTGGGCCTACTTCATTATGAAAGAGGAAGATATCGAGTGATCATCTAGTACTGCAGTCGCGGCGGAAAAGTGCGTAGGAAGGTTCTTCGAAGCAGACATTGATCCTGCTGCCGCCAGGATATCCTCTTTCCATAAGATGTTCGACGTCGCCATCAAATGCGGTACCGGATTCAAGGTCCTCAAGTGCGACGAACTCAGAGGATGGATCCCGCGGGAGGATTTCGAACAAGTTCGTGAGCGAGTAGACGACGCCAAGCGGTACTGGGCACAGACCGCATGCACTATCTTGCTGGACATCTCGACCGACTATTTCTCCGGCAGGACCTGCATTGGTTTCCTTGTGGATTGCCCCCAGGACACTGTTTTCCTGAAATCAGTCGATGCCACCCACGTAATTGGGGATGCAGATGCACAGGTATCGCTGCTCGGTGCAGTTATTGAAGAGGTCGGGGTTCAGAACGTGGTTCAGATTATCATTCACGATGATTCAGGTTATATGGAAGCTGCAGGAAAAAATTGAAAGAGAAATATAACATATTCTGGACACTGTGTGCAGATTACTGCATCAATTTGATTTTGGAAAGTCTAGAGTCCATAGATCCTGTGAGACTATTAACTGAAATATAATAAGTGGTAGCTTACGTAGGCCTCAGATGCCGTTTTAGTACCACTTTAGTGTCAAGGCAACTACAACTTCTGCATCTTCCTATCCACCTTCCTTAGATTTCTGTAAAACGTAATCATCCTCTTTCCCCTTGAACTTCCCAATCCTAATTCTTGAAAATATCCAATTTGTGAACCTAATTTATTTTTCAAATTGAGCCAGTTAAGCAATTGTTCTGCTTCAGCACGTTGCATAACATGTAATTGATCTTTTCCTATCGAATTCTATAAACTCTGACAGCTTAATGTGCCCAAATGTGTGTAACAGCCACTCATGACTAGGAAAACCTTAACCTAACAAGTAGAATTAACCACTGTTTGGTTGGGCTTCCCGTTAAGTATCTATAAATCGACTTGCAACCAACCATTGTTTCTGATAATGAAGAGTTAACAAGGAAGATGTATTGGTATTTGGTGAACATGATGTATACTATTTGCTTCCCTGCTGATTGAGGGTTTGGTAGTGATGCTGATGGCTGCTTTTGGTTAATGGCGTGGCGACCTCATCAATCATTCATATGCCTTTTTAGCTTGGTTGAGCTCACCGGTTGGTTCAGAGTAGTACTGTCATCTTTGTTGTTGTTGGCCCAGTTAGTGTACGGGGTGGGGAATCATGCATGCATAAGAATCATGATTCATGGTCTCAATTATATTTGATGCAATAATGTCTAAAGATCAGATCATGAAGAAATTAAATGCTGGGGGTGCACCCCAAATAATATATTTATGTTGCATTTACCGACACTCTCTCTCTCTCTCTCTCTCTCTCTCTCTCTCTCTCTCTCTCTCTCTCTCGTGTGTGTTTATGATAAAAGTGTTTTGTTCCTTTTTTTTTTTCTTTTCCGGATCATTGAATATGGAGGTTTCATGCTTCTTCGTAAGGTTATTGACAGGCAACTGTACGTGTTTTGTTAGTTGTGTTGCTAAATTAACAGGCAATAGCCTTTACAAGTTAAAGTGGGTTACAACTCATTCTGCATATTCCTATAGTTGAATAAGGTTGTGAATGATGTGGGAAGGAAAAATGTTTTGCTACACTGCAACCAAAAGCGATTTGTCATCTATGCTTGAATTGGTTAGTGAAAGCTCGATCTAAAGGTCTACAAGATGTTTATTTCGTCGTATAGTTTGCTTAGATCAGATCTTCCGTGTGTTTGATGCCTTGGATATTTTGATGGGGAGTTGGAGATGACGACTTTAATGGAACCTTGTAATTTGCGTGGCATCTCTTATTCTGCCAAACAATTGCTTGCCGGAGTAACCTTATATTTCCTCTCATGTTTCTGTTATTCTGAAGTTGCAGTCATCGTAATAATACCTACCATTTGACAAAGCAGTGTTGAATGCAGCTGGTGCTGTAATTAGTGGCTAATTTGACAATAAGACTGTTTTCTGTACGATTCGTTAATTGGATGGTTGTGTCCATTTCCATTTGTAGTTGCAGAAGAAACTTGTAATTGCTTTTTTTTTAGACTTGACTTAAAAGTTGGAGATTTGTGTTTGAAAACTTCACTCTATTTTTTGCAAACACATATATTGTTTCATATTTCTGTACCCTCTTTATTACATGTGGGTTCCACTGTTATTAATACTGGCTGGAGTCTAAATGTAATAGGGCTGGAATAAAAATATAAGACAAAAATAGTGGAACAATATATCTGGCACTAAAAATTGATTTTCCTGGTAAGAAAGTCCAAGAACAGAAAGAGACTTCTCCACCCGAAAGTTTAGTGGAAAGAGCTGGTTGTTGGAAAGGGACTCCTGCTTAAGGATTAATTCGTAAGATTTGATTGGATTAGGTCAGTATGAACTAAAAGTGGTCATTTGGGGGAACAATAAATTAATTAATAAATGTAAACCAACAGAAGAGAAGACAAGAAAAAAAAAAGGGAATGAGCGAATGGTAGGTGAGTGAATTACAAAGTATTATTTACGAAGGGACAGAGAATTTTAGTGATCAATTCCACTTAATTTTTTTTTTTTATATAACTTCTATATTGCACTCTTTCTTTATATACCGTACATGTTCTTCCAACCTCTCTTTTTGGGGAACAATAAATTACTAATAAATGTAAATCAAGAGAAAAGAAAGAAAAAAATAATAAAATAAAATAAAAATAAAAATAAAAATAAAAATAAAAATGAATGAACGGGGAAGGTGAGCGAAGTATTATTTATAGTTATTTGTATTTATTCACATTACTATTCCATAACTCTATTATTCTCATTTTAAATTTTATTAGTACTATTTCTTTATTTAGTGTTAAATAATTGGAGGGAGGCTCAAAAAATACATTAAATAGAGGGTAGTAGTATTAATTTAATAATAGGGGTAACATAATTAACGATTAATAATGGAAGATAAATACAAATAATTCTATTATGTAGGAAGGGACGAAGACAATCTCGGAGATCAATCCCACTTAGGTCTTTTTCTATACATAAAATTTTATATAGGGTGAAGAAATTTATCTTATTTGTGCAAAATATGACATGTTTGAGATATTTACAAGAAATAAGATTGGGTGTTAATGCAACTAGTGCCAGACAAAAAAAAATTTGGTTCCAGTCACACTGGAGCCAGACTTTAACACGGATTCCACGCACGCATGCATGCATAGAAAAAAAGAAACAACCAAAGAAACACTATTCCAACTACGCACCTAAACATGATAACTTGTTTTCAGTGAAAGGATGTACGCAGTACGCATGCATGCTTTTTTTAGACTCTTGATAAAGGCACTACAAAAATGACTCAAGATAGCCCAAATTTTCACCATTGATAATTACAAGTTTGCCACTCCCAAAAATTATTCACCGGGCTTTCCATTTTCAATTGATTTTTTTATAATTAGGAGTGTTATAATTTTGACAGTCCTACCAATTGGAAGGACTGTCAAAATTTTGACAGTCCTAACAATTGGTAAGACTGTCATAATTTTAAGAGTCCTAAAAATATATGTTAATTTTTTAGGACTGTGAAAAATTTGACAGTCCTTCCAATTGGCAGGACTGTCAAAATTTTGACAGTCCGGAAGGGAGGGCTACGGGAGATGCACGAGGGCGGGGCTGCGTGGAGGCCGGAAGTGGGGACGAGGAGGAGGAGTGGGAGGGGAGGAGGAGGAGGCGGCGGCGGCGGGAGGCGGGGGAGGAGGCGGAGGCGGTGTAAACACCCTAAATTTCAGAATCATTTTCAATATAATTTTTTTCGTATTTTCGGTGTTCTTCTGGAATTTATAGCAAGGGAAATTGTGGGTTAAAGAATTTCTAGTGCTGCTAGATATTGGTAAAATATTCTGGAATTAATAATTTACTGTGTAAAATGGAGAACCGGACCTACGGTATTTTTCGGTGAATTATTTGGACCCCGGAAACGAGTTTTACAGCTCAAATGAGCTATTGGGTTGCTGAACCAAACCGAACCGAACCAACCCGACCCGAAACCGCAAGGGAAACCCTAGCCGCCGGATTCTACTGTGCATAGCCTATAAAACCCCCCTCGGCGTTCGTGCCAAGCCCTAGCCGCCGCTCGTGCCGAAACCCTAGATCCTCCGCCGCCCCCAAGCCCAGCCGACTTCATCGACCCCGACCCTCGCTGTGCTCCCCACCGGACGAGCAGCCCCTCGACCCTTCGACGACGCCCCTCCGGCCCCGCTGTCGCCCCGAGCGACGTCGCCCAGCAGTCCCCCTCCGGCCCCGCTGTCGCCCCGAACGACGTCGCCCAGCAGTCCCCCTCCGGCCCCGCTGTCGTCCCGAGCGGTGTCGACACCCCGAGCACCCCCTTGTCGACCCGACCCCGACGCCTCCCAAGCGTCGCTCCGCTGACCGAAGACAGAACCTGGGACTCGACTCCGAGATCCAGCGGACACGAGTGAGGAAGAATCGGACGCCAGCAGCGTGCGAGGACACGACCAGGACACAGATTGGCTTTCGAACACGTGAAATTCAGATTCATGGAGCCCTGTTCAGGTACCAATTTCTTCCTCGTCGCAACTCCGATTTCATTTCTGTCAATTGCTATGCGTAGACTGTGTAACCCTCTCGGTGCCCGTGCAACTCGCTCGGTGCATCGCGTCCTGTAGTGATCGCACACCGCGATCCAAAAACAGAAAAAATAATGCCCTGTTTCACCCCGGAACTGAGTCCGCCCCGCCAATCGGGACGACTTGGTCGCACGCGGTCTTTACCGAACCGTACGCGACGTTGATACGGTCGTGTAGGATTTCGCAGAAGTCGATTCGGAGGTGCGTGCACACCGGAATCAACGCGTATCCGCCGACGACACTCCGTATCCGTCCTTTCTGGAACACGCTGTAACTTTGTGTACACACGTCGGATCGAGACGAAACTTGCGCCATCGGACTCGTAGCAATAAGCTGGTCCTGTGACCCAAGTTTGGTCCAATTCCGAGAACGTTGACAAAATCACGTATCGTGGGCCCCATAGGCTCCACTTGAAGGGTGATTTTGAGATCGGCTCATCGGAATCCAATTCTGGAAGTTCCGTTGGGTTCGTATCATCGTTCTTGACTTGTAGACACTGAGTTTGCGGAATTTGGAGACCTTGGACCCTGACGCGCTTTTCGGTGCAAAGTGGCCCACATGTGGACCCCGCTTTAGTCCGAAAATGACCTTTTTGCCCCTGTGTCCAAATTGGACGTAAGGATAGGCATTTCTAGCAGTTTGATACCTTCTGAGACTGTCGGTGATGTTTATTACAGCTTTTGGAGTAGCACCTACCGGATCCACTGATACAGGGACAGTTGTTGGTATTCGGACATCAGGCAAGTGTACCTTGCCAAACTCTGCAATATTATTACTTATATTCCTTGATTTACTTTAGTGCTGTGCATGCTCAACCTAGGACCGTGTGACGTACTTAGCGTCCGATTATTAGTCGGGTGCCAACACTGTACGCGGTGTTGGGTACGGTCATCTAGAGATGGACATTCGTGACACTTTATATTCTCGTACTTGTCTTACCAAGTACACATTGACCCAGGACACTTGACACTACTCATGAGACAGAATTTTCCCGAGATATTCGTGGTGATCCTGTATAGGATACAGGACATGGACATTATATTCATAGATACTTTATGACTTGTGCATTAGTTATGATCGCGCTTGACATGGGCATGAGACGTTATGGTCATGATATGCGTGGTTACATTGGGTGGGGAGACACACACAGGCTACAGGCTGTTTACATATATATATCTTCTATTATTGAGAGGTCGTAGACTCTCGTAGCAGAGCTAGACCCACTACCGGTTATTACCGCTACCGGCTCCCCGACACAGAGCTTGTAGTGGCTCAGCCTGAGACTAGTGATGCTCTCACTTGCATTTCACTTAGATTGGTTACATATTTACCCTATTGCTTCATTTAGTTATTTATTTGCTGCACTGTTTATTTACTCATTTTGGCATGAGCTTTCTTGTACCTTGCTATGTCCCCTGAGGACCTGGATCCGGATTTTGTCCCCAGATTTTGCAGACGAGGTTTATCCCGAGATTTACGGGACCGGAGCAGGAGCTGATCCAGGAGCTGTACCACCATCTGAGGACGAGGTCTTAGCTGAAGACTTCTCTTGAGCATCCATGTTCCATGCTCAGCTTTTATTATTTATTTCAGTCTTTTATATTCTGGTATGTTGAACCATTGTACTAGATATTTATCGGGTTGTTCCCCGAAGTACTTTGTAAGACTAGATGATGATTTACATTCCTTATTTATTTCGTGGATCATATTTTATTTCTTGTGTGGATGAGATTAGTTGTGCCATGATTGTCGTAGACTTGATTTTACAGCTTAAGTATGCCCTGATGGATCCATTAAATTGGGTTGTCCATCGGTGCGTACTGCTGGCCATTATCACGCGTCCGGTCCCACGGTATTTAGGGACTGGGGCGTGACATGGTTTTTGTGGTGGCCCATGCAGGTCTACGATTAAATTGTTCAGTTTCAACTTAGGGACTGAACCAGCCTGCCCTAAGGATAGGATAAGTTCTAGGATCTCATCCATTATTTAATCCATCGTTGAACTCTATATCGACTTGAAATTTTTACTTGAACTGCATCCTGTATTGATTCCTCTGTGCGTTCTTACAGTTTATATTTTGATTGCAGAGCAATGGATTCCGGAAACAGAGATGATATTCCTTTGGATACGCCACACGACGCTGTGGTTACTTATGGAGACGGAGTGACACCAGGGGATGGAGGACAAGCATCGCAGAGTGATCAAACCTGTCAGCCTAATCCAAGGTTCCGGAGAGATGACATCCCACCACCACCACAATTCACTCCCCAGATGCCAGTATTTCCGCCCGGACAAGCCATGGACGGGCAACAAATGTTCCAGATGATGTATGCCATGATGCAAGCACAGCAACAGATTCAGCAAGAGGCCCATCGGCAGGAGGCCGAGTATCTGAGGACCAGCCTGGTATCCGCATTGGAGCAGGCAAATCCCCCAACAAGGAGAACAGCGACGGGATCTATCACTGATTTCCGTCATCTCAAGCCTCGCACATTTTCTGGTAAAGAAGGGCCAACGGAAGTTCATGAGTGGCTCACAAACATTCAGCATCAGCTGGAAGCCGCTGAACTTCCAAGAGAGAAGTGGATGACTGCCGTCAGAATGCAGTTAACTGATAATGCGCATCACTGGTGGTTAGCAGAAGAGAGGAGGCTTGGACAGGACAGAGTCACATGGGAAGAGTTCTCCAGACTTTTCCAAGAAATGTACATTCCAGCCGTTGCCCGGTCAGAGCTCAGAGACAGGTTCAACCGCCTTATCCAAGGCAGCATGTCAGTGGAGGAATACAATGCGGAATTTATTCGCCTGAGCCACTTTGCCCCGACATTGATTTCGACGGAAGAAGAAAAAGCAGAGAAGTTCTTTGACGGCTTAAAGTTCAAGCTTCAGAGATTGATTGGATCGGTAGCACCTACATCTTATACCGATGTCCTTGCAGCAGCCCGACGCTTGGAGCGCGTCACTAGAAGGGAGTCTAATCTGAAGAGGCCTATCACATCAGCACCATCCAGGCCAGCACATGGGGATTCAGCAAAGCGAACCCAGAGGGGTATGCCAGATAGAGCAACACATAGGGACAGACCTCTTCCTACTTGTCACCACTGCGGCAAGGTAGGACACATTGAGAAGGAATGCAGGCGTAAGTTGGGACTATGTTTGAGCTGCGGATCCAGCCAGCACTTTTCCAGGGACTGTTCCGAACGTAGAGACGGAGCACCAAGACTAGCATTGCCTGCACCACGACCAGCTTATCCAGCAGTAGGAGCACAGCAGACAGGAGTTGGTGGAGTCAGACCACCAGCCCCAGGAGGAAACCAGCAGAGACCACCACTGGCCCCACAGGCAGCCCTATTCCAGCAGGCTCAGCAGCAGCAGAGAGGTCCAGCACAAGGGCGAGGACAGACATTCACTTTAGCGGTTGAGGAGGAGGCTACAGCAGGCGAGGTCATCGCAGGTACTATTCTAGTAGCTTCATTACCAGCTGTAGCATTATTTGATTCTGAAGCATCGCATTCATTTATAGCAGCTAGCTTTGTAGCCACCCATAGAGTAGCTACCGCACCCCTCCCAAAGATGAAGAGGATTCTTACGGGAGGTGGAATTATTCCGGTTAGTGACGTCTGTAGATCATGTTCTGTAGTCGTATGTGGCCGAGAAATGCGAGCGCAGTTTCTGATATTTTCTATGCCGAATTATGATGTCGTACTTGGTATGGACTGGTTAAGTCAGTACCATGCGACTCTTGATTGCCGACTTGGGCGGGTTATATTTAGACCGCCAGGACATCCAGAATTTGAGTTTCTCCGAGGAGCAGTAGAGCAAGGAGTTCAGCCTACTCTTAGGGTATTATCTGTAGAAGGGGAGACAGGTTACCCAAGAGTCATATCAGAATTTGTGGATGTATTTCCTGATAATCTTCCAGGTTTACCGCCTGATCGGGAAATAGAATTCACAATAGACTTAACTCCGGGAGCAGAGCCAATCACTTCATCAGTTTATCGGCTAGCACCTAAGGAGTTAGTGGAGTTGAAGGAACAGGTTGATGATCTTTTGGAGAAATGTTTCATTCGGCCCAGTATTTCACCTTGGGGGGCACCCATACTCTTTGTGCCAAAGAAGGATGGAACAGTACGGTTGTGCATTGATTACAGGGCACTAAATGCGGTAACCATCAAGAACAGGTATTCCTTACCACGCATTGATGATCTATTCGATCAGTTGAGTGGTGCAAGGATATTCTCGAAGATTGACCTTAGATTCGGCTATCATCAGATCAAGGTGAGGAAGGAAGACATCCCGAAGACTGCTTTCAGGACGAAGTATGGGCATTATGAGTTCTTGGTGATGCCGTTTGGTTTAACCAACGCGCCAGCAGTATTTATGAGCTTAATGAACAGAGTCTTTCATCAGTTCTTGGATAAATTCGTAGTGGTGTTCATAGATGGCATCCTCATATATTCCAAGAGCCATGAAGAGCATGAGAAGCATCTCAGAATCGTGTTAGAGACCTTGAGACAGGAGAAGTTATACGCCAAGCTCAGTAAGTGTGAGTTCTGTATGGACAAAGTACCTTTCTTGGGACATATCATCTCAGGAGAAGGACTTTCCGTGGATCCAGAGAAAGTTGCGGCGATAGAGACTTGGCCTACACCCACATCAGTCGCAGAGGTGAGAAGTTTTCTCGGACTTGCGGGATATTACCGAAGGTTTGTAGAGAATTTCTCGAGGATTGCAGAACCGATGACGAAGCTGACACGCAAGGACCAGGAGTTTATATGGACAGAGGACTGCCAGAAGACTTTTGAAGAATTGAAGAGAAGATTAACAACAGCACCTGTCTTGACTCTTCCTTCAGGGTCAGGAGGTTTTGTTGTTTACAGTGATGCATCAGACAGTGGACTAGGGTGTGTCTTGATGCAACATGGCAAAGTCATTGCTTATGCGTCAAGACAGTTGAAGGTCCACGAGAAGAACTACCCGACACATGATCTGGAGCTAGCAGCAGTTATATTTGCATTGAAGATATGGAGGCACTATCTTTATGGAGAGAGGGTAGAAATCTTTACTGATCACAAGAGCCTGAAGTATGTGTATACTCAGAAGGAGCTTAACATGAGGCAGAGACGCTGGCTTGAATTGATGGTAGATTTTGACATAGATCTGCAGTATCATCCGGGAAAGGCGAATGTTGTTGCAAACGCACTCAGCAGGAAGCCTACGGCTTATTTCTTGACGATGCAGCCAGAGTTATTGAGAGATCTACATGAGCTTCAGATAGAGGTTGTTTTACCAGGACAGGAAGGCTTGATGGCTAACCTTGAGATTCAGTCATCACTCGTGGAGAGGATTAAGGAAGCATTGCCCACCGATGCTAGATTCCGAAGACTCAAAGAAATGACAGAAGCCGGCATACAGACAGGACTTCGCATTCACGAAGATGGGACATTGAGGTTTGGAAATCGCCTGTATGTTCCAAATGGAGAATTGAGACATGAGTTAATGACTGAAGCACATAGCTCTATGTACTCTGTTCACCCAGGAGGAACCAAGATGTACCGAGACTTGAGACAGTATTACTGGTGGCATGGAATGAAAAGAGAGATCGCAAGATTTGTGGCCAAATGCTTAGTCTGCCAGCAAGTAAAGGACGAACATCAGAGAACTGCAGGTATGTTACAGCCGCTTCCTATACCAGAATGGAAGTGGGAACATATCACGATGGATTTCGTCACAGGATTCCCAAGGAGCCCCAGCGAAAGAGATGCAGTATGGGTTATTGTGGATAGACTCACTAAATCGGCACACTTCTTGCCATTTAGAGTTGGACAGTCCACAGAGGTACTAGCCGACATGTATATGCGACAAATCGTCAAATTACATGGAGTACCTGTTAGTATCGTATCGGATCGAGATTCGAGATTTATATCTCATTTCTGGAGAAGCATGCAAGAGAGTCTGGGCACCAGACTCAAATTCAGCACGGCATACCACCCGCAGACAGATGGCCAATCGGAGCGCACCATTCAGATATTGGAGGACATGTTGAGATCATGTATGCTAGACTTTGGAGGATCTTGGGAAGATCATTTGCACTTAGTGGAGTTCTCCTACAATAACAGTTATCAGGCCAGCATCCAGATGGCACCATTTGAAGCTTTATACGGAAGGAAGTGCAGATCACCTATATGTTGGAGTGACGTTGGTGAACGTCAAATACTGGGTCCTGAATTGGTAACGCAGACAGTGGAGAAGGTAAAGCAGATACAGAACCATCTACGAGCAGCTCAGGACAGACAGAAGCATTGGGCAGATATACACAGGCGTCCCCTAGAGTTCAAAGAAGGAGATCACGTATTCTTGAGGATTTTGCCCACTCGAGGTACTATTCGATTTGGGAGCAGAGGCAAGTTGAGCCCAAGGTATATTGGGCCATTTGACATTCTAGAGCGCGTTGGTGAGGTGGCTTATCGTCTTGCATTACCTCCATCCTTAGAGGGTGTAAACTCCCTCGACCAGATTTCAGTAATTTAGGATTAATTTTAGCTAATTAGAATTTCTGTAACTTTTAAAAATTTATTTTGTTTACATATCCTATTAATTGTGCACCTGTACTTCACATAATTAATTAGAGCATTACACTAGCTGTAATTCCCAAACAAAGCTTACCTACCTGCCCTAGACTTATTAAACTAAATTCCTGATTTTTGTGCAACTCCCAGACGCTTAATTTTGAGCTTCGTTTGAGACGCACAAGTATCGTTACAAAAGTTTATATTTAATTCCTATTTTATTTCTTGCTCTTTAACCATCTCTGTACCCCTAGAGATTGAGGACCAATCTGCACCAGTTTTGCCCAAACAAAAATACGATAATATTCTACTTTTAATATACTACAATTAGTATATTGACACCGTAGTAAAATTATGGCCCTACCTGCCTCTAAAAAAAATTATAGAACACCGTGCGCAGTATTTATTAAATAATAAATACGATGACCGTATCACCAAGAAACCAGGCCCTACCCCTGCTCAGAATCACCCCCACCCCCTCAGGACCCTCCTACAGCTTTTCCCTCTCAATTCTGAACATTTTAGTATTTTCTGGGAACAGGGTAATTTATCAGACAAATTGCGTAATTACGCAAAATACCTATTTTAGGACCTAAGTGCAATTTATGAAATTTTAGGGGTTTTTATGCAAATTTCCAGTGTGAGGTGGCATCACCTCATTGGCTGGTGAATGTGGACCGCACACGTGTCATGTGGGACCCCCAAAATATCTAAATGGCTGCATAAATATCCTAATAAACCTAAATACCCAAAACACCCCTAGACTTCAACCTATTTACCACTCATGCCACTCACCCAACCCTATAAATACCCGACCAGAGCCCCCCCCATTCCAACTCAAACCACCACCACCACAGCCACCCTCCGCCCACCGGACCCCTGCCCAACCCCTCGCCACCTCCCTTCCCTCCTCCCCGACCACCGGAGCCCCGCCCTAGCCGGCCGCACCACCGCCGGCAGCCCCTACAAACCAACTCCACCAACACCAACACCCACAGCCACCACCACCCGAACCACTTCCACCACCGCCTCCGGCCGTCGTCGACCACCACCACCACCCCCAAACGCCTCGCCTCCCCCTCCTCCACCGTTCCGACCAACCCCCTGCCACCCCCGACCACCACAGCCGCCGCCATCACCTCCACAGCGCCCCGACCACTCTCCCCGAATACACCACCACCCCCATCCCGACCGCCTCCAGCCACCTCCACCGCCACCGTAGACCCCCACCACCACTACCAAACTCACCACCACCATCTCCTCCGCCGATCCCCCGCCCTGCACCGACCGCACCACCGCCGCTGACGCCGCAGCAGCCTCCGCAAGCCCCGCTGCTGCTGCTGTTGATAGCTGCTGCTGCCGTTTGCAGCCACCGCCACGGCCAGCCGCCGCCTCCTCCGCCGCCGTGCTTCCGCCGGCGACGAGCCTAGGGCCCCACCGGCCTGACCGGAACAGTACCCCCCCCCCTATTATGTACGTATACGTATTATTTTATGTATACGTGTGTATATGTATATATATATATGTATATATTTATGATTATTAATATATATATATATGTTATTATATATAATTAATTATATATTATTATATACTAATATACTGTATATACAGTACATATATGTATTTATATATTTTCTGCATTTTCTTTTTCTTTATTATTATTTATATATATATTTATATATACATATATGTATATATATATATATATCTATATATATATATATGTATTTATATATTATCTAAATACTATTATATATATAATATATATAATATGCTGTGTATATTATACAGTATAATATATAAATATTATATATATATTTACATCTCTCTTTTTCTGTTTTTTTTTATTTATTTATTATATATATATATATGTATACTATATATGTATATCTATATATTTACTTATCTATGTATTACTATATAAAATATATATATGTTATATATATATTATAAATAATAATTATTATTATTAATACAGAATATATATATATATATGTATATATATATATATATTATTTTATCTTCTTTAATATATATGTATTTCCTTTTCTCTTATATATATATATATATCTATATATATGTATGTATATTGTTTTATTTATTTATTATATGTATATGTATATTATAACTATATTATATAAATGCTTTTCATTATTATTTATACTATATGCTAATATATATATGTATATATATATATATATTTTTATTTTCAGCATTTTCTTCTCTTATATATATATATATATATATGTATATATATATATCTATATATATATCTACATAAATATATAATACTATAATATGTATATTATATATGTATACTTTTCTTGTCTTTTCTTTTATTTATTATATGTAAATAAATATATATCTAATATATATGTATCTATATATATATATTTCATTTTTCTGCACTTTCTTTTTTTCTTTTATATAAATATATATATGAATATATATATCTATATATATATATATATATATCTATATATGTATATACTACTTATATATGAATACATATATATTATATATATGTATGCCCTTATTTTTATTTATATATGTATACTACTTATGTATGTATATATATATTTATTTCAGCTTATTTTTATATCTATATGTAGTATACATATATATCTATTATATATGTGCTATATATGCCTAATACTATATATGCTATATCTATATGTATTTATATATACTCTATATATATATTTGAACCATATATATATATATATATATATATGTATTATGTATACATATTTACATAAGAGTATATACTATATAATTATGCCTTTTATTAAATTGGTATTTACAATCCTGTAAACATCTTAAACAGAAAACATCTCCAGCACAGTCAGTGACCCCCTGTCACAAGGACCCTCAGTCTTGACAGTGGGATCAGTTGTCCAGCACAGTCAGGAAGTAGGCAAGTATACCTTGCCAAATTACTGTTTAAATTCAAATACTGTTATATGCTATCTTCTTTCCTGAATTCCATATAACTGTGAGTACCTGAGCTTGCCTCAGGTACAGTCAACAAATACGTTGACACATAGTGTAAATAACTTAGTATTTTACAGACCTACCAACATCTGAGAGGATATCCTCATATCCTCCTAAACCCTATCACGGGAACACGCAACATGGTTGCAATGCATATTGGGATGCGAGCTGCGTATTTGATTAGCTACCAGTACGTATGACACGCATCACGGATTAGTATATTGTCAGGAAAACTCAGGAAAAGTATGACTTGGCATTTAGTTACATTGGGCGGGAAAGATAACTAGTAGACGTATGGGACACCCCCTCCATGAGTCCTTATCCTTCGTCCCATGCTCTTCGGAGATGGTCGATTGCAGAGCTACCCGTGTGTCCGGGGGCATATGACACATATACTAGCCAGTCAACACGATTGGTGAATTAAGTCAGCATATGTCAAACCTACACATTCCCATGCGTACTACAAGGTCTTTACTTGCATATTCACTTAGATGGTTAGCACCCTGCTTTTATTTATTCAGTATTTCATACCTGGCATGTTATTTTTCTGTATATTGTTACGTCCCACTGAGGACCTGGTTCCCTTCCAGATTTAGATGAGGCCTACTATCCCACGGTGTATGGTCCGGGACAGGAGACCAGGCATGCCACCGAGGAAGAACTGGAGGAGACACCATCAGAATCTACCTGATTCTAGGAGATGCTCTCTTAGGCGATGAAGATATTTTGCTAGATAGACGATACTCAGTCTATCCTTTTTTGTACTTTTATTATATTTTGACAGTGGGTCGTTTCCACAAGTTGTGTAATATTATATTTCAGACTCAGCATTATATATATTTTCAGCACTATTTCCTGACATTTTCTGTGGATGAGATAGATATGCCTGTATTAGATTGTAGTATTCTAGGACAGCGTAGCACGTTCCTTTGGGTCCATCAAAAATGGATTAAACCCTTAGTGACGTGTCAGCTGGCCAATGCCACGTGGCCTAGTTCCTTACATTTTGGGACTGGGGCGTGACATGGTTTTAGTGGTGGCCCATGCAGGTCAAGTTTATTGCTAGTGGTATGATGACATGCCCAGCAAGCCTGCTATAGGATAGAAATATTAGGTCTCATCCACACTGACTTCATCAAACTTTTTGCATCCTGCTTGATTATCAATTATAAATTTCTTATGCTTTTCTTATTCTATTTTCTTCAGAAAAATGGACATACCCGGTGGACATTCGATTGATGGGGCTGACCCAGCAACAGACCCCTCGCCCGAAGTCCAGGGAATCCCATCCACCCCGAGGGACCCATCCCCGAGGAGGATGTTGGTCTACCCAATGACTCCATACCTTCCTCAGAATCCTGTCCAGACAGGAACACCAGCCCAGCATGAAGGGCAAAACTCCCAGGCAGAAACACCACTGCCACCACCTCCCGCCTTCCCTGCCCAGATGCCTCAACTTGAAGGACAAACACAGATGTTCCAGTTCCTCCAGGCTATGATGCAAACTCAGTGGCAGCAGACTGAAGCCCTGAGACAATCTCAGTGGCAACAGACTGAGGCCTTGAGACAGACATTGATGGCGGCCTTGGATAGAACGACTGCCCCAGCACCAACACCGGCACCTGTCCAACCAATGGGCACAGTCAAAGGCTTCCGCCAGATGAATCCAAAAACCTTTAAAGGCAGCGAATCCCCAGAAGAGATCTCAGATTGGATCTCCAATACAGAAATGCTGCTAGAAGGCTCGCAACTTACCCCCGATCTATGGATGACCGCCGTAAGAGCTCAACTCTTAGGCAATGCCCATCACTGGTGGGAATCCATAGAGCGCAGCGTCGGCAAAGATCAAACTTGGGAACAATTTTTGGAGCACTTCAATGACAAGTACTTCCCTGCAACAGTCCAAAATGCCTTATACTCCCAGTTTCTGCATTTGGAACAGGGAAACATGACTGTTGACGCCTACGACGCGGAATTCAGCAGATTAAGTCGATTCGGTACCATCTTGATACCGAATGAGCTGGAGAAAGCCAAAAGATTCCACCACGGCCTCACCTGTGAGCTTCAGAGGTTTACGACATCACAGTCAAGGATCTCCTACGAGGAGGTTCTTGCAGAAGCAAGGGTACAAGAAGCTATTGGCCGAGGAACGAGACGCTCAAATCCAACCTTCCCGGCCAAAAACCAGCAAGGGACAGGAGGCCCTATCCGTCGTCCACAAAATCAGACGCATCAGACGACGGGGCCCTACCAGAAGAAGGAACTCCCGACTTGTCACTTTTGTGGCAAGAAGGGGCATTATATCAATGATTGTAGAAAGAAGAAGGGACTCTGCCTAATTTGTGGAGCTAGCCAACATATGGCTAGGGACTGCCCGCAACGCAAAGATGCAGTTCCTCAGAACGGGCAGAAATCAGGAACGCCTGCCCAAAAGATGCTATCCTCCACATCAGGAGGATATCAGAAGGGACCACCTCTGGCCATTCAGGAGAGCCAGTTCAAGGCCAGACAACAACACGGAGGACAAAGGCATGGACAAGCCTTTGCTTTAGCTGCAGTTGCCGAAGAACCTGAAGGAGAAACCATCGCAGGTACCATTTTAGTTGTATCATTACCTGCAACCGTATTATTTGATTCTGGCGCAACCCTGTCATTCATATCTAGTAGTTTCGTAGCCATGCACAAACTAATCACTTCCCCGCTACCCAAGTGCTGGAAAATTCTAACTGGAGGAGGAATTGTTCCAGTTACCAACATTATTGAAACATGTTCAATAATTGTTTCTAGTAGAGAGCTAAGAGCGCGATTTTTGGTACTCCCAATGCCAAATTTCGACGTTGTCTTAGGCATGGACTGGTTAATCCAGAACAATGCTATCCTAGACTGCCGAAAAGGTAGTATCATCTTTAGACCACCCGGGCAACCTGAATTCGAATACGTACGAGGTACCATCGAGCAAGGAGTAAGCCAGACTCCTGGAACTTACATGGCAATGGAGATAGAACCCCCAGCACTCATTGCAGAATTCGAAGACGTATTTCCAGAGGAATTGCCAGGCCTACCACCTGACAGAGAAGTAGAGTTCACTATTGAGCTGATACCCGGAGCTGCACCGGTATCCTCAAATGTGTACCGACTGGCAAAGAAGGAGCTTGACGAGCTGAAGCTGCAACTTGAAGAACTGCAAATCAAGGGATTTGTTCGTCCTAGTGCATCACCCTGGGGAGCACCAGTGTTGTTTGTACCAAAGAAGGACGGAACATATCGGATGTGTATTGATTACAGAGCCCTCAACGCTTTGACAATCAAAAACAAGTACCCCTTGCCGCGAATTGACGATCTGTTCGACTAACTGACGGGAGCTGTGGTATTCTCAAAAATAGACTTGAGATCTGGCTATCATCAGGTCAAAGTACGGAGAGAAGACATTCCAAAGACAGCATTCAGGACTCGCTATGGTCATTACGAGTTCCTGGTGATGCCGTTTGGACTGACTAATGCACCAGCCGTATTTATGAACCTGATGAACAGAGTCTTCCACCAATATCTGGACCAGTTCGTGGTAGTCTTCATCGACGACATCTTGGTGTATTCCAAAAGCCACGAGGAGCACGAAGAGCACTTGAGACTAGTGCTAGAGACGCTGAGACGTGAGAGCCTTTTTGCTAAACTAAGCAAGTGCGAGTTCTTTCTTGATCGTGTCGCTTTTCTGGGACACGTGATCACAGGAGAAGGCATCTCGGTGGACCCAGCAAAGATCTCATCTGTCGAGACATGGCCTACCCCTACCAACGTCTCAGAGGTGAGAAGCTTTCTAGGACTTGCCGGATATTACCGGAGGTTCGTAGAAAACTTTGCAAGAATCGCAGAGCCAATTACCCGTCTTACCCGCAAGGACCAGGAGTTCATCTGGTCTGAGGAATGCCAGACAGCTTTTGATGAGTTGAAGAAGCGTCTGACTACTGCCCCCATCTTGACCATACCATCCGGATCCGGAGGTTTCGTCATCTATAGCGATGCATCCGGAAAAGGATTGGGTTGTGTCTTAATGCAACATGGGAAGGTTGTAGCTTATGCCTCAAGACAATTGAGAACTCATGAGAAGAACTACCCCACTCACGACTTGGAGCTTGCCGCCGTCATCTTCGCCCTGAAGCTTTGGAGACATTATCTATACGGCGAACGAGTAGAAATATTCACCGATCACAAGAGCCTGAAATATGTCTACACTCAGAAGGACCTGAACCTAAGACAAAGACGATGGCTCGAAGTAATGACAGACTTCGAGATCGATCTGCAGTACCATCCAGGAAAGGCTAATGTAGTGGCTGATGCACTAAGCAGAAGACCATCGGCATTCTTTATGATCACCCAACCAGGTCTGCTGAAAGATCTAGAAAAGTTGGGAATAACGGTCATTATGCCAAGAATTGACGGTCAATTATCGAACTACCAGCTACAATCAACATTGGTCGAAAGAATCAAAGCTGCTCTACCAGCAGATGCAAGATTTCAGAGGCTTCGACAAAGAACAGAGGCTGGAATCCAGACAGGATGCCGCATACACGAAGATGGGACGCTAAGATGTGGAGAACGTCTTTATGTTCCAAATGGAGAACTTCGTGAGGAGCTGATGTCAGAAGCTCACAGCTCAACATACTCTATACATCCTGGAGGCACAAAGATGTACAGAGATCTGAGACAATACTACTGGTGGCATGGAATGAAGCGAGAAATAGCACGCTTTGTGGCAAAGTGCCTGGTGTGTCAGCAAGTCAAAGCTGAACATCAGAGATCAGCAGGTCTACTTCAACCCCTCCCAATACCCGAGTGGAAATGGGAACACATTACGATGGACTTTGTTACGGGCTTCCCAAGAAGTCCCAGTGGTCGTAATGCTGTATGGGTGATCGTAGATAGACTCACAAAGGCTGCTCATTTCCTACCTTTCAGAGTCGGACAATCTACCGAAGTCTTGGCAGACATGTACATGAAGGAGATAGTGCGTCTGCATGGAGTACCAGTCAGCATAGTATCTGACAGAGATACGAGATTTACATCGTACTTTTGGCGAAGTATGCAAGAAAGTCTTGGTACCCGCCTTAAGTTCAGCACCTCGTACCACCCGCAAACAGATGGCCAATCAGAACGCACAATCCAGACACTTGAAGATATGCTGAGAGCCTGCATGCTTGATTTCAGCGGATCATGGGAAGATCATTTGCACCTGGTAGAATTTTCCTACAACAATAGCTATCAAGCGAGCATTCAAATGGCTCCCTTTGAAGCATTGTATGGCAGGAAATGTCGTTCTCCAGTATGCTGGAGCGATGTTGGCGAAAGACAGATCTTGGGACCAGAACTGGTTGTTCGTACAGTGGAGAAGGTAAAGAAGATACAAGGACACCTACAAGCTGCACAAGACCGACAGAAGCACTGGGCAAATGTTCATCGACGACCTTTAGAGTTCCAAGTGGGAGAGCATGTGTTTTTAAAAATCTCACCCACCCGAGGTACTATCAGATTTGGAGGAAGAGGAAAGCTGAGTCCAAGGTACATTGGACCCTTCGATGTACTAGAACGCATCGGAGAAGTTGCCTACAAACTAGCCCTACCTCAGACTTTGGAAGGAGTGCATGACGTCTTCCACGTATCCCAGCTGAGGAGGTACATTCCAGACCCGAGTCATGTACTGAACCATTCAGAGATTACCGTCGGCCCAAGCCTATCGTACCAGGAGGAACCTGTAGAGATCCTAGATCGTAGCGAGAAGGTGTTGCGAGGCCAGACTATCCCTCTAGTTCGTGTTGCATGGAGACATCATGCACCAGGTGAATCAACCTGGGAACGAGAAGAGGATATCCGACAACGTTTTCCCCATCTATTTCCAAACCAGGGTATGTCCTAATATTTCAAAACAATATTTCATTTTTATTATATGTCTGTTTTTATTTCGAGGACGAAATATTCTAAGGAGGGTAGATTGTAAACTCCCTCGACCAGATTTCAGTAATTTAGGATTAATTTTAGCTAATTAGAATTTCTGTAACTTTTAAAAATTTATTTTGTTTACATATCCTATTAATTGTGCACCTGTACTTCACATAATTAATTAGAGCATTACACTAGCTGTAATTCCCAAACAAAGCTCACCTACCTGCCCTAGACTTATTAAACTAAATTCCTGATTTTTGTGCAACTCCCAGACGCTTAATTTTGAGCTTCGTTTGAGACGCACAAGTATCGTTACAAAAGTTTATATTTAATTCCTATTTTATTTCTTGCTCTTTAACCATCTCTGTACCCCTAGAGATTGAGGACTAATCTGCACCAGTTTTGCCCAAACAAAAATACGATAATATTCTACTTTTAATATACTACAATTAGTATATTGACACCGTAGTAAAATTATGGCCCTACCTGCCTCTAAAAAAATTATAGAACACCGTGCGCAGTATTTATTAAATAATAAATACGATGACCGTATCACCAAGAAACCAGGCCCTACCCCTGCTCAGAATCACCCCCACCCCCTCAGGACCCTCCTACAGCTTTTCCCTCTCAATTCTGAACATTTTAGTATTTTCTGGGAACAGGGTAATTTATCAGACAAATTGCGTAATTACGCAAAATACCTATTTTAGGACCTAAGTGCAATTTATGAAATTTTAGGGGTTTTTATACAAATTTCCAGTGTGAGGTGGCATCACCTCATTGGCTGGTGAATGTGGACCGCACACGTGTCATGTGGGACCCCCAAAATATCTAAATGGCTGCATAAATATCCTAATAAACCTAAATACCCAAAACACCCCTAGACTTCAACCTATTTACCACTCATGCCACTCACCCAACCCTATAAATACCCGACCAGAGCCCCCCCCATTCCAACTCAAACCACCACCACCACAGCCACCCTCCGCCCACCGGACCCCTGCCCAACCCCTCGCCACCTCCCTTCCCTCCTCCCCGACCACCGGAGCCCCGCCCTAGCCGGCCGCACCACCGCCGACAGCCCCTACAAACCAACTCCACCAACACCAACACCCACAGCCACCACCACCCGAACCACTTCCACCACCGCCTCCGGCCGTCGTCGACCACCACCACCACCCCCAAACGCCTCGCCTCCCCCTCCTCCACCGTTCCGACCAACCCCCTGCCACCCCCGACCACCACAGCCGCCGCCATCACCTCCACAGCGCCCCGACCACTCTCCCCGACTACACCACCACCCCCATCCCGACCGCCTCCAGCCACCTCCACCGCCACCGTAGACCCCCACCACCACTACCAAACTCACCACCACCATCTCCTCCGCCGATCCCCCGCCCTGCACCGACCGCACCACCGCCGCTGACGCCGCAGCAGCCTCCGCAAGCCCCGCTGCTGCTGCTGTTGATAGCTGCTGCTGCCGTTTGCAGCCACCGCCACGGCCAGCCGCCGCCTCCTCCGCCGCCGTGCTTCCGCCGGCGACGAGCCTAGGGCCCCACCGGCCTGACCGGAACAGTACCCCCCCCCCCCTATTATGTACGTATACGTATTATTTTATGTATACGTGTGTATATGTATATATATATATGTATATATTTATGATTATTAATATATATATATATGTTATTATATATAATTAATTATATATTATTATATACTAATATACTGTATATACAGTACATATATGTATTTATATATTTTCTGCATTTTCTTTTTCTTTATTATTATTTATATATATATTTATATATACATATATGTATATATATATATATATCTATATATATATATATGTATTTATATATTATCTAAATACTATTATATATATAATATATATAATATGCTGTGTATATTATACAGTATAATATATAAATATTATATATATATTTACATCTCTCTTTTTCTGTTTTTTTTTATTTATTTATTATATATATATATGTATACTATATATGTATATCTATATATTTACTTATCTATGTATTACTATATAAAATATATATATGTTATATATATATTATAAATAATAATTATTATTATTAATACAGAATATATATATATATATGTATATATATATATATATTATTTTATCTTCTTTAATATATATGTATTTCCTTTTCTCTTATATATATATATATATATCTATATATATGTATGTATATTGTTTTATTTATTTATTATATGTATATGTATATTATAACTATATTATATAAATGCTTTTCATTATTATTTATACTATATGCTAATATATATATGTATATGTATATATATATATATATTTTTATTTTCAGCATTTTCTTCTCTTATATATATATATATATATATATGTATATATATATATATCTATATATATATCTACATAAATATATAATACTATAATATGTATATTATATATGTATACTTTTCTTGTCTTTTCTTTTATTTATTATATGTAAATAAATATATATCTAATATATATGTATCTATATATATATATTTCATTTTTCTGCACTTTCTTTTTTTCTTTTATATAAATATATATATGAATATATATATCTATATATATATATATATATATATATATATGTATATACTACTTATATATGAATACATATATATTATATATATGTATGCCCTTATTTTTATTTATATATGTATACTACTTATGTATGTATATATATATTTATTTCAGCTTATTTTTATATCTATATGTAGTATACATATATATCTATTATATATGTGCTATATATGCCTAATACTATATATGCTATATCTATATGTATTTATATATACTCTATATATATATTTGAACCATATATATATATATATATATATGTATTATGTATACATATTTACATAAGAGTATATACTATATAATTATGCCTTTTATTAAATTGGTATTTACAATCCTGTAAACATCTTAAACAGAAAACATCTCCAGCACAGTCAGTGACCCCCTGTCACAAGGACCCTCAGTCTTGACAGTGGGATCAGTTGTCCAGCACAGTCAGGAAGTAGGCAAGTATACCTTGCCAAATTACTGTTTAAATTCAAATACTGTTATATGCTATCTTCTTTCCTGAATTCCATATAACTGTGAGTACCTGAGCTTGCCTCAGGTACAGTCAACAAATACGTTGACACATAGTGTAAATAACTTAGTATTTTACAGACCTACCAACATCTGAGAGGATATCCTCATATCCTCCTAAACCCTATCACGGGAACACGCAACATGGTTGCAATGCATATTGGGATGCGAGCTGCGTATTTGATTAGCTACCAGTACGTATGACACGCATCACGGATTAGTATATTGTCAGGAAAACTCAGGAAAAGTATGACTTGGCATTTAGTTACATTGGGCGGGAAAGATAACTAGTAGACGTATGGGACACCCCCTCCATGAGTCCTTATCCTTCGTCCCATGCTCTTCGGAGATGGTCGATTGCAGAGCTACCCGTGTGTCCGGGGGCATATGACACATATACTAGCCAGTCAACACGATTGGTGAATTAAGTCAGCATATGTCAAACCTACACATTCCCATGCGTACTACAAGGTCTTTACTTGCATATTCACTTAGATGGTTAGCACCCTGCTTTTATTTATTCAGTATTTCATACCTGGCATGTTATTTTTCTGTATATTGTTACGTCCCACTGAGGACCTGGTTCCCTTCCAGATTTAGATGAGGCCTACTATCCCACGGTGTATGGTCCGGGACAGGAGACCAGGCATGCCACCGAGGAAGAACTGGAGGAGACACCATCAGAATCTACCTGATTCTAGGAGATGCTCTCTTAGGCGATGAAGATATTTTGCTAGATAGACGATACTCAGTCTATCCTTTTTTGTACTTTTATTATATTTTGACAGTGGGTCGTTTCCACAAGTTGTGTAATATTATATTTCAGACTCAGCATTATATATATTTTCAGCACTATTTCCTGACATTTTCTGTGGATGAGATAGATATGCCTGTATTAGATTGTAGTATTCTAGGACAGCGTAGCACGTTCCTTTGGGTCCATCAAAAATGGATTAAACCCTTAGTGACGTGTCAGCTGGCCAATGCCACGTGGCCTAGTTCCTTACATTTTGGGACTGGGGCGTGACAGAGGGAGTGCATGACGTATTCCACGTCTCGCAGCTGCGAAGGTACGTGACCGACCCAAGTCACGTAGTCGATCATTCAGAGATTGCAGTGGGCCCAAGCTTGAGATATGAGGAACAACCAGTTGGCATCCTCGACGTCAGTGAGAAGACATTGCGGGGACAGACGATCAGACTGGTTCGTGTAGCATGGAAACATCATTCCCCTGGAGAATCGACTTGGGAACGAGAAGATAGTATGCGTCAGCGATACCCCCACTTGTTCGAGGAGGCAGTTGTAAACTAGGCCACCTTGTATTTCCAAAATTCTTTAATTGGTAGCCTATTCTTTGATTGCGAGGACGCAATCCTTTTAAGGAGGGAAGATTGTAAACACCCTAAATTTCAGAATCATTTTCAATATAATTTTTTTCGTATTTTCGGTGTTCTTCTGGAATTTATAGCAAGGGAAATTGTGGGTTAAAGAATTTCTAGTGCTGCTAGATATTGCTAAAATATTCTGGAATTAATAATTTACTGTGTAAAATGGAGAACCGGACCTACGGTATTTTTTGGTGAATTATTTGGACCCCGGAAACGAGTTTTACAGCTCAAATGAGCTATTGGGTTGCTGAACCAAACCGAACCGAACCAACCCGACCCGAAACCGCAAGGGAAACCCTAGCCGCCGGATTCTACTGTGCATAGCCTATAAAACCCCCCTCGGCGTTCGTGCCAAGCCCTAGCCGCCGCTCGTGCCGAAACCCTAGATCCTCCGCCGCCCCCAAGCCCAGCCGACTTCATCGACCCCGACCCTCGCTGTGCTCCCCACCGGACGAGCAGCCCCTCGACCCTTCGACGACGCCCCTCCGGCCCCGCTGTCGCCCCGAGCGACGTCGCCCAGCAGTCCCCTTCCGGCCCCGCTGTCGCCCCGAGCGACGTCGCCCAGCAGTCCCCCTCCGGCCCCGCTGTCGTCCCGAGCGGTGTCGACACCCCGAGCACCCCCTTGTCGACCCGACCCCGATGCCTCCCAAGCGTCGCTCCGCTGACCGGAGACAGAACCTGGGACTCGACTCCGAGATCCAGCGGACACGAATGAGGAAGAATCGGACGCCAGCAGCGTGCGAGGACACGACCAGGACACAGATTGGCTTTCGGACACGTGAAATTCAGATTCACGGAGCCCTGTTCAGGTACCGATTTCTTCCTCATCGCAACTCCGATTTCATTTCTGTCAATTGCTATGCCTAGACTGTGTAACCCTCTCGGTGCCCGTGCAACTCGCTCGGTGCATCGCGTCCTGTAGTGATCGCACACCGCGATCCAAAAACAGGAAAAATAACGCCCTGTTTCACCCCGGAACTGAGTCCGCCCCGCCAATCGGGACGACTTGGTCGCACGTGGTCTTTACCGAACCGTGCGCGACGTTGATACGGTCGTGTAGGATTTCGCAGAAGTCGATTCGGAGGTGCGTGCACCCCGGAATCAACGCGTATCCGCCGACGACACTCCGTATCCGTCCTTTCTGGAACACGCTGTAACTTTGTGTACACACGTCGGATCGAGACGAAACTTGCGCCATCGGACTCGTAGCAATAAGCTGGTCCTGTGACCCAAGTTTGGTCCGATTCCGAGAACGTTGACAAAATCACGTATCGTGGGCCCCACAAGCTCCACTTGAAGGGTGATTTTGAGATCGGCTCATCGGAATCCAATTCTGGAAGTTCCGTTGGGTTCGTATCATCGTTCCTGACTTGTAGACACTGAGTTTGCGGAATTTGGAGACCTTGGACCCTGACGCGCTTTTCGGTGCAAAGTGGCCCACATGTGGACCCCGCTTTAGTCCGAAAATGACCTTTTTGCCCCTGTGTCCAAATTGGACGTAAGGACAGGCATTTCTAGCAGTTTGATACCTTCTGAGACTGTCGGTGATGTTTATTACAGCTTTTGGAGTAGCACCTACCGGATCCACTGATACAGGGACAGTTGTTGGTATTCGGACATCAGGCAAGTGTACCTTGCCAAACTCTGCAGTATTATTACTTATATTCCTTGCTTTACTTTAGTGCTGTGCATGCTCAACCTAGGACCGTGTGACGTACTTAGCGTCCGATTATTAGTCGGGTGCCAACACTGTACGCGGTGTTGGGTACGGTCATCTAGAGATGGACATTCGTGACACTTTATATTCTCGTACTTGTCTTACCAAGTACACATTGACCCAGGACACTTGACACTACTCATGAGACAGGATTTTCCCGAGATATTCGTGGTGATCCTGTATAGGATACAGGACATGGACATTATATTCATAGATACTTTATGACTTGTGCATTAGTTATGATCGCGCTTGACATGGGCATGAGACGTTATGGTCATGATATGCGTGGTTACATTGGGTGGGGAGAGACACACAGGCTACAGGCTGTTTACATATATATATATCTTCTATTATTGAGAGGTCGTAGACTCTCGTAGCAGAGCTAGACCCACTACCGGTTATTACCGCTACCGGCTCTCCGACACAGAGCTTGTAGTGGCTCAGCCTGAGACTAGTGATGCTCTCACTTGCATTTCACTTAGATTGGTTACATATTTACCCTATTGCTTCATTTAGTTATTTATTTGCTGCACTGTTTATTTACTCATTTTGGCATGAGCTTTCTTGTACCTTGCTATGTCCCCTGAGGACCTGGATCCGGATTTTGTCCCCAGATTTTGCAGACGAGGTTTATCCCGAGATTTACGGGACCGGAGCAGGAGCTGATCCAGGAGCTGTACCACCATCTGAGGACGAGGTCTTAGCTGAAGACTTCTCTTGAGCATCCATGTTCCATGCTCAGCTTTTATTATTTATTTCAGTCTTTTATATTCTGGTATGTTGAACCATTGTACTAGATATTTATCGGGTTGTTCCCCGAAGTACTTTGTGAGACTAGATGATGATTTACATTCCTTATTTATTTCGTGGATCATATTTTATTTCTTGTGTGGATGAGATTAGTTGTGCCATGATTGTCGCAGACTTGATTTTACAGCTTAAGTATGCCCTGATGGATCCATTAAATTGGGTTGTCCATCGGTGCGTACTGCTGGCCATTATCACGCGTCCGGTCCCACGGTATTTAGGGACTGGGGCGTGACATGGTTTTTGTGGTGGCCCATGCAGGTCTACGACTAAATTGTTCAGTTTCAACTTAGGGACTGAACCAGCCTGCCCTAAGGATAGGATAAGTTCTAGGATCTCATTCATTATTTATTTTAAGTGATATATATATATATATAAGGACTAGTCTAGTGATTAGTGGAGAGACATGTGACCCGAACATATATATATATATATATATATATATATATATATGTTAGTTAATTAATTAATAAATGTATACAAGAGAATAGAAGGAAAGCAAGAAAATGGTGGTGGGTAAGCAAATTGTAAAATATTATTTACGAGGGAACGGAGACAATTTTAAAGATCGACCCCCACTTTTATGGCTTTTTATATAACATACATATGTTATATATCACATCTTTCTCCATATACAGACTTGTTCTTCCAACCTCCTCTCTCTCTCTCTGTATATATATATATATATATATATATATACACACACACACGTGCGTTACACATAAAATAATTTTCTTCTTCTAAATTTAATCTAAAATTATTGAAATATTTAAATATATTTAAATTAAATTTTAGTATATATATTTTTATATTTTAATTATAATTTGTTATATATTTGATTATATTTTAATTATAATTAGTTATGGATATATTTTTATTTTTTATAAAGAGTCTTGAAAACGGCTAGGTAAATAATATTATCTAATTATAAACAAATATCTCTTCTAACTCATGTGATTAAGGTGGAAGATATTGTTTCTGGTTGGCTGGGTTTGAATCATTGTAGGATTATTTATAACAAATTTATTTTTTTTCAACAATTTTTACGTAATATTAATTTAAAAAAAATTAATTAATGATGATATACATACGACTTAGACGACTCACTTTTGAACCGTTTTGAAGACTCGTATGTATATCATCATCAATTAAATTTTTTTTAAATTAATATTACGTAAAAATTGTTATAAAAAAAATGAACGAATGAGGGTAGGTGAGCGAATTGTAAAGTATTATTTACAAATTATTTACAAAGGAACGGGAACAATTTCGGAGATTAATCCCACTTAGTAGGTCACCTACCACCATTCCTTTTCTTTTCGAGTGGAACAGAGTAGTAGGTTTTTTTTTTTTATATAATATTCATAACTTATATATCACTCTCTTTTTCTTTGTACTATGAATGTTCTTTCAACATTGAGGAAACAATAAATTAATTAATAAATGTAAGCAAAAAAAAATAAAAGAAAAATGGATTATTTATACTAACATCTCTTATATTTTAAGTTTATTAAACGATTGTTTCTTACTTTAAAAATAATTACACGAATTTTTTCTATGTTTTATACTATAAAAGTGATAAAATCAGGATAATAAACATAAAACATAGAAAAGATAAGTGTAAATAATAATAATAAAAAAATAACACATTGGGGATATGTGAGAGAATTATAAAATCTCTACTCTTATAATGAGGGTTGGAAATGACTCAAAATCGAACCGTCTAAGTAGTTTGTAAATTCTTCACCATTTATTAGAACAAAAAATTAATGTTACGTAAAAAAAATTGTTGAAAAATTTAATTTGTTATTAATAACGTCATTTGGAATCGAACCTAACATGCCTTCCACCTTAACCACATGACCTAGAAGAGATGTTTTGCTATTGTTATATAAAATAAACTAGTTAAACAATTAGTTAAAATTTATTTATTTTTTAAAAAATTAATTGCATAAGGATGACTTAGATTACTAGCCTTTTGAAGAATTTTTTTTATAAAAAATAAATATATATTCATAATAAATTATAATTAAAATATAATCAAATCTATAATAAATTATAATTAAAATATAAACATATATATAACAAATTTGTATTCAAATATATTTAAACTATTTTACAACAAACGTGAATTTACTATACTAGTGTTATTTAAGAGAAGTAGTGACACCATGTTGGAGATCCTACTTAGTAGTTGTTTTAATTAGAATTTAGATCCTGAATTTTATACGAACTTAGAATTTAAGTTCTGACATATCAAATTAAAAAAATTAAATTTTATTTTTAGTTTACTTTTTTATATATTATATCATCCCTAGCATATATAGAAAAGTTTCAATGGCATACATATGAGTAAGGATATAATGAGAAAAACAAAAAAAACAAAAAAAAAACTCCCGTATCCAAAATTTTCAATTAGGTATGTTAGAATTTAAAGTCTACGCTGTCAGGATCTAAACACTAATTAGCCCTTCTACGTAACAACCACCACCATAACTTTTATGACCTGTTCTTCAACAACCCCTCTCTCTCTTCTCTCTTCTCTCTTCTCTCTCTTCTTCTTCTTCCTTAGTTTGCTATTTCTGTATATTTTCCCCAATGGCATTGATTTCAGCTGAGCGTACGTCCATATCAGCGCCATCATTATCATCTAATTGTATCTCCAGTAGTTGGCTGAGGGGGCGGCGGAGTCAGAAGCAGAATGTCCATCATCGGGTTGGCGATCAGGTGGTGACCAAACTCATTAGAGCAACAACAGCAACGTGTTCCAGCAGGGATACTTTTGATAGTATTGGTGTTAGGAGCCGATTTGCTAGTCATCGCATCATAGACGCCGCTGATATTAACAAGAAGAAGCAGAGGTCGTCGTCATGGGCCAGGGGTGGCATGGAAGGGATAGGAGGAGGTTTGAGTGCAGCAGCAGCAGCAGCAGCAGCAGCAGCAGATCACGAGGAGGAGTATTATGCTGCAGCAGCGGATGCAGTTCCAGCCGAGAGGCTGAAGGTGGTGGCTTTGGTGGCCTTTGTAATGTCCCTCTGCAACGCTGATCGGGTCGTCATGTCTGTCGCCGTCGTCCCTCTCGCTGCTAAGTACGGCTGGTCCAGCTCCTTCCTAGGAATCGTACAGGTACGTTACGTAGTAAGTAGCTCATCACCCTCCCCCCTCCCCCCCTTCCCCTTTCTCCTCCTCTCCTCGATCTTTTCTTTTTGGCAGTGACAGAGTTGTTAACAAATTAGCTACCTACTACAATACACAAAAAGTAGATTAATTAAGCTGATCAACTACCAATTGGCCTCTCATCTGAAATCCGATCAAATATAATTCTAACTTTGTTACTAGCATAGCATAGCATAGCAGACTGTGATGGTCAGCTAGGCTGATGATACTGTTACCATTACCCCTCTTTAAAGGAATGCTGAATTGAAAGCTTCCAATCCGCAGACGACTGCGCACCTAAATCCTTTCCATACTTTTCTTGTGATGAACCAACGCTTTTGTCTGTGGCAAGCTTCAGGCACGCACAATTGCTATCAGTGTTCTAAAAATCGGTCTCTTCGGCCGCCTAGGCACCAGGCGCCTCTAGGCCGAACCAAAAACTTCATATTTGGCGGTATAATGCGGTTGGGCCTTTGTGCCCCATGTTCGGACCTGTTCGGCAACTAGGTGCTTGTGCGGCTTGTACGTCATGTTCGACCTTCTAAAAAATGTCTTATTGTTCATACAAAATGATAGTTTGATCAATGTTTTCACTGTTGCAGCCTTGTAGAAGTGTTTGAATCCTGTAATAGATAACAAGAGACGTTTAGAGATAAGAAAATTAGTAAATATGACCCAAATTAGTTAAAAATTATTATATAAGCTGGTACAAGAAAGTAGGAGAAGATATGGGGAAAAAAACTACCTGAGATACCTGTTAGGCGCCTAGTGTTGGAATTGTGGTAGGCCAACTAGCTAGGAGGAACTAATTTGGAGAGGGAGAAAATATAGAGAGAAGAGTGGGAAGAAATGAACTTTATAAGAGCACGCAATAAGCTTGAAAATGCTTGTTATGTACAAAAT
The DNA here is from genome assembly GCA_036927795.1 of Iris macrosiphon. Lineage (NCBI taxonomy): Eukaryota > Viridiplantae > Streptophyta > Magnoliopsida > Asparagales > Iridaceae > Iris > Iris macrosiphon. The sequence goes on along the minus strand of JAYESA010000018.1, from coordinate 153,888,618 downwards.
AAGGGGAGAACACCCATATTTATAGGAATCTTGGAAGAGTCTACATACTCATTAAAATGTAGCTTTGGATCTTTCTATACTCTTTTACAACTATATTATTTGGACACATCTAAAAGATGGACATTTAATATTATCAAGAACATTCTAGACATAGAACATCATAGAATATGGACCAAGCTATCACAAAAAGGCCTAATGAACAAAGCCCAATTGTAGTGGACCAAGTAGATTTATTGGACTCAAAACATGGTCACAAAATCAAGTTTATTTTCAACACCTAGGCGCCTAAGCACTAGGCCACCCTCCTCCATACCGAATCCGCATAGCGAATTTTAGAACACTGCATTCAACTCTCATAACTGCTACACCGACCATGCAGAGTATAAGCCAACTATAGATCAGTTCACTAAGAAATTTCTTAGTGAATGGGATTTCCAATGTAACAGTCAGACGATGACCATTGTCTCTTATCAAGTTACCGACATGATAGTCTCTAGCTCTAATAACAAAATCTCAGCCTAATGTACATGCTATTCTTCAGGTTAACCTGTGAAAAGAAGAGAGGTGGGCTATGCTCCACCTAATGAGAATAGGCTGCAACTCTCAACAGCTCATCTCAGTTTCAATTTTTGCTTGTATTGTGCTTCCTGGTTCAGTATGTATTCTATATGAATTTTCTATTAAAATGGATATTTTATCCTGAATAAGCCTATCCAGCTAGCCTTGACGAGTTTCCCCCCAAAATAAACTAAATTTAAATGTATATCTTGACTTTATATGGCCCCAATAAGACTCTTATAGCAACTGCTACTGTTTCTCAAATTTACAAGTTACCAAAGTTTCATCTTTATGCAACTGTCAGTATTTTGATTGTTTTTACATGTGAAGCCTGCAGTCATCATTTTTATGGGGATACCTGGTTTCATCTGTTGCTGGAGGAGCTCTTGCGGATAGATATGGTGGAAAGCAAGTGATGGCATGGGGTGCAGTTGTGTGGTCTCTAGCAACATTTCTCACTCCATTGGCTGCTGAACATTCCATTGGCATGCTTCTAGCTGTTCGTATTCTCTTTGGTCTTGCAGAAGGTGTTGCTTTGCCTTCCATGAACACTCTCCTTTCACGGTAAGATGGATTAAATACACCCCCGTACACACAAAATTGTTCAACATCCTTCTTTTCTTCTAAAAGCTCAGAAAACATTAGGAAAATAAAAATAAAAGAAGCAATCACTTTGGCCCACACTGAACTTTTGTATTTGCTATCTTCTTGAATGAGATCTTTATTCCAGATTGTTGCATTAAATGTCTCACAACTAGAATTTTCCTAGAAGGGTAGACTTTCATAAAACTTTGGAGGATGAAAACGAAAATATCGGAGATGAATCTTAGTTAATCATTCACCATGATGGAGATATCGAGAAGGATGTTATCCATTAAACTAATACATGATTGATGGTTGAACTTGACGAACCCCTCACAAGTGTTGTGTGATCATACGATATTGAAATTTACGAGACGTTAATAGGAAATTCATCCTTTATAGGCCAAAATGTTGGGCAATTAAGATATTACGTCCAAAAAATGAGAATAAACTGAAATGTGAATCTTGAGATGGATGAGTAGCAAAACAATGAAAAATGGAATAGAAATGAGTGCATTTGTAGAAAGGTAGATGTAGAGCGGTGGCGATAGAGGATATTAAGATGAGATAACCATTTAATTTAAGATTGTTTGGGCATGTGCAATGGAGAGCAATAAATGGATGCGCTGGTTAGGAGGAAGGATTGGCTATTATCAAAGAAGGTGGAAGAGTTAGGGTAGAACTAAAAAAAACTTGGATCGAGGCTGTGAATAAGGATATTGCTTATGCTCTTGCGTTAGAGGCTATTAAGAGAAGAATGGGAGACAAGAATTCATGTAACCGATCCCAAACAATTTGAGATAAAAACTTTCTTCTTGTTCTTGTTTCTGTTAATTTAGCTAAACTATAACGAGATAGGAGGGGATATTTCATATTTAAAGTCGGATAGTTTAAAGTGTAGACTGTGTAGTGCCTTTTGGAGTAATCTGATGGTAGACACCCTTGAAATTGAAGTAAAAATTCTGTAGGACTGCTAGACGAACTGTTGTTGTTACTGCTGTATTGATCAGAACATTGTGAACCGGTTACAGCATTTCCAAACAAATTATTTTCCTGAATGATGATATCCATATGATGTATTCAAAAGCTACAGAAGATAAGAAATTACTGCATTTGTGGTAGTTGGAAGAAGTTTCCATTGTGAACTCGGTTACAGCATTTCCAAACTAGTTATTTTGCTGAATATCCATATGATTTACTCAAAAGCTACAGCAGATAAGAAATTAATGCATTTGTGAAAGTTGGAAGAAGTTTCCATAGATGATTAAGCTTAAAATGTATTTGAGATGGTTTAAACATGCAATGATGATTGACGGATGCACATGTTAGAAGTAGGATGGTAGTCATGTGATCTGGTTAGATAGGGAAAACTCCAAACGAACTTGGATTGGGACCAACGAAAAAGATTATGGTACTAATTGCTACAACATATGGAAAGTGTTAGACAGTTACTAACGAACATAGGAGATGGTCCTTACAGAACCAAACAGAGCCAAGCAGTGGACAAGGATTCAAGTAGCCTGCCCCAAGTATATTAGATAATAACTTTGTAGGTGCTGTATAGCCCTCACACCTGATCTCTACCATTTTACTCACACAAAGCCAGCAAAGCAATCTTATCAGATGTGTTAAGTATTGGTATTATTATGTAATATCTCAATTACTGTGGACCTATATGTAATATTCCTATTGCTATATATATGAGTCCAGACCCTCTCTAGAGGGATCAAGGGGTTTATTATTTTCTTCATGGTATCAGAGTCATAACCCTAGCCCCTCCCCTCCCCTCCCCTCTTCTTCCTCTCTCTCTCTCTCTCTCTCTCTCTCTCTCAAGCCCTAACCCTAACCCTAGCCGCCGTTGCCCCCCCTCCCCCCCTCTCTCTCACATCCGGCCTTTACCTCCCTAGCCGTCGCCCCCCCCCCCCCAACACACCCACCCACCCACCATCGTTGCCATTGTTGTCCTCCCGCCGCCACCCGCATCTGCCTCCTGCCACTGCAGCCCACAACACCCCCCTAGTCGTTGTTGTCCCCCTTGTTGCTTCCCCCTAGCCGCCGGCCCTTGCCCCCTTAGCCGCTGCTGTAAAAAAATTGTTGGAGTCGAGTTTTTCAGAGAGCAAATTGTGATAGTTTTGCGTGAATCTCTGAACCTCGACAACAACGTCATGATTTAACAGAGAACAAACTGTGATAGTTTGTGTGAATATCTGTTTCTGGTTCGGTATCTACATCAGGATTTAACAGAGAACAAACATGTTTTGCGTGAATCTTTGTTCCTGTTTTGTGTGAATCCATCTTCGGTCTCTATCAAGAATGCGCGAGCTAGTATTGTCGGAGTTGATGTGAATATCGCGCCTTGGCGGAATTGATGTGAATATCGAGCTGCGCCGAGCAACGATAGTCGAATCAAAGAAACTGAAGGATGCCGAGCACTGAGGTGAATAGCAGTGCTGACACCACCAGTGTCGGGAATACAGAGGCGGGGACACCGAGCACTGGTACGACAGTTTCATCGATTCGATTTGTCGATCGGAGGCTGGATAGTCGGGATGGCTACTCTACGTGGCACAAGAAAGTCGAGAAGACTCTTAGGAGAATGCGGTTGTCAAAGCATCTCACTAATAATCCTCCAAAGACGAATGATCCCATATACGAGCAGTAGGAGACGGATGATAGCACACTGTTCACACAGTTGATAACTTGATGGAACCATCAGTCGAGGATATGGTTCAGAATACAGATTCACTGAAGGAATTATGGGAGGTCATAGCGGCTGTGTATGATGAAAAGCGTAATTTGTCTCGTATTTATGACTCGGTTGTCAACCTCTACCGAGCTGACCAAGAGGACAAGTCACATCAGGATCACTTTCGAGCCTTTAAGGTCTTGACGGATGAGGTGGATCGCGTGTTACCTTTGACGACGGATCTCAATGAGACGAGGACTTAATGTCAGCAACTCTACGTCATGGCATACTTAGTCTCACTTCGTCATGATGCGGATTCTGTACGATCTTATATTATTGTTGGGGCTGAGGTTCCAACTCTGATGGATGCCTACTTTCGTTTCATAAGTACAGCGAAAGTAGTTGGAACTGATACAAGCGTTACACCTGTTGATCGATCTGCCTTGGGTGATGTTCGCAGTGGATTCTGTGGAGGTCGCGGTAGTAGACGTGGTGGCCGGAATGCTAGCTATGACGGTGGACGAGGTAGTGACGGACATGATTGAGGACGACCACGCACATGCTTTAATTGTGGTCAACCAGGACATTTTCAGTAGCAGTGTACCAATGCTCCTACCGCCAACGTTGCATAGGATGCTCATGACGAAGAGCGATCCATGAAGATGACTTCAGAGACCTATGCAAAATTTGCTGAATTTCAAGCTCAGCAGAATTGTAGAGCCTTTATATCTTGATTCACAGCCGGATACTCAGCAGCGTGTGTGATAAAACCGAAGCAATGGCTGATAAATTCGGGTTTGTCTGATCACATTACAGGCGATGCAGGTATTTGATATGATTATATATCTGTGGGTCGTGTGACAAATACTACTGTTACGAATGGTAGTTCTCTGAAAGTTCTTGGAAAAGTGGGTACCCGTCTCTCTCTCTACCTGTCACTCACTTCAGTTTTACACACCTGGAAACCCATTCACTTTATTATCCATTAGTCAGATTACTCGTGGCTTGTACTACTCGGTAACATTCTTTTTTGATAGTTGTGTTTTCAGGACCTGGAGATTGGAAAGACTATTGTTAGGGGACATGTGGCTGGAGGCTTGTACCTATTTGAATTGAATTCGTCTATCGCATGTGCTGGCGTGTCCCTCAACCCATTTGAGTTGCACTATCGGCTATGTCACCCGTCTACCCAAGCTCTCTAGAAAATGTGTCCATCACTAGATCTTCGAGTTTCTTTTAATTGTGATCCATGTAGCTTAGCTAAACATTATCGTGCATCTTATCCGGTGAGTTTGAATAGAGTTGTTTCAACTCCTTTTAATTTAGTACATTCTGATATATGGGGTTCATGCCCTATTGAGTCTGTGTTGAGGTTCAAATATTTTGTTTCCTTTGTTGATGATTAATCGCGAGTCACTTTTGTCTACTTAATAAAAAATCGTTCCGAATTATTTGATATATAGTGTTCTTTTTATACTGAAATAAAAATTTAATTTGGGATTTTCATTAAGTGTCTTCAGAGCAACAATGATCATGAGTATATGTCTCTACAGTTCACTTCACATCTTGCCAGACATGGGATATTATCCACCATACTTTCTGTCCCTACATACCATAGCAAAATGGTGTGGCAGAACGGAAGAACCGTCGCCTTTTGGAAACAACTCGAGCACTTATATTTCATGTCCGTACTCCAAGAAAATTCTGGTCGAATGTTGTTCTTACAGCTTGTTATCTGATCAATCGTATGTCATATGTTGTCTTAAATGACATTACTCATTTTTCTAGGTTATATCACCATCTCACTCCATTTCTTTTACCCCCTCAAAATTTTTGAGTGCTTGTGTTACGTTCGTGATACTTGCACTACTCTTTCTAAATTGGATCCGAAGGCACTCAAGTGTATTTTTCTTGGGTATCTTAAGGATCAAAAAATGGTATTGTTGTTTTTTTCGACTTTGAGGAGGTATATCATATCTCGGGATGTTACTTTCGTCGAGGCTGAGTTCCTCTTATCCTCTCCAGTCAAAGAATATCCCAAAGTTTATCCAGATAATAATTTTTTTCTGTATCCGATTCAAGCACAGCAGTCGCCTGTAAGGATGCCCTCCCCTATCGGGCCAGTCTCATCGTCCCACGGTCCGCAAACACCAATTTTGTCAGATTCGGATTCACCAGGCATGCTTTTCCACGTAGAACCAGTGTCGTCATCAGAATCCTCCTTCGGCTCCACAAATTCACCACCACCTAATCTATCGACTCGCCTCTGTCGTGCATGCCGTGACCATCCATTGTATATTGATAACTACAAAGGACTCGCGAGTCACACTTAGTCCTTAGTGGATATTATTGATGGGATTCTGATCCCACAATATGTAGAGGAGGGACTCCAACATCCTGGTTGGTGCGCCGCTATGGAAGAGGAGATGCGGGCGCTACGGGAGAGCCGTATATGGGACTTGGTGGATTTGTCTTCTCGTAAGAAGGCTGTAGGTTGCAATGGGTGTTCACAATCAAGGTAAAATCGAATGACACTCTTGGTCGTCTGAAAACTCATCTTGTGGCAAAATAATATTCTCAGGCCTATGACATGGATTATTTTGAGACATTCTTCTTGGTTGCCAGGATGACCTCTATGCGATTGCTTCTGTCGTTAGTTGTCCGATATGATTGGCCCCTACTTCAGTTGGATATGAAGAATGATTTTCTCCATGGGGACTTTGAAGATGAAGTGTATGTGGTGCAACGTCCTGGGTTCGTTGCAAGGTAGGGTAAAATGTGTCACACCCCAATCTTCCGCAAGCTCGATCGTCCCCGCTGAACGTGAATCACCACGTTGCAGCGCTCCCACAGGACAATCGTTCTCATCGGGACGTGATGTCGTACGAGCCTGGAGTTGCGCTCGCACAAGGCGATGTTGTCAAACATCAAAGTTATCATCGAAACGACCAAGTTGCAGCGAAAGTCAAGTATTGTGTACCAAGCACACATTAGAGTATACGCAGCGAAGCTCTCGATAGGGTCCAAATAAAATGCCACAAAGGATAATGCCACAAAGGAGAGTGCAACACTCTTGCTCTTTCTCTAGCCCACAAAGGTACTCACCGTTCATACATTATGTCCCGTATATCCAAGCAGCGCCACTACACCTGCGTACCTGAAATAATGCCCACAAATATGGGTCAGTACACAGCCGTACTGGTGAGCGGGGTAACCCAATCATCTAAGTCGACTCTAAGTAGAATAGTGAATGCAAACAGTTATATGGTGATCTTTCTACTTGAATCCTAAATTCATTTCATGGCAAAGGTATGCCATGTTAAGAAAAACTGTAAAGCAGGTTAAACATGCAAGCATTCAACTCAAGCCAATATACAAACAGATATATATCCAACTCAAAAGGAAACTAGCATACAAACCGTCTTACTCAAACCCAAGCAACGCGATAACCTATCGAACCATTATCCAAGCCTCAATATCCATCCTCAAACCAAGCCACAATCCAAGCTTTATAATCCAATATTCGATATGCACACTCTTGCCGAGACAAGGTGGCCGCCGCCTACACGAAAAATACAAACCAAACCAAAACAAACCAAACCAACTCTTATCTATATGAAGTCACTGGCCAAGCCATAAAGGACTGATCAGCTGCAGTTCTACTCAAAACAACGTTGAGTAGCTAGCCTGCCTGAATCGCATTGAACAGTCGACACCGTGCCCAAGGCACGTTACCAATTTGCTTCCTCCATGGCCGAACGGTCCCGGTGCCCCGGAGCCTTCCCGTTTGAGGAACCCAAACCATGTGCAACACAGGTTGTCCGTGACCGATGCAGACACCAAGTAGGTATGACGAGAAGATCGAACATTCTCGTCCCACCAAACAATCCTAGACTCATCCAATCAACTATCCATAATCATTCTCCAACTATAGCCCAAGGCACCATCTCAAATGATCCCCATAGGGACTATGCCGCTTCTCGACACAATGTTCCAATTGGTGCAACACCCTCGCTCAGAACAATCCCGTGGCACAATGCCCCAACAGTGGCAAAATGTCCTCACCGATACAGTTGTCCGGTTTTGAACCACAACTGCACGCTTTGAATGACAAAGCGCCCAAGTGATACTAGTACACGGATGCACGCTCGCTCGCCCGAATTGTCCGATGTTCCAACCAAGATGTATAATTCCAACTGTTTGTCCAATTGCCCCAAATATAATCCAATTCTAGCTCCAACTGCCCCAAGGCGAAACCAACTCAAGCCACAAATCTATCCAAGCAAACTGTCACGCTCCAGTCCCAAAATACCAAGAGACTAGACACGTGGCAATGGCCAGCAGCACACACCGATGGGCAAACCCAATTTAATGGACCCATCATGGTGTACTTAAGCTGTAAACAACAATAAGGATCTATGGTACTAATCTCAACCACAAAAATAAATACGATCAATATGGAATATAAAGCAACATCAAATCTCAATAAAATATTTCTCGGGGAACAACTCGATAATAAGTTTGATACATCAATTCAATAAACAGGAAACAACTGAATATAGAATAAGCAGATACTCAGAAAAAATCCTCGGCGATCACCTCGTCCTCGGGTTCTAGTACTGCTCCAATGTATGCTCTTGTCCCGTACACCTCGGGTTAGATCTCCTCTGCTAAACCTGGGAACATAATTCGGATCCAGGTCCTCAGGGGACATAGCAAGGTACAAGAATAACTCAAGCCAAAATAATGCAGTACAATAATAAATGAATCAATAGGGTAAACTATGTAACCAGCTATGCGATATGCAAATGAAAGCATTAATCATACTCAGGCTGAGACTACTATAGGCTCTGTGTCGGGGAAACCCATAGCAGCATTTTCTCGAAGGGCCAGTAAATGTACCAAAGCTCTATGTCAGAGTCTAAGGCACCTCCAGTAATGTAATATATATATATATATATATAATCAGCCTTTAGTATGGTAAAACTCTCCCCACCCAATGTAATCACACGTCTCATGTCCATGACACGCAAGATCATATCTAATGCAGCAAGTTATATGATAGCTCTGGATATAAAAAGTCTATGTCTCGAATCCTGTAACCTATACAGAATCACCATGAATGACTCAGGAAGATTCTGTCTCATGAACAGTGTCAGGTGTCCTATGGTATGACGTACTTGATAATGCAAGCACGAAGATATATAGGGTCGCGATATCAATCTCTAGGTAACGTTACACAACTCCGCGTACGGCGTTGACGTCCGAATATTATTCGGACGCTAAGCAATGTTACATGGTCTTAGGTTGAACATTTATATCATATAATTAAATCAAGAGAACATTATGTAGCAAATACTGCAAGATTGACAAGGTACACTTTCCTGGGATTTGAATACCAACAGTCGCTCCGATATCAGCAGGATCTTCAGGTACTCCTCCGGTTGCTGAAATAATAATTACCATTATGCTCAGAAGATATCAAATAACTAGAATTGCCTGTCCATAAGTCCAATTTGGACACAGGGGCAAAATTGACAATTTTTGGTCAAAGCGGGGTCCACATATGGCCCACTTCGCACCGAAAAATATGCCAAAGATAATGTTCTCCAAATTCGTCAAACTTAGTATCCACAAGTCCAGAACGACGATACGAACCCAACGGAATGTCCAGAACTGGATTCCGATGAGCTGACCACAAAATCGTCCGTCAAGTGGAGCCGTGGGGCCTACGATATGTGATTTCGTCAACGTTCTCAGAATCGAACCAAACTTGGGTCACAGGACCAGCAAAATGCTACGAATCCGATGACGCAAGTTTCGTTTCGTACGGGACGTTATCGACGGATACGCGTTGATTCCGGTGTGCACGCACATCCAAATCAACTTCTGCGAAATCCTACACGTCCGTATTGACGGTGCACACCTTTCGGTGAAATTCGCACACGACCAAGTCGCCTCGTTTAGCGGGGCGCACCCAGTTCCGGAAAAATCAGGGTTTTTAAATAACCAATCTTTTGGTCATTTTCACCCTCGAAATAATTATAATCTACAGCTCAATAAATTAAACTAAAATAAGGTTTTAAAACTAGATTACACGGTCTAAATTACTGTTCATGTAAATTTTGAAAACATTAACTAGGTTGGTCGTAAAACAGTCGTGAACTGGAGAGTTCGGGCCAGATTCTGAATTTTCAGAAATTGGGAATTATTTTTCTGATTTTGCGTCACAGTTTGCGACCTACACAGGACGCGATACCCCGAACGAATTGTACGGGTTTCTAGAGGGTCACGAGGTCTACGCGTACGATTCGACAGAATGGAAAATAGATCAACGTACATGGAATTATGCGCGCGAGAAAGCAGGTACCTTGCTGATGTATGCGACAGGACGACGCGGCGAGTTACGGCGGTGGCGACGGTTACTGCGGTGGCCGCTAGTCGGCTCCTCGGCTACTGTTCTCGTCTGGGGGCGGCGGGGAGGTCAGAGTCGGCCGGAGAACGGTCGCCGGAGCTCGGATGGCCGGGGGAGTCGGGTCACAGCGGAGCTGCTGTGCTCAGCAGCGGGTAGCGGAGACAGCGGGGGCAGTGGAGATGTGGTGGAGGCGGTGGGGGTCACTGCGGGTTCGACGAGAGGTTGGTGGCTAGGCGGTGGCAGTGGCCGGAGGCTGATGGCGGCGGTGGTGGTGGTGAATCGTTGGGTGTTGGGGTGGCCGGAGTGAAGGGGTTTTATAGGAGGAGGCCGGCGGAGCATTGGGGAAGGTGGAGAGGAAACGTCGGGCGGCGGTTGCAGGCGTGAACGGCGGAGGAAAATGAACGGGCGGCGGTTGGAGGCGAGGAAGTCGGCGGCGGTTACGGAAGAGAAACTGCCGGAGTGGAATCGACGGAGGCGGGGGTTAGGGATTTGGGTTAGGTACTGTAGCTTGCAGGTTATCGGGTCGGGTTCGGGTCGGTTTGGATGCGGGTCCGAATTCGACCCACTACGGTTTGAGTTGGGTTCAGGGTTGGTCCGGTTCGGTTTAATAAACCGGTTGGTTCAGGCTGGTTTAACCCGGTTTATTTTGGTTTATTTAAAACTTAGTTTTTAGATCTTTAAAAAATAGTTCTGGGGTCCAATAAATTCCAGAAAAATTACAGTATGTCTATTATTTTATTTTACACCAAAAAATATTATTTTCATAATATTTTAATATTTAAAATCACAAAATTAATTTATTACCAGAAAATATTTATTTTAATTAGTTAAAATCATAGAAAATTCCAGAAAATTTATTTTTAAATTCTGAAAAAATCTGGGGGTTTACAATCTACCCTCCTTAAGAGGATTGCGTCCTCGCAATCAAGGAATAACGAAACATAACCGGTCAGATGAGATGACACGGTTTGCAAAATATGTTCGAAGTACGAGACAACCAAAGAATCATGATCAAGGAGAAATCGAAGGATGAGGGTTAAGCAAAACACATAGGGAAGGAATAAAGTATTTTCCTAGACAATAAAAGTTAGGTAATTCAAGAGTAAAGAAATCTGGTTAGAGCAAGAAAAACTACAGCTTACGAAAACTAGGTTATCAATTATTAACAAGTTCAAAATTACTAGGTTTAAGGCTAAGGTCATGAACTAACAGGCACGTGCTAAAGCGTTACTAGGAATAGATAGCTATGAATAACTTAAATCTTACGCGTATTCATTACTTCATGAGTCTGGGCGTCCTCCATTGTCATCGCAAAAGCTTGTCCGCGTTCTTGCGGTGGATTCCTCTACTGCTGTTGGGCCTGCTGGAAGAGTACTGCATGGGGTATCAAAGGTGGCCTCGGCTGATGCCCTCCTGGAGTTGGTGAGGCTTCTAGGTTAATCGTCGGTGTTTCTCTTCGATGCATCGTGCAATCTTTGGCTAAATGTTGGCTTGATCCGCAAATCAAGCATAATCTCATTTTGCGTCTGCACTCGCTCTCATAATGGCCTCACTTGTCACAATATTGACATGTAGGCAGGAATAAGGCTCTTGGTGCTGCTCTGTGGTGGATTCCTCTAGGGTCGCTTTGTATCTCTTTCCTGTTGTGCTTGGTCTGGTGCTAATGCATACGGCCGCTTCTGGCTGGACTCTCTCCTGATGACGTGCTCCATGTGTCGGGCTGCAGTAAGGACTTCTGTGTCTAAAGTTGTTGCAACAGAGCTGATTAACTTCTGTAGCTCAGAGCTAAGTCCGTCAAAGAACTTCACTTGGCTTTGTTGGGCTTCTTGATGAACCTTCTGTTGAGCTTGCATTATTGCGTAGAACATTTGAAACATCTCCTGTCCGTCCATAAGCTGTCCTGGTGAAAAAGTAGACATCGGTGGAGTAAACTGCGTCGATGGTGGAATGTCATCTTGTTGGATTCTCGAGGCATGCTGATTTGCTTGACTGCGTTGTTGAGCTGATTGACCTTCACCTACTGGTGTCGCTTCTTCTTCATGGGTAACCACAACAACCTTGTGGTGTTCCTGCATGAATCTCGTCGCTTGCTGGTGGATCCGTTACTCTGCATCCAAAATAAACTATAAGAGCCGCATAAAGAAATCAAGGCAGGATGCAAGTCAAGTAATTAATTCGAATCCGATATAAAGATCAAGAACGATTCAATCAAGTGGATGAGATCATATGACTTATCCTATCCGTATCGCAGGCTTGCTCAGTTCCTTAGTTGAAACCGAAACTATTTAGTCGTAGACCTGCATGGGCCACCAAAAAAAATCATGTCACGCTCCAGTCCCAAAATACCAAGGGACTAGACACGTGGCAATGGCCAACAGCACACACCGATGGGCAAACCCAATTTAATGGACCCATCAGGGTGTACTTAAGCTGTAAACAACAATAAGGGTCTATGGTACTAGTCTCATCCACAGAAATAAATACGATCAATATGGAATATAAAGCAACATCAAATCTCAATAAAACATATCTCGGGAAACAACTCGATAATAAGTTTGATACATCAATTCAATAAACATGAAACAACAGAAATAACTGAGTATAGAATAAGCAGATACTCAGGAGAAATCCTCGGCGATCACCTCGTCCTCGGGTTCTAGTATTGCTCCAATATATGCTCCTGTCCCGTACATCTCGGGGTAGATCTCCTCTGCTAAACCTGGGGACATAATCCGGATCCAGGTCCTCAGGGGACATAGTAAGATACAAGAATAACTCAAGCCAAAATAATGCAGTACAATAATAAATGAATCAATAGGGTAAACTATGTAATCAGCTATGTGATATGCAAATGAGAGCATTAATCATACTCAGGCTGAGACTACTATAGGCTCTGTGTCGAGGAAATCCATAGCAGCATTTTCTCGAAGGGCCAGTAAATGTGCCAAAGCTCTGTGTCAGAGTCTAAGGCACCTCCAGTAATGTAATATATATATATATATATATATATAATCAGCCTTTAGTATGGTAAAACTCTTCGCACCCAATGTAATCACACGTCTCATGTCCATGACACGCAAAATCATATCTAATGCAGCAAGTCGTATGATAGCTCTGGATATAAAAAGTCTGTCTCGAATCCTGTAACCTATACAGAATCATCATGAATAATTCAGGAAGATTCTGTCTCATGAACAGTGTCAGGTGTCCTATGGTATGACGTACTTGATAATGCAAGCACGAAGATATATAGGGTCGCGATATCAATCTCTAGGTGACGTTACACAACTCCGCGTACGGCGTTGACACCCGAATATTATTCGGACGCTAAGTAATGTCACACGGTCCTAGGTTGAATATTTATATTATATAATTAAATCAAGAGAACATTATGTAGCAAATACTGCAAGATTAGAAAGATACACTTGCCTGGGGTTTGAATACCAACAGTCGTTCCGATATCAGCGGGATCTTCAGGTACTCCTCCGGTTGCTGAAATAATCATTACCATTATGCTCAGAAGATATCAAATAGCTAGAATTGCCTGTCCATAAGTCCAATTTGGATACATGGACAAAATTGACAGTTTCTGGTCAAAGCGGGGCCCACATGTGGTCCACTTCGCACCAAAAAATATGCCAGAGACAATGTTCTCCAAATTCGCCAAACTTAGTGTCCACAAGTCCAGACCGACAATACGAACCCAACGAAATGTCCAGAACTGGATTCCGATTAACCGATCACAAAATCGCCCGTCAAGTGGAGTCGTGGGGCCCACGATACGTGATTTTGTCAACGTTCTCAGAATCGAACCAAACTTGGGTCACATGACCAGCAAAATACTACGAATCCGATGGCACAAGTTTTGTTTCAAAATGACGAACACACACGAAGTTACAACGAGTTTCAAAACAGGGCCGATACGGGACGTTGTCGACGGATACACGTTGATTCCGGTGTGCACGTACATCCAAATTAACTTCTGCGAAATCTCACGCGTCCGTATTGACGGTGTGCACCTTTTGGTGAAATTCGCACACGACCAAGTCGTCTCGTTTAGCGGGGCACACCAAGTTCCGAAAAAATCAGGGTTTTTAAATAACCAATCTTTTGGTCATTTTCATCCTCAAAATAATTACAATCTACAGCTCGATAAATTAAACTAAAATAGGGTTTTAAAACTAGGTTACACGGTCTAAATTACTGTTCAGGTAAATTTTGAAAACATTAACTAGGTTGGTCGTAAAACAGTCGTGAACTGGGGAGTTCGGGCCAGATTCTGAATTTTCAGAAATTAAGAATTTTTTTTTTATTTTGCGTCGCAGTTTACGACCTACACAGGACGTGATACCCCGAACGAATTGCACGGGTTTCGATAGGGTCACGAGGTCTACGCGTACGATTCGACAGAATGTAAAACGGATCAATGTACATGGAATTACGCGCGCGAGAAAGCAGGTACCTTGCTGATGTATGCGACAGGACGACGCGGCGAGGCACGGCGGTGGCGGCGGTTACTGCGGTGGCCGCTGGTCGGCTCCTCGGCTACTGTACTCGTCTGGGGGCGGCGGGGAGGTCGGAGTCAGCCGGAGAACGGTCGCCGGAGCTCGGGTGGCCGGGGGAGTCGGGTCACAGCGGAGCTGCTGTGCTCAGCGGCGGGTAGCGGAGACAGCGGGGGCTGCGGGGCAGTGGAGATATGGTGGAGGCGGTGGGGTTCACGGCGGGCTCGACGAGAGGTCGGTGGCCAGGCGGTGGCAGTGGCCGGAGGCTGATGGCGGTGGTGGTGGTGAATCGTTGGGTGTTGGGGTGGCCGGAGTGAAAGGGTTTTATAGGAGGAGGCCGGCGGAGCGTTAGGGAAGGTAGAGAGGAAACGTCGGACGGCGGTTGCAGGCGTGAACGGCGGAGGGAAATGAACTTGCAACGGTTGGAGGAGAGGAAGTCGGCGGCGGTTACGGGAGAGAAACCGTCGGAGAGGAATCGACGGAGGCAGGGGTTAGGGATTTGGGTTAGGTACTGTAGCTTGCGGGTTATCAGGTCGGGTTCGGGTCGGTTTGGATGCGGGTCCGAATCCGACCCACTATGGTTTGAGTTGGGTTCAGGGTTGGTCCGGTTCGGTTTAATAAACCAGTTGGTTCACGTTGGTTTAACCCGGTTTATTTTGGTTTATTTAAAACTTAGTTTTTAGGTTTTTAAAAAATAGCTCTGGGGTCCAATAAATTCCAGAAAAATTACAGTATGTCTAATTTTTTATTTTACACCAAAAAATATTATTTTCATAATATTTTAATATTTATTAAAAGCACAAAATTAATTTACTACCAGAAAACATTTATTTTAGTTAGTTAAAAATCACAGAAAATTTCAGAAAATTTATTTTTAAATTTTGAAAAAAATCTGGAGATTTACACAAACGACGTACACTCTATGCACGCCACAGTGTAGTGATTTCCAAGTCCCAGTGTTCAAGTCTTTACGTGTGTTCCATATTATTAGGCATGAAGGAGTAGAGAAGAAGGGACAGTGCCTACTCACCGAGTCTGATTCTGTTAAGCACCCTGCCTTGCCGATACAGCCGATCCCTTGAACCCGTGGTCCGATACAAAGCAAGATCTACTCAATTGGTATGGCCATGCGAGCAGGCTGTGCTCTCCAAATTATCCGACCGATCGGACTAAGGAAGACTGCATTATCGCTCCAATCCAGCTATCTAGGTACTGCTCTGAACAAATACCTGATTCCCATCGAACTCCGCTAGCGATCTGCACATGAAACCAACTCAATCAATACTTGTTTCCAAATCCAACAAATTGAAATGTAACCAGCTATTGCCTCATTCAATTCGACTCAGCGTAACGCACCGTGCGGTTGCGGGACGTTACAAAATGTGTCATCTGCGAAAGACACTCTATGGCCTCAAACAATCACCTCGTGCTTGGTTTGGTCAATTAACACTTGTAGTTGCCCAGTTTGGAATGTGTCAATTGAAGAAGGATCATTAAATATTTTACAGACGGACATCAGCCAAACGGATATTACTTGGTATCTATGTTGATGACATCATAATTACGAGAGATACAGTCAGAGTATTGTTGAGCTAAAAAAGTTTTTGGACGGACAATTTTCTACCAAAGATATTGGAGCATTGAAGTACTTCTTGGGCATCGAAGTCACACGAGATGAGCAAGACATTGTAATATTTCAGAGGAAGTATATTCTTAACATACTAACTGAAGCAGGGATGATACAAATTAAGGGAGCAACCTCACGCATGGATCCAAGGGTAAAGTTACTTTCTGAAGAGGGGATAATAATGACCAACCCTCATCAGTATTGTCGGTTGGTTGAGAAACTCAATTACTTGGAGATTATGACTCGTCCGAACATTTTTGTTGTTGTTGTAAGTATAGTAAGTAGATTTATGGCTTCTCTACGAGTTCTGCATTGGCAGACAGTTTTCAGGATCTTGCGCTATCTAGCTCAAAATCAAGAAAAATGAATTCGTATGGAGAATTAGAGGCATACTTGTCTTGAATGTTTTACATATGCTGACTGGAGTGCGAGTCTTACAGATCGACGGTCTACATCCGGCTATTCATTATTTATTGGAGAGAACTTAGTGTCATGGAAGTGCAAGAAATATAGTGTGGTCTCACGATCGAATTCAGAATTTAAATACCGAGCCATTGCTCATGGCATAACAAAGGTGTTATATGTGCAACATCTCCTAAAGAAGCTGGGAGAAGAAATAAGATCGGAAGCAGCAAATATATGGTGTGATAAACAGTCAGTCATCCACATTGTTACCAATCATGTATTTCATGAACGGACGAAACACATTGAGATCGGCGTCCACTTCGTCCGTGATGAATACCAAAAGGGAGTGATAACATTTCACCACGTGAGAACCGGAGATGAGATAGTCTCGTGTTCGAGTTTTTTTTTAACGAGCTGGGCATGATTGACATCTATGCTCCAGCTTGAGGGAGGGTGTTAAGTATTAGTATTATGACGTAATATGTCAATAAGTGTGGACATATATGTAATATTGCTATTGCTATATATATGAGTCTAAACCCTCTCTAGAGGGGTCGAGGGGTTTATTATTTTCTTCAAGATGTATATCTAACCAACATTGCAAGGGTTAACTTTTTCCTTACCATTTCATTTGGTATCACATGAACCATGGTTCACTGAAAAGCATTTTATCTAGCAATAGAACATACTTAAAATCAACTACTGATTCTTCAAGGTACATTTTTACTTGAAAGTTGCATAGTTCCGGAGTTCATATCTGTGTATGTGACGCAGGTGGTTCCCATCCAGTGAAAGAGCAAGTGCTGTGGGCCTCTCGATGGCCGGGTTTCATCTTGGGAATGTGCTGAGCTTCCTTGCAACACCTGTAATAATGTCAGTGATTGGCATCAATGGTTCTTTTGCTCTTTTTGCATTGCTTGGGTTCGTCTGGCTATCTGCATGGGTAGTTGGAGTCACAAATGACCCTCGTGACAGTCCTCTCATCAGCCAGGCTGAATTGCGACTCATTCAGGCTGGGAAGAAAGACTCTTCAACCGAACCCCGTAAATTTCTGCCAGTGCGCCAATTGCTATCTAAGCTTCCTACGTGGGCCATCATAGTTGCTAATGTCGTCAACAACTGGGTAAGGCTCAAGTTCATACAAGGCATACTTGGAGTCTATTAGCATTAACCTTTACTATTTGCTGCCGAGTTTATTTTATCAATGGGTAAAAGAAACGAGCCACCTCTTTTATACATGTACCTTGTTGCTGACTCAGTGATTTCACCTTTGCAGGGCTACTTTGTACTGCTCTCATGGATGCCGGTGTACTTTAAGACTGTAAGTTACCATTTCTACTTATGCTAGTTGCTTGCTTCCCCTGTGTCCTTGATGCGTCACCTAATTATTGAGAGTCCACGACATGGAAAAATTAGGTATACCATGTGAATTTGAAACAAGCTGCGTGGTTCAGTGCCATACCTTGGGCAGTGATGGCCATCTCAGGCTACATTGCTGGTGCCTCCTCTGATTTCTTGATCAAATCTGGCCAGCCTGTAACTCGAGTTCGAAAGATCATGCAGGTACCTGACTTATTTTCTTAGAGGCAAACTAATGAATGCTTAGATATCTGATACATTAATCGTAAGTAAGGCTAACTAGTAGTTCAGCATTTCTTCGATTTCTTTCCATGTTTCTTTCCTTCCCTTACATTCTTAGCAACCACATAAACTTGTATGACCGTCTGTCAGCTGACACAGACTAGTTATAACAGTAAGCAGAACAAGGGCATGTTTAAAGCTTATAAAGTTCTTGCATTTTGTACATATTAAAAACCTTATTCGACCTGAAGAAGAAAATAAAATTGTTCTGAAAATAAAAATGTAATGTAGAACAATATTTAGATGATGTACTCATCCATTTTTTTGTGATTGTGTGGCAGTCAATTGGTTTCATTGGACCAGGAGTCTCTTTGTTATGCTTGAAGTATGCGCAAAGTCCTTCAGTGGCATCAGTTCTCATGACTGTAGCCCTGAGCTTGAGTTCTTTCAGCCAAGCTGGCTTCCTTCTCAACATGCAGGTAATATCTATGGCCTTGTTTGGTTCGCATCTCTCTTTCTTTTGTCGTCTCTTATGACCCTGTGTATTATCCCAATTGCAAATATATGAACATCAAGTCTGGACCTTGATGCACAAGTTAAACCGACAGGTACATCTACATCATACGACTTGGAGAAAATTGATGGAAATGTTGTTATAACTTAGTAGAAAATTTTATTCCATTTGTAAGGTCTAGGATCAAGATTATCTTGCTCCGTGTCCTTATCAATGGAGTGTTAATAAGTTGAACAGTGGTGATGAATTTTAATTCCTGAACGTTAGCATCGCCTCGTCAATTTGACACCAAGTTTTTTTCTGATGGCTGTCAACTCGCAGGATATCGCTCCTAGATCTGCAGGATTTCTTCATGGTATGTTGACAGTATGTGTGTATGCTCCTCAAATCGAATTTATATGATCAGATTTTCTTGAATTTATTCATTTCTAAGTGCCTTTCTCTATTTGGTACATGTACATGCTGCAGGTATTACGAATTCAATTGGTACAGTGGCTGCTATTATCAGCACTATAGGGGCTGGTTATTTTGTGCAGTGGTTGGGCTCTTTCCAGGCTTTCCTAACTCTTACAGCACTCCTCTACTTCAGTGGCGCTGTGTTTTGGAACCTGTATGCCACAGGGGAGCAAGTTTTCTTGTAAATAAACCATCACCACCCTCACTCCCTCCAAGTTGATTAAATCACCCAGCCAGATTGTTTGTGTCATCTTGTTTGTAGACAACAATAAAACGCAATTTTCTTGGTACCATTTTCTTGGAATACAAAGAAACAACCCATTTTTTTCTCGTTCTTCTGTACAAGTAGAATATCGTGCCATGGCAATGGCCACTAGTGAGTTATTATGGATCGAGACTTTTTGCAAGACTTTGGCATTTTTCATTTGCAACCCATACAACTATATTTTCTGTGACAATCAACTTGCACTGCACGTTGCATTAAATCCGATATTCCATGAGCTATCAAAACATATAAACATTGATTGTCACTTTATAACGTCTACAACCTCAGTACTATTTCCACTCTCTATATATGTGAATACTAGCTAGCTCTTGGCAAATATCAGTTTCATCGTTTGCTCGGCAAGTTGGGCTTGGTCCATCACCCAGCTCCAACTTGAGGGGGCCATCGGTTACAGTATTTAAATATATACCCTAGTCTATTCCTCGGTTATTGTTTGTTTTTCTTGTCATGATTTTGCATTTAATAGATAGACATGGTTTTGATTTTTTTAGGGTCTGTTTGACAATTATGGGAGTAGCGGTTGTGAGGTGTTTTTAGAGTACTGGTTATGAAATGTCCGATTTTGAGTGGTTTTAAGTAGCGGCTTTTAAACTAATCCAATCCATGCTTGGTAACGAGCAATTTTGAAAGACTTTTACAAGAATAAATAAAATTAAATTAATAAAACCGTTCAAAATTCATCGATTTGGGGTGTTTATAAAGCTACCCAAAATTACATTACACTGATTGGGGGGGGGGGGGTTAGCCGACCAAAACCAGTTCATCATAAAAATTACCAAGCAGGGGTTTTCATAAACGATCAGTTCAAAAAGACCCCAAAACCGATGAAAACAACGTTACCAAGCAGACCCTGGATTTTCTTCTTTTATATAAACCATGTATCTCGAAATACGGTATTTATACAAATACCTAGTGTATTTGTAGGCTATTGTTTGTTTTTTCGAAGTCGTGATCGAACAAACTCTCCTCCCCTTGCCAACCCATTCTCGGCAAAACCGTCATCACCTTCGCATGCAACGTATGTGCGGCACGGTGTCGGCTCAGCCATTGCAGACGGTCAGAGCACTAATCGACGTCCACTAACCGACACTGCTTGAACTCATCGTACGAATCATTCCTCTTCTATGCTTGTCTAGGCCGCTACAACCTCATTTCCCGATGAGCCCAGGTGAGCAGGCGAACTATCCTGCTCACCCCCTGCCATCTTTAGACATCGCTCGCCGAGTCCACGTGAGCTGACATTGTCATGCCCTGATCTCCCGCAGGTAAACGGTCGTCCCCGCTAGGCGTGAATCACCGCGCCAGTACTCCCGCAGGACGATCCTTCCCATCTGGACGTGATGCCGCACGAGCACAAGTTGCGTCCGTGCAAGGCCATGATCCGAACAAGCGGTAAAATATCTAAGCCACAAAGTCGCACAAATAGTCCGAATGCAGCGAAATAAGAAATGAACAGGCGATTGGTAACAAGTTCTCAGAGTCGTCAATAGCGGAAGCATTGAATAACACAAGTATAGAAGTAAAATAATATCTTTATTGATATTGAACAAGTGTTACAAGCAGCGCAGGCCGAGACTACAAGTCGCTCAAGTCTCTCTCTCGAAACAATAAAAGCGTGCAAAGTGGCTACATTTGTGGAATGATACATAGGCGATGTTCCAACATTATGTCTTGTATATGTGCTTCAGTTCTGGACGTAATGTTCCAAGGCTCTAGAGTGAACTCCGAACCTTAGCACGCACGAAGGGGATTTTTGCACCGAACGAGGTTATCCCGTACCTTGCAAGCAATCTGGTGGGTTATCAGTACATGAATGTACTGGTGGGGAGGCTTCTCGTCCGCTCGATAAATCCAAATATGTTATAAATATTTCCTGCGCCATCTATTACATCATTTTTTTAGCCTTGCCTTAGGATCAGTTTTATGGCATAATGAAAAGCGTAACTCGTGTGGCAGTGCACCGTGCGATATAAGAGTAACACGGCGAGACTTACCAACTTACCATTCGTCCTTCCATGTCTAAGGTAAATCAAGTTAAACCAAGCACGAGCATATATAATGAAATCCAGGGGCAACAACATAAGCAAACACAAGTGTAATGAACGAGATTCTGTTTCAGGTGCACGAGTTACATGGATTATCCAGACGTGTTTCAGAAGATGTTCAAGTGTTCAATTATGTACACGTGTGTTATACTCCTATCAGTTCAGGTGATTCAGATTACTCGATGCGATGCAATAACTCGCACGCGGATTACCGCTAAGCGATGATGATTTATCTATATGAACATGAGTCGCTGGCATAGCCATAAAGGACGAGTTATAGTCATTGACGAGGATGGTATGCAAAGAAAGTACACGGTGCGCTACAAGCCATCCCGTCCAGCACACGAGACTATCAGTCTTAGAGCGAGAATGGCACAGCGTGAAGCGCACACGCCATCCTGCTCCACACGATTAAGACTGCATGAGTTCCATCCGGATCGGATCGGCCCCGGTATCCCGGAGACCGTCCGTGGAACGAGATTCAAAAATCTTCCTTGTTCAACAAGTTGTCCACGACATGCAAGTCTTGGATCTTCCAGATTCACGAGATTCACGACATGCTCAATCTTGATTCTTACTCTAAACGAGTATTGCTCCACGAGCTGTGTTTCTTGCTTCCTTGACATGATTCTCGTTCAGAGTTTAACTTGACTTAATGCATTCTCCTACTTCGGGGACTGTCTTGGCGACCTAACCGTCTCGGATACTTGCAGGTTCATATTGCACAGAAAAACTATTTGATAGTCTTCTGGCTAACTAGATGCATGTACGATACAGATAGTGTTACTTGATTATGACATAAATTTATGCGGAAAGCATTGGAATGAGGCAACGAGTACAAACTATAATATAAGCAGGCAATATGAATAACTAGATGCATGTACGATACGGCTTGCATCGATGCACTCACGGTCTGCATCATGACCTCGAGGGTCTTGAGGCGCTGTCGATCGTTGGGGCCTTTGTGCTCGTCTCCTGACATATATATACGGTTCTCACATGGGAAGAAGTGGATGGGACAGTAGATGTTATACTTTTTGCCTCAGACTCTTGCAGTGAGTGATCCTCAGGGAAAGTTGGTAGTGTTACATCCTCTTCGGAATCAGAGGGAACACTACCCCTAGCGTAGGATGCTGCTTCTTTTGGATGAGAGTGGCTACCCCGAGGGTTCACAATGTCTGTTCTTTGGGGATTGTTGTCTCTTCAGAATGATGGGTTGTTACAGAGACCTAGAGGATTGCTACCCCCAGCTTGCAAAGCTGTCTGGGATCTCGAGGAAGAACTACCCCCAGCCGCTAACAGTTTCTTCTTTGAGCGGGTGTCCAGGAAAACTCCTTATGTAGGTACTGTTGTTCGTCTTCCCTGGACCCGTCTTCTCGACCCAATGACTGAAAGTGGGGGATTGGAGGTACTGTATTTCTGGCCTCCCCTTGTGGAGGGGGATTTCCAGGCAGAATAACACGAGACGAAGAGCATCTCCTCCTCCTCCTCCTCCTCCTCCTCCTCCTCCTCCTGTGGTTGCACCTGTTCTAAGGAAGACTGCCGGATGGGTGCTCTTGGTTGCAGTCATTGAAATGTCGACTGCCTATCTGCAGGTACTGCTATGTTGGTACAACAGCAGTTAATGACGACGTTGGAACAATGATGTCCTGGAGAGGATACATCCCATGTCATAGTTATTTCCCTTGTTTTGCGCTTGTGATTGATCACTTTGCGCAAGTTGACCGAGGGGTGCTTCACCTTTACACCCTCATTATGTGCACGGGTAGACCGAGCACATGGGTTTGTGGGTGTTGCCTTTGATTTCTGGCCTGGGGTTTGTACAATAACTTTTCCCGGGTTGTTAGAGGAAGACTTTCGAGACCAACCATGTCCGTTTGTCGCTGCAGGCTGGACACATACGTCAGTTTTATACAGCTTTTCGTCAGGGGCACGCATAAAAGTTAATGGTGCCTGCTGACGGTCTGCCGGATGAGCAGTCGCTTGAGCTTGGCGAGTGTCACGACCCGCACCCGAATATTCGGGCACGAGTACGTGGGTACGTCCAGCCTACGCCGCAGTGTCGGCGGTAGTACGCTGTCTAGGTCATATTCACAGTTAAATAAATCTAGCTCATTCACAAATTATAAATAGGCAAGGATAATAACAGGAAAAGGAATGCTAAGATTTCAAATAAATAAATAATGACAAATAGATCCATAGTTTATTACAGAACCAGAAGTTAAATCGGGGACAAACCCGATTACTAAGCTGAAAGGAAAAATAATGACTATCTGCTAACTACTCCTCAGAAGTGGTCTCCTGGGTGGGAACCGGCTCCTCAAAAGTATCATCTGTTCCCTCATAGGGGCCATAATAGGTGGGGGCATAATCCTCATCATCTCCTAAATCAACGGATCCAGTCAGGAAAGGAGCAAAGTACACAATGCACAACAAAGATTAAACTAAATATTTATGACAAGTAGAAAAGAGCTGACAAGTATCATGTTGAGGATATGCATAAATAAGAAGTAACAATAACTAAGGGTTAATTGCTGTAAATCAGGAATATGAGTAAACAGAAAATATAATGAGACATAAAAATGGAACTACAACAAGATAACACGAACTATGTGTGTGTGAAATTGTATATTTAGAATACATAGTTGGCATATAGGGGTTTATAAGGCTAATCAGGCACGTCATAGACGGCTATCAGTCAGGAATAATCAAGTATCAGGCTGAAGGTACAGTCGCGTACTCAACAGCTAGCAGTCAGGACAGGGGGAAGGGTAAACTACATGCCTCCTAGTATTCTCCCTCCCGACACGAAAAGCAAGACATGAACTCCAAATCCCAACACTAAGTGTAATCAAACAATGGTACTAGTAGAG
This sequence comes from Iris macrosiphon, assembly GCA_036927795.1. Lineage (NCBI taxonomy): Eukaryota > Viridiplantae > Streptophyta > Magnoliopsida > Asparagales > Iridaceae > Iris > Iris macrosiphon. The sequence goes on along the minus strand of JAYESA010000018.1, from coordinate 153,864,088 downwards.
CAAGGAACTAATTATCACAATATAAAGATTAAACTTGAAGTGCAGGTACTTGCCTGATGTTTGGATCCAATTACAGTTTTATCCTCGAGAAATTTTTCAGAAATGTCCAGATGCTGAAATAAACATTACCATCATGCTCAGAAGATATCAAATAGCTAGAAACGTCTGTCCTTGAGTCCAATTTGGAGACAAGGTCAAAAACGTCAATTTCGGGTCAACACGGGGTCCGCATGTGGACCCGCTTTGCACCGAAAAATGTGTCAGGGTCAAAGGTCTCCAAATTCACCAAACTTAGTGTTAACAGATCAGGAACGATGATACGAACCCAACGGAACTTCCAGAATTGGATTCCGATGAGCCGATCACAAAATTGTCCGTTGAGCGGGGCCTGTGGGGCCCACGATACGCGATTTCGTCAACGTTCTCAGAATCGAACCAAACTTGGGTCACAGGACCAGCGTATCGCTACGAGTCCGATGGTGCAAGTTTCGTTTCAATCCGACGTGTACACAGAAAGTTAGGGCTTGATTCAGAAAAGGCGGATACGGGGCGGTGTCCGCGGATACGCGTTGATCCCGGTGTGCACGCACATCCGAATCGACTTCCGCAAAATCCCACACGTCCGTATCAACGACGCGCACGTATCTGTGAAGACCGCGCGCGACCAAGTCGTCCCGTTTGGCGGGGCGTACCCAGTTCCGGGGTGAATCGGGTCGTTGTTTTTCCTATTTTTGGATCGCGGTGTGCGATCACCACAGGACGCGATGCCCCGAGCGGTTTGCCCGGGCACCGAAAGGATCATACAGGCTTCGTAACGCAATTTACGAAATTGAAAACGGGGGCAGCGAGGAGAAAGTTACACGTACCTGAACGGGGCTCGAGAAATTGGGATTTCTCGTGTCCCTGTCGTGTCCGACACGCCGACACGGGGAAGAATTAGGGATAGGGTTAGGGTTCTGGAAGCTGTGGTGGGGCCGGCCGGAGGCGCGCCGGAGAGGGGCTGGGGCAGCTCGTCGGCTGCTGTCGGGGTCGAGGGCGGCGTCGGAGCGGAGGGGCGGCCGGAGGCGGCTGCTCGTGTGGGAGAAGGAAGGAGAAGGGGGCCGGCTGCTCACGGCCTGGGGCGAGGCGGCGCTGGGCGAGGAGGCGCTGGGCGAGGGTGGCGGTGAGCGGCGGAGGTGAGCCGGGCGGGTTCGTGGTGGCCGGAGGGGAGTGTCGAGGGGCTTTAATAGGGGAAGGAGGGGCGAGGCGAGGCCGGGATAGGCGGAGGGAGAGGGGGACGTGGCAGAGAAGGCGGGGTCGAGGGGGAGCGGCGTGGGCGGAGGTCTCCGGTGACGTGGCCGGAGGGGAAGGCGGAGGAAGCGGTCAGCAATCGTGGGGAGGGGAAAGGGTCGGCGGGTCGGGTCTCGGGCGGTCCGGGTCTGGCCGACCCGACCCGACCCGCGAGCGGTTGCGGGCTGGGCTAGGCCCAACGGGCTGGGCCAGGGTAAATGGGCCGGGAAAACCAATAAATAATAATAATAATAATAATAACTATATAATAATAATAATAATAATTAATTAATTAGTTAGTTTTTAGGTATTTTAAATTAGGTCCGAGGCCCAATAAAATCCAGAAAAATTACCCTAAGTCCAGTTTTCTATTTTACACCCAAAAATATTATTTCCATAATATTTTAATATTATTTATTAAAAATAAAAATCATTTAATAATTAAAGCCCTGATTTTAATTACAGAAAATTTCCAGAAAATTCCAGAAAATTGTGAGAAAATCCAAGTTTAATATTTTTGAAAAATCGGAGGTTTACAATCTACCAAACTTATAAAATTTTGTCCTCGAAATTAAAATAACAATGGCACGAAAGGGAAGATCGAGAGTTAAAATATACCTCAGGGTTCAAAAAGATAGGGGTAGCGCTCTCTAATCTCGTCTTCTCGCTCCCAGGTGGATTCGCCGGGAGAATGATGCTTCCAAGCTATACGAACAAGGGGGATAACTTGATTCCTTAGGACTTTCTCCGTTCGGTCCAGTATCCCTACAGGTTGCTCTTGGTAAGTCAAGCTTGGGCCCACTTCGAGCTCTGAATGATCCAAAATGTGACTGGGATCTGACACGTATTTTCTCAGCTGCGATACGTGGAAGACGTTATGGACCCCATCCAGAGAGGGTGGCAATGCCAGACGGTATGCCACTTCTCTGATTCTCTCCTGTATGCCAAACGGTCCAATAAATCTTGGGCTGAGTTTTCCGCTCCTTCCGAACCTAATGGTGCCACGTGTCGGAGAAATCTTCAAGAATACTAATTCTCCAACCTTAAAATCATAATCAAGTCTTAGTTCCATAATCATAATATTAAATTAAATTGAATTTCATAAATTAATTACCTCAAATTCCAATGGTCTTCGGTGGCTATTTGCCCAATGTCGTTGCCTGTCTTGAGCCACCCGAAGTCTTTTCCTTATTTGTTTCACCTTCTCGGTTGAATCGATCACCATCTCAGGTCCCAGTAAAACTCTTTCTCCTACATCGTCCCATGATAGCGGGGTACGACATCTTCGTCCATATAAAGCTTCAAATGGAGTCATTTCAATACTTGCTTGGTAACTGTTATTATAAGAGAACTCCACAAGATGTAGATAGTCTTTCCACGATCCTCCAAAATCCAGAACACATGTACGGAGCATATCTTCAAGTGTCTAAATTATACGTTCAGATTGTCCATCTGTTTGGGGATGATAGGCTGTGCTGAATTTGAGTTGAGTCCCCAAGCTAGCTTGTAAGCTCTTCCAGAAGTGAGAGGTAAATCTTGAATCTCGGTCGGAGACAATACTTACTGGAACTCCATGCAATTTAACAATCTGTCGGATGTATAAATCTGCCAACTTCTCTGTAGGTAGCCCTACTTTGAAAGGTAGAAAATGTGCAGATTTGGTCAGTCTATCCACTATCACCCAAATTGCATCCTTTCCACTAGGTGTCCTTGAAAGTCCAGAAACAAAATCCATAGTGACGTGTTCCCACTTCCACTCCGGAATGGGTAGTGGTTGAACCAATCCCCCAGGTCTTTGTCTTTCAGTCTTGACTTGTTGGCACACTAAGCAACGAGATACGAACCTGGCCACTTCTCTTTTCATGCCATACCACCAAACATACGTCCTTAGGTCTTTGTGCATTTTGTTGGCTCCTGGATGTATAGAGTATTGTGATCTGTGTGCCTCTTGCATAATTTCTTCTCTTATATCTCCTTGAGGCACACATAATCTATCTCCATGTCTCAGTGATCCATCTTCATGAATTTTGAATTCCTCCAATAATCCAGCTTGTACTTGACCTCGAATGCTTCGTAGGCCTTCGTCTTGAAACTGAGTCTCCTTAATCTTATCCATTAAGGTAGATTGGATCTGCAAGTTCATCATTTGACCTTCTCTTCCTGGAATAATTACCTCAATACTCAAACTTTCCAAGTCCTCGAGCAAGTGTCGGTCCATCGTCAAGTACATTGCCATAGGATATCTGCTTAGGGCATCAGCTACTACGTTGGCCTTCCCAGGATGATATTGAAGGGTGATGTCAAAATCTTTCATTAACTCCAGCCACCTTCTTTGCCTCATGTTCAGCTCTTTTTGAGTAAAGATATATTTTAGACTTTTATGATCTGTAAAGATTTCCACCATTTCTCCATAAAGATAATGTTTCTATAGCTTAAGAGCAAAGATAACAGCTGCCAATTCTAAATCATGAGTTGGATAGTTCTTTTCATGAGGTCGAAGCTGTCTAGAAGCATATGCTATTACCTTTTTGTTCTGTTCCAATACACAACCTAGACCTTTTCCAGAGGCATCACTATATATAGCGAATCCTCCGGTTCCAGATGGTAAGGTCAGAATAGGGACAGTAGTCAGCCTTTTCTTCAATTCTTCAAAAGCATGTTGACATTCATCAGTCCAGGTGAATTCTTCATCCTTCCTTGTTAATTTTGTCATTGGTTCAGCAATTCTAGCAAAGTCCTTCACAAACTTGCGATAATAGCCAGCTAGTCCCAGGAAACTTCTAATTTCTGCTACAGAGTCTGGAGTGGGCCATGATTCTACTGCTGCTATCTTTTTAGGATCTACTGCTATTCCATCTCCAGATACAACATGTCCCAAGAATTCTACTTTGTCTAGGAAGAATGCACATTTAGATAATTTTCCATAAAGTTTTTCCTTCCTTAAAGTCTCCAATGCTAGCCTCAAGTGTTCTTCATGTTCTTCGGGAGTCTTGGAATAGATCAAAATATCATCAATAAAGACCACTACAAATTTGTCTAGATATTGTTGGAAGACTCTGTTCATTAAATTCATAAATACTGCTGGAGCATTAGTCAACCCGAACGGCATCACTAAGAATTCGTAGTGTCCGTTCCGGGTATTGAAAGCAGTTTTGGGGATGTCTTCCTTCCTCACTCTTACTTGATGGTAACCAGACCTCAAGTCAATCTTTGAAAATACCCGAGCTCCACTTAATTGATCAAATAAGTCATCTATCCTTGGTAGGGGATACTTATTCTTGATTGTTAAAGCATTCAAGGCCCTATAATCAATACACATTCGGGATGTTCCATCCTTCTTTGGCACAAATAATACTGGAGCTCCCCAGGGTGAGACACTAGACCTAATGAAGCATTTGTCTTCTAACTCTTTTATCTGCTCATTTAGTTCTATTATCTCTTTCTTGTTGATTCTGTATGGATTTTGAGATACTGGCGCTGCTCCTGGCACTAAGTCAATAGAGAATTCAACTTCTCGGTCTGGGGGTAATCCTGGGAGATCCTCAGGGAAGACATCAAGATATTCAGAAATGATAGGTAGTGGCAATTCTTCTGGTACTAGGGCTCCACAAATTTTGTTACTACCCAATTCTCTAGAACCTCTAGTGAATTCAAATTCTGGCTTGTCAGGGGGCCTGAAGATTATACTACCTCTGTGACAATCTATAGTGGCATGATGTTGACTCAACCAATCCATACCCAGAATAATGTCAAAATTGGGAGTTGGCATTACGAGTAGTCTAGCATATAATTCTCTCCCACATAGGGTAATAGGACAATTGTTACATGCATCACTAACCGGGATAATTTTTCCACCGGTAATGATCTTATAACAATTCCTAAGAGGTTCAGTGACTAAGCTATGCTTCATAAGGAAATCTACTGACATGAATGAATGTGAAGCTCCAGAATCAAATAAAGTAATGGCTGGTATTGAATTTATAAGTACAGAACCTGTTATCACATCTGCTGTGGCTTCAGCTTCCTCTAGAGTCATTGCAAAAGCACGGCCTTGCTGAGGTGCACCCCTCTGTTGCTGATGTTGGTGCTGAGCAAAGCGTTGTTGTTGAGTTGGGAGTGGGGGTCCTCTCTGCTGCGCTGCTGGGGGCCTGGCCTGAACTGGAGCTTTTGGTGCAGCTGTGCGTCCTTGAGCAGCAGGACAGTCCCTCATTTGATGTGTTGCTGATCCACAATATAGACAGGCACCTAGTCTCTTTCTACAAACTTGCCAAGTGTGGCCTTGTTTTTGACAATAGCCACAAGGGGAAGCTTGTTGGTTCTGGCCTTGAGTTTGTTGTTGGGGTGCTGTGGTTCGAGGGAGAGGACGTTGGGTTTGTTGCGGGGCCTTCTGCTGTGGTTGGAATGGGCGTTTGTGGGGTCCCATACTTCCAGTATCTCTTTCCCGCTTTAGTCTATGTCCCATGTCTCTTTCGACGCCTTGTGCCACGCTCAAGATTTCTTCGTATGTACGAGCTCGGCTAGTGGTGACAGCAAGGCGGATATCAGGAGACAACCCCTTCTTGAATCGACGAGCTCTATCCTCAAGGGTACGAACCATATATTCTGTAAAATGGCTCAGTCTGCTAAATTCAGCAGTGTACTCATCAACAGAAAGGTTACCCTATTCCAGCCTCTCGAATTGACTTTCGAGAGCTTCCCGAGCCACTTCGGGATAGAATTTCTCCTTGAATAGCCTCTTGAAATCCTTCCAAGTGAGATCAGGAGCAGATAGTTGAGGTTCATCTCTAAACCAAGTCCGAGCTATGTCGAACAGTTGCAGGCTTGCAGATTCCACTTTAAGATCATCAGGGACCTGAGCAGTCTTCAGGAGTCGCTCCACATTCTCTATCCATTCATCGGCATAGAGAATGCCTTCAGTCCCATAGAATTCTAGGGGTTTAAGGTTCTTGAAGTCCTTGGCACTTCCTGGCCTCTTGTGTGGTGCCTCCTGGGAGCGAAGAGCATCCGAAAGGCTAGTTCGTAGTAGGGTAGTCTGCTCCTTCTGGGATTCTATGAGTCCCTGGAACACTCCGAGTAGCTGTGCCCCATCCATAGTAACTGTCGGAGTAGTTGGAGGCGGAGGGAGCGCAAGAGTTTCAGGCACAGTCTGCTCGGCGGGTTCGGATGTGCCTCCTACAGTATTCCTTGTCTGAACCATTCTGAAAGATGAAGGGATAGGAAGATTTAGAATAGATTACTTGGAAATCAAGGGCGATAGAAAATTTTACTAGGAATGATATCAAGATTTTGAAGTAAAAGATCCTATTCTGTGAATGAGCTTTTCCTAAAATCCTCAAACTTATTTCATACTCTGTCCTAGGATATTATACTATTTAAGGGTACTAAGACCTGCATGGGCCATCATAAAAACGTGTCACGACCCGCACCCGGATATTCGGGCACGAGTACGTGGGTACGTCCAGCCTACGCCGCAGTGTCGACGGTAGTACGCTGTCTAGGTCATATTCACAGTTAAATAAATCTAGCTCATTCACAAATTATAAATAGGCAAGGATAATAACAGGAAAAGGAATGCTAAGATTTCAAATAAATAAATAATGACAAATAGATCCATAGTTTATTACAGAACCAGAAGTTAAATCGGGGACAAACCCGATTACTAAGCTGAAAGGAAAAATAATGACTATCTGCTAACTACTCCTCAGAAGTGGTCTCCTGGGTGGGAACCGGCTCCTCAAAAGTATCATCTGTTCCCTCATAGGGGCCATAATAGGTGGGGGCATAATCCTCATCATCTCCTAAATCAACGGATCCAGTCAGGAAAGGAGCAAAGTATACAATACACAACAAAGATTAAACTAAATATTTATGACAAGTAGAAAAGAGCTGACAAGTATCATGTTGAGGATATGCATAAATAAGAAGTAACAATAACTAAGGGTTAATTGCTGTAAATCAGGAATATGAGTAAACAGGAAATATAATGAGACAGGAAAATGGAACTACAACAAGATAACAGAAACTATGTGTGTGTGAAATTGTATATTTAGAATACATAGTTGGCATGTAGGGGTTTATAAGGCTAATCAGGCACGTCATAGACGGCTATCAGTCAGGAATAATCGAGTATCAGGCTGAAGGTACAGTCGCGTACTCAACAGCTAGCAGTCAGGACAGGGGGAAGGGTAAACTACATGCCTCCTAGTATTCTCCCTCCCGACACGAAAAGCAAGACATGAACTCCAAATCCCAACACTAAGTGTAATCAAACAATGGTACTAGTAGAGCAAGGAACTAATTATCACAATATAAAGATTAAACTTGAAGTGCAGGTACTTGCCTGATGTTTGGATCCAATTACAGTTTTATCCTCAGGAAATTTTCCAAAAATGTCCAGATGCTGAAATAAACATTACCATCATGCTCAGAAGATATCAAATAGCTAGAAACGCCTGTCCTTGAGTCCAATTTGGAGACAAGGACAAAAATGTCAATTTTGGGTCAACACAGGGTCCGCATGTGGGCCCGCTTTGCACCGAAAAATGTGCCAGGGTTAAAGGTCTCCAAATTCACCAACGGAACTTCCAGAATTGGAACTTCCAGAATTGGATTCCGATGAGCCGATCACAAAATCGCCCGTTGAGCGGGGCCTGTGGGGCCCACGACACGCAATTTTGTCAACGTTCTCAGAATCGAACCAAACTTGGGTCACAGGACCAGCGTATCGCTACGAGTCCGATGGCGCAAGTTTCGTTTCGATCCGACGTGTACACAGAAAGTTAGGGCTTGATTCAGAAAAGGCGGATACGGGACGGTGTCCGCGGATACGCGTTGATCCCGGTGTGCACGCACACCCGAATCGACTTCCGCAAAATCCCACACGTCCGTATCAACGACGCGCACGTATCTGTGAAGACCGCGCACGACCAAGTCTTCCCGTTTGGCGGGGCGTACCCAGTTCCGGGGTGAATCGGGTCGTTGTTTTTCCTGTTTTTGGATCGCGGTGTGCGATCACCACAGGACGCGATGCCCCAAGCGGTTTATCCGGGCACCGAAAGGGTCATACAGGCTTCGTAATGCAATTTACGGAATTGAAAACGGGGCAGCGAGGAGAAAGTTACACGTACCTGAACGGGGCTCGAGAAATTGGGATTTCTCGTGTCCGTGTCGTGTCCGACACGCCGACACGGGGAAGAATTAGGGATAGGGTTAGGGTTCTGGAAGCTGTGGCGGGGCCGGCCGGAGGCGCGCCGTAGAGGGGCTGGGGCGGCTCGTCGGCTGCTGTCGGGGTCGAGGGCGGCGTCGGAGCGTAGGGGCGGCCGGAGGCGGCTGCTCGTGTGGGAGGAGGAAGGAGAAGGGGGCCGGCTGCTCACGGCCTGGGGCGAGGCGGCGCTGGGCGAGGAGGCGCTGGGCGAGGGTGGCGGTGAGCGGCGGAGGTGAGCCGGGCGGGTTCGTGGTGTCCGGAGGGGAGTGTCGAGGGGCTTTAATAGGGGAAGGAGGGGCGAGGCGAGGCCGGGATAGGCGGAGGGAGAGGGGGACGTGGCAGAGAAGGCGGGGTCGAGGGGGAGCGGCGTGGGCGGAGGTCTCCGGTGACGTGGCCGGAGGGGAAGGCGGAGGAAGCGGTCAGCAATCGTGGGGAGGGGAAAGGGTCGGCGGGTCGGGTCTCGGGCGGTCCGGGTCTGGCCGACCCGACCCGACCCGCGAGCGGTTGCGGGCTGGGCTAGGCCCAACGGGCTGGGCCAGTGTAAATGGGCCGGAAAAACCAATAAATAATAATTATAATAATAACTAAATAATAATAATAATAATAATTAATTAATTAGTTAGTTTTTATGTATTTTAAATTAGGTCCGAGGCCCAATAAAATCCAGGAAAATTACCCTAAGTCCAGTTTTCCATTTTACACCCAAAAATATTATTTCCATAATATTTTAATATTATTTATTAAAAATAAAAAATCATTTAATAATTAAAACCCTGATTTTAATTACAGAAAATTTCCAGAAAATTCCAGAAAATTGTGAGAAAATACAAGTTTAATATTTTTGAAAAATCGGAGGTTTACAGTGAGCTTGCCCTGCCCTAGACTTCCCCGTTCTAGCACGCACTGGTGCATAGTATAAATAGTCAAACTTTGAATTTTTTTCTCCTTTCTCAGCATGGCACATGGAGCCAGCGCTGCAAGAGATTCGGTTGAAGACCGAGCTTCTGTTGATGTCCTGAACGCATGCGGCCATCTGCCTGAGGTTGCCGACCGGTGCCGCATAGTCCTTCTTATGCGGCCTTTGTTGTGGCCGCATAGAACGTTCATCAGCACCCGAACTTCTAGCATCGTAGTATTTTTCTTTGCTAGTGTGGGTGCTGAACACATTTCTTCTCAGCCAAGTTTGCCACATAACAAAGGGTAGCCTGGGTAGACGCGTGATATGCGTTTTCAGTAACAGGGAGAGAGATGGGGAGCGCATGCTCCGTAGTTGGGTGAGGCACAGTGGTCTTTACAACCCATGTCCTGCAGGTCTTCTTAGGCTTTGCCAACCTCGGTAAAGCACCGCCCTCAGAGAGCATTTCCTCAAAGGCTTGTTGGTCGAAGCATACAACCAGCATCTTGTGGGTTGAACCCAGCTTTGACATGTCGGACTGCGTCACGACCTTCTCATCAGATGAGAAGAATGTCCCCAGCAGAGTCGTCATCGTGTTTTCTATTAATGTAAGTTTAAGAAACTTTTGCTTAACAACGAAAAAAAGTACAAAAAAAACCTAGACAGAAAATTAAAGTACAATATTTTTTAATCTGGGGAACGTGACGATGGAGATCGAGTACTGTAGCGACTCCTTTACTCCATTGACGGTCCAACGAGGGAATGAGGATGCCCTATTCTCTTTTCTCTCTCTTGAGTCTCTGTGCACGTACGTGGCTAGCCGGAGCGTTGTAGGGTATGCTACCCTTGTCATTTATAACCATCATGTTGACGGGCTATAGGTGCCGCATATGCCTTTTTTTGTAGCCGCATGTGGCTCCTTCAACATAATGCGGTTGCAACTATAGCCGCATACTACGGGCGGGCTTCCACGTAGCCTCGGTTGGGATATGCTATTGATAGGATATCGGGGTTGTTTTCAACTCTGTTGTATGCGTGACTCGGTCAGCGGGACACATAATCAACATTGATTGTTTGAAGATCTTTTCGGTTACAACAGACAGATCTTGCAAGCTTAAAGCCACATAACATCTTGGCCGCATAACGTATTGGCCGCATATGTGCTCTCCTTTGGCCTTGGTCTTATGGATACTTCGGTCGTATGGCGTTGTGGCCGCATGCAAGCTCTCGTCTGGCCTTGGTCAATTGGACACTTTGGCCGCATAATGACAAGGTTGCATAGGACCGTAGCCGAATATATGGGAACACATAGCATGGCACATTTGACGAAGTTATTAATGCACTGATGTGACTTTCCGTCTTTTTATGAGCCACCGCCTCTCTCACGATTCTCGAAGCACTCTGGGTGACGAGTGGTGTGTCAGAACTTCTGACAGGCATTAAATATCGTGTCAGGGAATCTCATGCGGTCCCGTACTTCGTGGCTGTTCAGGTCGCATAAGATCTTCTTATGCGGCCTCCAATTCCATGGTCGTTCAGGCCGCATGGGCTCTATGTGGCTCCTCTGCGGCCTTTTTTCATTTTGAAGGGGCATGAGCTCTATGCGGCCTGTATGATTTTTATGCTTCTACATCCATGACTATTGATATTCATGCAATGTTTCGATAATGTAAGTACGGCGAGGTATGAGTCTTCTCGCCCCACTCAAATACTTAGCATGGTTTTACTTTGTAAGTACGAAGAGGTCCATGTCTACTCGCCCGACTATCGAAATATAAGTATGGCGAGGTACGTATTGACTCGCCCCACTTTCCATACTCATGGCACCGTTACTCTTCCGATCAATGTTCCTGTTGGACGACCCGTATGTTCCAACATATAAGTCACCATGCCGCTTCTCGATACAGTGTTCCATGGTGCCCTATCCCTGATTGATAGATTCGTGGCACAATTCCTTTTTTTGATTACTTGAGTTCATATCGTATCCCGTCTTGACAGTTTCGTGGTCTGAACCACAACTGCATGCTTCACTTATGAAGCGTTGTTATGATTCTCGTTCGATACTCGTGCTTTTTATGCACGCATCGATATACTTTGTTTCAATGTTCTATCTTAGTGTTCAACTCATGTTACGACTTATGTTCCTCCGAGCCATGCTCGCTGAATATATGATATCGCTAGCATGCAACTGATGTATTTTATTAAGCATAAAGGAGTAGAGGAGAAGTGGTAGAGCCCACTCACCTTTACTTATCTGCTTAGCCGTCCTGTCGAGTTGACACAGCATATCGCTCCACCTGAGTCGACACAGCTTATCCAAAAATATCTGTGGTCTGATACGAAGCACTATTTACTTAACTGGTATAACCATGCGAGCAGGCCGTGCATCTCAATCATCCGACCCGAGCGGATTCAAGGAAGACTGCACCATCGCTTAAGTCCCCCATATCTCTGTACCGTTCTAAACTAGTCCACTGATTTTGTTGCACGATACTTGACTCCGTGCGTCTTCCCGCATTGAAGCGATAAGTCAAACCTCAGAAATCTCCACGTAAAGCCTGTAAATAAAACCAAAATCTGAATCAATACATGTTCCTGTCTGTCTTATTGAATTGCAAGCAACTCAATAACTCGTTCTCATTCCGACTTATGTTATGCAACCAACCCAAATGTCTCGTTTCAATCTGGCTCACTATAATGCACCGTGCGGAGCGGGATATTACAACAATGTCGTTGTTTTGAGATAACCATGGACTGTCTATCTTCTTATATTGTACAAGTACAATCTAGACTTGTATGTCATCACGTCTAGTAGCTACTTTTCGGTTCTGCGGAACCGGAGAGTGACAAAGCTCCCAGAGGCTGGTGAGGGAGATCGCTCAGGATTTCAAGACGGACCTCCGCTTCCAGAGCTCTGATGTGACTGCTCTCCAAGAGGCGACGTAATCCTACTTGGTTGGACTGTTCGAGGACACCAATGTCACGCCCCGATCTCCCACAGGCAATCGGCCGTTCCCGCTAGGCGGGAATCACCCTCGCCAGCGCTCCCGCGGAACGATCGCTTAACCCATCCGGGCGTGATGCCGCACGAGCGTGAGCCACGCCCGTGCAAGGCCATGATTCATTGGCTGGCGATAAGAGTTTTAAGCCACAGAGTCGCACAGATTGTCCGAGTGCAGCGGAGTTATGAACGCATAGGCGATCGGTAACAGGTTCACCGTAGCCACCCACCTTAGCGATGATTCGCCTCGGTAGAGCGATACGTCAAGCGAGCCTCTGAAAGTCCAAGCCGGATTCCTGTAGGGACAAGTCTGGATATCCTTTGCTTCTCGTTTGAGGCAAAGCGGGTCGGGACAGTTGCACTTTTGCCGATTGAGTCGGCAGTCCGCTTGAGCGGAACGGGGTGTTACATCCTACCCAACTCAGAAAAAGTCTCGTCCTCGAGACTTACTGAGGACAAGCAGTAATCTAGGGTTGAGGAAATCCTAGACAAGTCGTTGTACTTGTTCATTTGGATATTCACTTGCACAAGCGTCGAAATCAGCATATCGCTTAGACTGGATCGGATCTCCCGCAGGCAATCGGCCGTTCCCGCTAGGCGGGAATCACCCTCGCCAGCGCTCCCGCGGAACGATCGCTTAACCCATCCGGGCGTGATGCCGCACGAGCGTGAGCCACGCCCGTGCAAGGCCATGATTCATTGGCTGGCGATAAGAGTTCTAAGCCACAGAGTCGCACAGATTATCCGAGTGCAGCGGAGTTATGAACGCATAGGCGATCGGTAACAGGTTCACTGAGTCGACAAATATAGCGGAAGCATTGAAACACAAGTTTGAAGTAAAGCAACTCTTTTATTTATATGAACAAGTGTTACAGGCGGCGTATAGCCGAGATTACAAGTCGCTCAAGCCTCTCTCTCTGAAACATAAAATCGTGTCAAGTGGCTACAATTATGGAATGATTGTATAGGCGATGATCAGGCGAGTTCGGGCTATGTTCACAATATTATGTCTTGTATATGTGCTTCAGTTCCGGACGCACCATTGCTTCGGAGTGATGTCCACGCCTTAGCACGTATGTTGGAGGCGTCCGCACCGAACGAGGTTCTCCCGCACCCTGCATACAAACTGGTGGATTATCAGTACATTGAATGCACTGGTGGGGAAGCTACTCGCCCGCTCGACAAATCCAAACACGTAATACAGGTTCCGTGCACAACTATTAAGTTGTCTTTCTAGTTGCCTTAGGATCAGTTTCATGCAGATATTGAATAGCCTATCGTGTCGGGCAGTGTGCCGTGCAACATGAGAGGAAACACAGGGCAAGACTTACCAACTTACCATCTCCTTTCCTGTCCAAGGCAAACATTGAGGCAAACACGTTAATTCATGCACGGCCAAGTATAAGCATTCAGGAGGCAAGCATATGCAAACACGAGGGTCGTTTTAACAGGATCGTTCAGGTGTTTATTTGTTCTTGATGCGATGCAGTGACTCGCATACAGATAGCCGCTAAGCGAGGATGACTTATCTATATGAACATGAGTCGCTGGCATAGCCATAAAGGACACTAGTCTTAAACGAGAATAGTTTGCAATGAAAGTACAGTGGTGCTACAAGCCATCTCGTTTAGTACAGTAGACTATACAGTAAGGTTCAGCCATGGAGCGGATGGTATGCAGCGAAAGAACGGTAGGTGCTGCACACTATCTCGTCCAGTACAGTTGGCTGAAACAGTGGAGTTCCATCCGGATCGGAGCGGCCCCAGTGCCCCGGAGACCGTCCGTGGAACTATGCCTCGTTTCCGAGTTGTCCGCGACATGCAGGTCAGGGTCAGTTTCCATTTTCACTAGATACTCGAGTACTGTAGAACAGGAGTACAGTGGTACAGTAGAACAGTAGAACAGTAGTACAGTAGTGCACGATTACAGGAGGTGCTTGAATCATGATTCTGTACAGTGATTTACTTGTCTTGATGCATTCCCCTGGTTCGGGGCTGCCTGGTGACCTAACGGTCCCGGATACTTGCAGGTTCATTCAGGCACGGAACGACTACGGGATAGTCTCCCGGGGTTTGGATGAAAACACGGTAACATTCAAGCAGACAAGCATGCGTTTCTAAGGAACATAAGCAGGCACGTTGCTCGGACCCGAAGGTAAGCCGAGAGATGAAATCGTTAGGGACTTAGCATGCGAGGGTCTGAACATAAGCAGTGTTTTAATTTCCATGTTCTAGTAAGCCATACAAGTTGGGATTATTCCCTTAGCTAGGTGCGTTGGATTTATTAGCATGCAGGGGGTGAATCACCTAGCGACTAGCATAAATATTCCAGATTTTATGTGTGCTGGCTAAGCAAAGACAAGTTCACCGTAGCCACCCACCTTAGCGATGATTCGCCTCGGTAGAGCGATACGTCAAGCGAGCCTCTGAAAGTCCAAGCCGGATTCCTGTAGGGACAAGTCTGGATATCCTTTGCTTCTCGTTTGAGGCAAGGCGGGTCGGGACAGTTGCACTTTTGCCGATTGAGTCGGCAGTCCGCTTGAGCGGAACGGGGTGTTACATCCTACCCAACTCAGAAAAAGTCTCGTCCTCGAGACTTACTGAGGACAAGCAGTAATCTAGGGTTGAGGAAATCCTAGACAAGTCGTTGTACTTGTTCATTTGGATATTCACTTGCACAAGCGTCAAAATCAGCATATCGCTTAGACTGGATCGTGCGCACTTTCGAAGGTACCCTCTAGCGTGAGCACGTCAACCAGCTCAGTGATAGCGAAGTCTCAGCACTCGAGTTTCACCTTTTCCTAAGTCTTGGATGGTGCACTAGTTCAAGGCGTCCCTCGAATAGATGCATTCAACCAAACTTAGAGTTAGTGAAAATCGGACAAGCTACTAGCGATACTCTCAAGGGTTCGCACAGGTTGGCACAAAGGCCACTCGCAGCATACAACCAGACAAGCAAGCATATCATTCAAAACGCATTTTGAAAGTATTTAGACTTATTGTTGGAACATCCCATCGAGGCATTGAGAGAGAGCGTGCACATAACCCACGAACGAGCTTTTGAAACAGAGATATCGAATCGAAGTCCAAAGGCGTAGAAGCCAGGCTCTGATACCAACATGTCACGCCCCGATCTCCCGCAGGCAATCGGCCGTTCCCGCTAGGCGGGAATCACCCTCGCCAGCGCTCCCGCGGAACGATCGCTTAACCCATCCGGACGTGATGCCGCACGAGCGTGAGCCACGCCCGTGCAAGGCCATGATTCATTGGCTGGCGATAAGAGTTCTAAGCCACAGAGTCGCACAGATTGTCCGAGTGCAGCGGAGTTATGAACGCATAGGCGATCGGTAACAGGTTTACCGTAGCCACCCACCTTAGCGATGATTCGCCTCGGTAGAGCGATACGTCAAGCGAGCCTCTGAAAGTCCAAGCCGGATTCCTGTAGGGACAAGTCTGGATATCCTTTGCTTCTCGTTTGAGGCAAGGCGGGTCGGGACAGTTGCACTTTTGTCGATTGAGTCGGCAGTCCGCTTGAGCGGAACGGGGTGTTACAACCAACCCCTGCATCATCCATGCCAAGAGGGTCACCATAATGTCCAAGGACATCCAGCTTGCTCGAAGGATCCGTAGGGAGAGGGCTTAGATTGATATTAAGGCTCTTGATAAAGGCATTATAAAAAAGACTCAGGACAGCCCAAATTTTTACCATTGATAATTACAAGTTTGCCACTCCCAAAAATTACTCACCGGGCTGTCCATTTTTAATTGATTTTTTTTATAATCAGGACAGTCAAAATTTTAACAGTCCTACCAATTGGAAGGACTGTCAAAATTTTGACAGTCCTAAAAATATATGTTAATTTTTTAGGACTGACAAAACTTTGACAGTCCTTCCAATTTGTAGGACTGTTAAAATTTTGACAGCCCGGAGGAAAGGGCTACGCGAGGTGACACGAGGGCGGAGCTGCGTGGAGGCCAGAAGGGGGGAACGAGGTGGAGGAGCGGGAGAAGGAGGAGGAGAAGGCGGCGGCGGGAGACGGGGGAGGAGGCGGAGGCAAGCATGCGGGGGCGGCGACGAGGAGTAGGCGCACGCGCTCGCCTCCGCTACTGCTGTTGTTACTTCTGCTGTTGTTGCCGCCACCGTCGCCATCGTCGGCGCAAAGTGTAGCCGTAGTCCCCCGCGAGCGCATGCCTCCGCCGTGCGCTGTCTCCCGCACGCTTTCTTCTTCTTCATCGCCTTCGTGACGGAGCCGACGGGAAGATGCTTGAAGTGCGGTTCGGCGGCGGCGACGCGGTCGATGGCGAGATCAACGATACGGAGAGGCGGAAAGTCGCGAGAAGAGGGAGGAGGAGAGGCCGGAGGGGGAGAGGGTGGGGGAGGAGCAGGAGGAGGAAGGTGAAGAGGATGGACAACCCTAATAAAATTTGGACTAACCTGTATAAAAAGTATTCTTAACTTAAATAGCACTAATACTGGATTAGTTCCGAGTTAATTTTTGTAGTATCTTTATCAAAGGGCCGAAATTAACTAGTGTTAGCTGTTGCTTCTTTCTTCTTTAGACCATCTCTTTCTTGTTCCTCTGCTTTTACTTTTATTTGTCTACGGAAGATAGACAAATCATGTTTAAGAATGAAATGGAATCTGTGTTTATTCTTCCATGTTCGGCACTCTCTATCTTGATGTACTTGTTGGATTTTTTTTTGTCAATATTTGGTTAATAGACGCTCCACTTGAACATTTGATTATTTACAAATGTAAGAGAAAATCGAAACAATTTTTTTGGGGTAACTATTTTCGAGATGTATCATTTATTTAAGATTTTGAATTAATTTTTCTAAGCATACTTGATATAAAAAGAAATATTACGGTAAATATGATGAAATGAAACTACAGCTGTATTTTAGTTGCTAAAAGTTATTTTCAGCTGCTATTGAGAGCATCTCCAACCAATTATTTTGTTTTGTGTTATGATTTCTACGTGACATATGATTTCTATGTGGTATAAGGTACAAAATAATTTTTTTTTTTTATGTAGCAAAATTATATTCACACAAGAAAATGAGATAAAAAAGTGGTCTCCAATACAAAAATAGTATTGATAAGACAATAAAAACTACTTTATTCCAACTTCCAAGATAACTTTTTCACTTCTTCCTTTCTTTTATAAATTTTTTATTTATAATTGATGACTTCTTACTTTCTTTTATAAATATTTTTATTCATAATTGATGATGTAAAAATAAAATATTGTGAAGTCCATTGTCTATATCTAGACAACCAACTTTATATTATCTTTGACATGTTATTGTTATGTCAACTTCACAATTTATTTCATATTTATGTTAAAAAATATTAAAAAATTATGATTTCTAAGTAATAATTATTTTTTTTAAACTCACAACAGGAATTGAATATGCTCTTAGATGTTGCAGGAGATTTTGTTGTACTTGTTACTATACTAGCATGTGCACACTTAAACGTCAAACATGTGCAATTAATCCATCTTCTTGGCCGGGGAGACCAAACCCCACCTGAACCTTGCAAAATTAGGAATTTTTTGCTTGCAAAATTAGAATTATACTTGGTAACTTGAGCATATTCCGGACTCACCGGCCCATGCTCTTTTGTTTTTGGCCACAGCCATGTGATCTCACGAGTCTGTCTATCCATTGAACACGTGTTCGTGTATAATCGAGTAGTCTAGGTATACGCCAAACTCACTTTATTTATTTCTTGTCATTTATCATTCTTATATTGCTACTCTCTCTCCACTCCCGTCGCCGTAGCCGTAGCCGTAGCCGTAGCCGTAGCCGTCGCCGTCGCCGTCGCCGTCGCCTTCGTCTTCTTTCCATCGACCTAAAAATATCTCATTCTCTTCTTCTTCTTCTTCTTCTTCTTCTGTGGCGCCCTTAAAATGCAGGGCCAAGTGTTCTCTTTTCTTGTTCCAGAATTAGCATTCTACTACCGCTAGTCACTCTGTCACGTGACTTTTTCCTTTCCTTGAGTCCCTCCCTCCCGTGATTCTGGTTGATACCAACAAATAGGATAGACTGAGATCAGATCGAGGAATATATATAGGCCTCTCCTCCTCTCTTTCTCTTTATATCAGAAGAGGATTCCGCCCAAGTACTGGTAATCAATCTCTTTCTTACTTGCATTGTTCAACACCATGCTTTTCTTGGCTAGAACTGTTTTCTTCACAGCAAGCTTGTGTGGAATAGAGTAAATAAAATATCTTATTTTAATTTTTTTTTAATAATAATTTTGATAATTGTTGTATTGTGACGGAACATAAAAGTTTTTGCAGTTCTCTGATCTATTAGAAACATGTCAACAACTAGCAAGGAGAAAATTTCAGCGGTGGCAAATCCTTTGGCAGAAAAGCCATCGGAAATTGCATCAAACATAGTGTACCATTCCCAATACAGCCCTCACTTTTCGCCACTCAAATTTGATCCTGAGCAAGCTTTCTATGCCACCGCAGAAAGCGTTCGTGATCGCCTGATTCAAGTAGGTCTTTTACTACTAAAGTAGGTTCAGTGGATCTTTCTGGAATAAAGGCTACATCTTCTTCTTCTTCTTGATGAAACTGTTGCAGAGTTGGAATGAGACATATCAACATTTCCACAAAGTTGATCCCAAGCAGACATACTACCTATCAATGGAGTACCTGCAAGGCCGTGCTCTTACAAATGCTATTGGAAACCTGGGCATTCAAGATGCATATGCTGATGCATTAACCAAAGTTGGACATCAACTTGAAGAAATTTCAGAGCAGGTATGGACATAGAAACTGCTGACCTTCCTATTGTTGACTATAGTTGTGTAATGTTTATCTCAACTGTTATGGGGTAAATAAAAGGCTTCAACACTTGATCACAGAAACTTGATAGTAAATTGATTTATTTAGGAAAAAGATGCAGCTCTTGGAAATGGTGGATTGGGTAGACTTGCGTCATGCTTTTTAGATTCAATGGCTACGCTCAATTTGCCTGCTTGGGGATATGGTTTACGCTATAGATACGGCCTATTTAAGCAACGATTCTCCAAGGAGGGCCAGGAAGAAATTGCTGAAGACTGGCTTGAGGTATGTATGTATGTATGCTGTATAATAAATACATTATGAATTGGCAATGCAATCCCTTCCCTTGCTCACTGTTTGTGTTTACTGATGTTGAATTTTACAGAAGTTCAGTCCTTGGGAGGTAGTCAGGCATGATGTTGTGTTTCCTGTCAGATTTTTTGGCCACGTTGAGATCTCTCCTACAGGATCGTAAGTACTGAGAGCGAGTTCCTACTGATCTACCTTTGGATGTTTGATGATTTTGTACTGTGTCTCTCTGTGTGTCGCAAATGCATTAGTTAAATTACACTACGTAAACCTGAGCATGATTTTGGCGTGAAATTTGTGGAACTTAATTGGACTACTCAGAGAGGGTGGCGTGCTACCTAGAGTTGCATTACTTAGAAATTTGTACAACTTACTTGGAAATTTTGGGCATGAAGCTTGCTACCCATCGTCACCATCCAACCATTCCACCACCAGAATGGAATCGGCTACGAAGCATAAGAACACTCTCCATAAAAGATGGATGATGTTTTTATGACTGCTTGCCAGACTCCAATCCTTTTTTTGGGTGCCAAACTTACACATGGTAGCTATGAACATGAGAGTGACATACTATAAAATCTGGGTAAAGTGCAAAAACACTCTCGCAACATTCACACTTTTTGCCAAAAAAAAAACAAAAACAAAAAAACTCATAGTTTAAAAAATTCCTCTAATTTTTAATTTGGTGCAATTTGTTTCCAAATTTGAACGACGACATCAACGAATAGCCAATTTACCGTTAAAAAGGTTTATTTGGATTATTTACGCAGGAAAGAAAAACTAATAATATATAAATGTGAAACAGAGTGGGAACGGAGTAAAACATGGGAGAAAAAATTGAAAGAATGGTAAAATATGGTATATTTTAAACATATATATAGAAGAATGGTAAGATCGTTGCAATCTTTAATGGTCACATAATATTTTGGATATTCCAAGTGTTTTTTTGTCAAATTTGACTATAATGTTCAAATTGCAACGACTAGTGAACGGAGGGGGTAATTTGATCAAAGTACCCAAAATGCAAAGGTTTAATTGAACAAAAAATATATTTAGTCTTTTTTTGCTAAAATTATAAATCTTGCGAGTTTTATTTGCACTTTACACCATAAAACCTAGATGGATCCAATTTGCTTTTCCACCAAGTGAGCACGCGCTTATATCGATTGACAAGAAATGTCGAACCACTTTTTAGCTTAGTTTGAATTATATTTAGCCCAATCGAATTGCTTCTATGATCTAGGCAGTTACCATATGCATGCAGCTGCTCTAGAAGCATTTTGCGAACACAGTTGACTTTTTTTGGCAGAAGCTATTAGAGGAATTAATTTAATAATTTCTTAATTGGGTATTTCTGTTTATGGAATTATTTAGTTAGTTTTCTATTTATATTTGTATATAATTTGAATTGACAACAAATCCTATAAATTAGGTAATTAGTTAGATTTAGAATATTTGAGAAATCAACTCAATCTCATATTGTGTAAATGTATATATAGTTCATCTTTATTCAATGAAAATTAAGCCATTATTTTTTAATCTCTACATAGTATCAGAGCTACATTTCTAACATGTTTCTTCCACCCTCTTATTCTCTCTTACAATTCTCCATTTTTTTCCAACCACAATGGCTTCCGAAAACACATCTACATCTTCCATTCCTGGCAATGACCGATCTCAACCATGGCCATATCTTGGGTATTGCCAAGGATGTGGTACTCAAGAACACACTATCAAGCGATGCTCCCTTTTTCGACTTGTCACTGCCCAATCCTTTTCGGCTCCATCCGCAACACGTTTGCAGGTGCTACGTCAAGCTTCTCTATGGCCACTGCGTGCACACTCTGCATCTCTTGAGATCACCGACACCTCCATATGACTACTTGATAGTGGGGGCATTACACCATGTCAACGCGGACTTGAATAATCTTTGGCTTTCCACTCCTTATGCAGAGTTCATGACGTTATGAGCAGCATTGGCTCGGGTCTTCACATTACCCATACCGGTTCTACCACTCTTTCTACCCTTACTCGCACTTTTAATTTACACAATATCATTTGTGTACCTAACATGAAAATGAACTTTATTTCTATCTACCAATTTTGCAATACTAATCATGTTTCTATTGAATTCTTATCCACTGTTTTCCATGTGAAGGATCTCCACACGGGGAGCAATCCTTTTGACGGGTAAATCTAAAGATTGCGTTTATGAGTGGCTAACCTACTCATCAAAATTGTCTTATCTGTTTGTTGTCTCCACTTCGTCCGAGTGAGACTCTAGATTAGGTCATCCAACATCACCTATTCTACAACATATTATATCAACATTTTCTTTACCTTATTCTATGTCAAAAAATGTGAGTCTCAGCAAAAAAAAGTCACAAGCTTCATTTTTTTTACATCTACAATTATTTTATCTTACCCTTTACAAATCATATTTTCTGATGTTTTGACCTTTCCCGTTTATTTTGTTGATGATTTTAAGTATTATGTTATTTTCGTTGATCATTTTACATGTATGATATTACCCCTTAAAGAAATTTCATGTTTGTGATATTTTTTTCGCTTCAAAACACTAGTAGAAAATCACTTCAAACACATCATTGTCACTCTTTACTCCAACAATGGTGGAGAATATCAAGCATTAGATTAATTTCTCTTTTCATGGAATTTCTCATCTTACCTCTCCCCCACATACGCATGAACACAATGGTCTCTCCGAATGCCAACATTGACATATTGTTGAAACATGTATTTCTCTAGTCACATCTCACTTTCACTCACATACTGGAACTATGCCTTTGCAAATACTATGTATCTTATTAATTGCATGTCCATACCTACACTTTCTCTTTCCTTATGAGTTTCTTTTTCGCCCTCTACCAAATTACACAAAGTTCCATATCTTTGGTTATTTATGCTATCTATGGCTTCGTCTATATTCGAGTCACAAACTTGAGTTTCGAACCATCCCTTGTGGTTTGTTAGGTACTATCTTACCCAAAGTGCATATCTCTGTCTTGATCCTTCAACTTTCAGAATCTACACATCTCGTCATGTCAAATTTGTAGAAATATGTCTTTCGATTCAAGTCTATTCAAACTCATCTAAGCCCAAGTCCTGAAACACTCCAAAATTGGTTTTCATCTGCATCATTTTCTCCTCTACGGTTGCGTCACTCAACACGTCCTCAACGGCCTAACCCAGGACTCGGATCCATCTCATTGCCAATTTTCAGTCGCTCGAGCTCCACAATCCGATCGTTCGGAACAACCCAGCGACACCACCATAGCCCACACAACCCACCCTCTCCTCCCTTACCACTCTCTCCAGATCTTATCCTCCAAACCATCCCACCAATACCCACACCATGTTCACTCGAACTAAAAACAATATCCATAAACTCGTCCAAAAACTTAAATCTTACCTCTACCTTCACCTCAAACCATCAACCTGACCCGCACACAGTGACCCAAGCCCTCAAAGATCCTAACCGACATTAGGCTATGTCTGAGTAGTATGATGCTCTTTTGCGGAATGGAACATGGGAACTTGTCCCTCCCCCCCCCCTCCCGGATTCAACGCAAAATCTTATCGGTTGTAAATGGATTTTTCAGAATTAAAGGTTTACCTGATGGCTCTATTAACATTTACAAAGCGTGACTAGTTGCTAAAGGGTTCCATCAACGCCCTTGTGTTGATTATCGTAGCACATTCAGTTCGATTGTCAAACCTATCACTATTTATTTAGTTTTCACTCTTGTTGTTAGTCGTGGGTGGTCTCTTCGTAAACTTGATATCAATAATACATTTCTACAATCTCATCTCTCTGAAGAAGTTTTCATGTCACAACCACCTGGTTTTTTTCATCGTGATAATCCCACACGTCTGCCAGTTACTTAATGTTGTATACGGTCTCAAACAAGCACGACAAACTTTGTACCATGAGCTAAGACAATGTATTATAGCCTCGGATTTACAAACTCTCATGTAGAAACATCGCTTTTTGTCTTCAAAAACATCGGTATTCTCATCTATCTCCTTGTGTATATTGATGACATAATTATTACTGGATGCAATGCCACGACAGTTCAACGGTTTATTGATCCTCTTGGCAAAAAAAATTCATCAAATATCTTGATAATTTGGTTTACTTTCTTGTTGTTGAAGTTGTCACTACTCCCAATGGGTTACTTCTCTCTCAGCGGAAGTATATCATAGATCTTCTCGCTCATACAAATATGATTGTGGCCAAACCTGTTACCACTCCACTTGTCACCGAGCCAACACTTAAGAGTTCTTTCCGGAACTGCATTGCCAATACTGCATATGCTGTTAATAAATTGTCTGAATTCATGCATCGACCTATTAGTGATCATTAGAATGCTGTTAAGCGCTTGCTTCGCTATCTTTCTGGTACCGCTGATCTTGATATTGTCTTGCACCGTCATCCATTTATATTTATTCATGCCTTTTCAGATGTTGATTGAGCCGGTAATAAGGATGACTATACCTCCACCAGTGCTTATATTGTTTATCTCGGTCGCAATCCAACGTCATGTTCCTCCAAGAAACAAAGCACAGTTGCACGCTCCTTAACCGAAGCTGAATATTGTTTTGTTGTTGTTACAACTACTGAGTTACGTTGGATTTGTTCTCTTCTAACTGAGTTTGGCGTTTATATTCCTACTGCTTCGGTTATCTGTTGTGACAATGTTGGTACAACTCATCTATGTTCCAATCTTGTCTTCCATTCACGCATGAAGTATGTATTCCTCTACCAACTGAGTTTGGCGTTTGTATTCATGCTGCTTCGGTTATCTATTGTGACAATGTTGGTACAACGCATCTATGTTCCAATCTTGTCTTCCATTCACGCATGAAGTATGTTGCAAGTGATTATCATTTTATTTGGAATCAAGTACAAAGTGGAGCTTTACGTGTCATCAATGTGTTCTCAGATGATTAGTTAGCCGGCGTCTTGACCAAGCCTCTTCCGTGCACTTGCTTTCACCTTTTGAAGACCAAGATTGGACTCTCCACAAGAGCTCCATCTTGAGGGAGCATATTAGAGGAATCGATTTATTAATATCTTAATTGAGTATTTATGTTTGTGGAATTATCTAGTTGGTTTCCTATTTATATTTGTATATAATTTGAATTGACAACAAATCCCATAGATTAGGTAATTAGCTAAATTTAGAATATTTGGAAAATCAACTCAATCTCATCTTGTAAGTGTATATATATAGTTCATCTTTATTTAATGGAAATCAAGCAAGTAATTTCCAATCTCTACATATGCCACCGAATTGTTGTAGTAGCAGATATTTTCTTTACTCCAATCAACTCTGAGTTTCATAATTGACATGCTTTCTATCTTGACATTGACAGTCGAAAATGGGCTGGAGGAGAGACTATCCAGGCACTCGCTTATGATGTGCCGATTCCTGGATACAAAACAAAAAATACTAATAGTCTACGCCTTTGGGAAGCAAAAGCTAGTGCTGAAGATTTCAATCTGTTCCAGTTCAATGATGGACAATATGAATCTGCTGCCCAACTACACTCTAAAGCGCAACAGGTTTGCTGTCATGAGCATTGTCCAAAAACTTTTGTGCATAGACCATCTTGGCCTGAAACTTCTTGTCAGTTATATATAATGCTTAACCCAATATTCATAGTTGTTTATAGGGAGAAACTAAGTTTTGTACTCCTATACCTTTTGATAATTCAAGAGTAACTTATCTATACTACAAACTACAGAGATGCTAATACTCATCGCAGGACATGTTTCAACCAAGATTCTTATGAGTCTCGTTGTCTTTGTCTACATTGATATGTTCCTTCTCCCACTTTTGTTATACACCATAATGTTTGGCTCACTAATTGCTAGCTTATATATGTTTGCTTAATGTATATTTATAATCTTCAAAGGATCATGATATCTACCAATATACAAGTGTACCCTTTCAGTTATTCATACTCAAATAGTTCTTTTGCATACAAAATTGCTTGTTGGTGGATAGAGAAAAAGGTGTTTGCTCAGAAAATTTTCTTACCAATATTATTGCCTGATGAAAGCTAAATCAAGTTGTCCTGTCGTAGATATGTGCAGTTCTATATCCTGGAGATGCTACAGAAAATGGAAAGATTCTACGACTGAAGCAACAGTTTTTCCTTTGTAGTGCATCACTGCAGGTATGTATTAACAACTGATAGGAAAGGACCAATAATCTGCTAAATATCTTCTGTATCCTATGATAATAGGATCATGTGTTTTATCCAAGGTTCAAAGTATCGGTATCGGAATCGGTATCGGACCATTCCTATGAGTAACGGGATCGGCGGTATCGGTAGTATCGGCGGTTTCGGATCGGAGTATCGTATTTTTTGGTATCGGAAAGCAAACAACTATTAGTAAATTATTAACATTTTAGAGAATATATTTTATACAATTATGCATAATTTAAAGTATTTTCAGTATTGTTTCTTAGTATTTTTTATATTGAATGAAATAGTAGTCATCCTTGTCGATTGATTTATATGCGATAGATAAGTTTTCCTCTTTTATATGTTTTTACAACCTTATTATGCTTTTACATCAAATTTTTTTGCCGAATTGACTGGAAAAGAGACATCTAATGTCGGTATCGGTCAGTATCGGGTATCGGTCGGTATCGGATCGGGACATGCCAAACTGTATCGGTATCGGCCGTATCGGATCGGTATCGGCCGATACTTTAAACTATGGTTTTATCTTCTTCTTTTTTCCTCATGAACACTTCAAACATTTTATGAGTCAGAATATTAAAGATTTTATAGTTATAGCGTTTCAGGAGTTTCACCTGCATATATTGGGTATTAATGCCAAAAAAGTGCCCTTATCACTTTGGCCTTTTTAGTGAATTTCTGATATGCAATCTTGGTAGCAAGATAGAATAGATATGACGTTGTTTTGGTGTTTAGTGGTCTATGTCCATATTTAATCTTTTCTACCTTCTATGGTGTGGGTATGAATGTATGACTATGGCAAACTGTTTGCTCAGAAGATTATGCTGAGATGTCTTACAAGTTCCACTGTTTATTCTTCTGCAAACAATGATAACAATAATCACAAATTGTCTTCAGCTCTTTGGGGGTGGTCTTACGAACGACTCTTCTTCCATTTAAGTGCTTCACTCCCTGTCGCAATACAGATCTTTTCTGGCAAATTCTGTTTGTTGTTATCTTTGGTTTCCTCCTCTCTTTGGTTGTTAACTCAGAATTAACTTCCTTACTGAAGCCTTATCAACTTAGAAGCATGGCCACTCCAAAATTCGTACCATGTCCTTGTCGTGTCATGTCGGAGATATGTATCGGACACACATGGACGCTCCAAAATACACTAGGACACATCAAATAGGTACAAAATCTGTGTCACCGTGTCTTTATCATGTCGAATCTCCATGCAACATACCTTCTCAAACTTCCGTACATACGCCCTTTTATCACATTGGTTTTGGATAAATTGTGCATATTCAAGTGAGTTCTTTCCTTAGCCTATTTGTAATCATTTTATCATCCTTTTTCATTGGATTCTCATCTGTATTATTAACCTTTATATCGTATCTTTAACCATATAATTGTTATTTCTTTGGTTGACCACAAATTATTTCAAGTTTGGGAAGTGCTCTTTCTTTATAGTTGTTACTTTTGTCTTTTCTGTATGCATTGAGATCTCTTTATGCACCCACCTCCCCAGAAAATCATGCTAGAAACAACTTTAGAGAACAACCATAAGGTGAGATTCCACTACTACTATCAATTGAGAAAAAGGAAGCCTTTTAGGTACATGAGTGCAGAACTATCTTGAGAATACCGCGATGACATTTAATGATATTGAGATGTCTGAGATCTGAATTGCTGCATCTTATAGAGTGTGTTATTTGCTAATATTGGAGAATACCTCCTCCTCTTCATCATCCATGTCTTCTCCCATCAGAATGGTTGCCTATGGATCATAAGAAAGCTCCAGCTGTCGACCTGATGTCAGCCCTCCATGTTGATACCAAATTCCAAGCCAAGGCTCCTATGAGCATGAGAGTGAGAGTGAGAGTGACATGCCATAAAACTTAGGAGGCTTAGGTAGACCTACCTTTTGGTTATGGATTATGCAATACTAGAATTGGTAGCTGGCAAATAAACTTAAGACAACTTTTGCAGGATATCATTTTCAGATTCAAGGAGAGAAGAGAAGGAAAAGGGCCATGGGAGTGGGCTGATTTCCCTACCAAGGTTGCTGTTCAATTGAATGATACTCACCCAACACTGGCAATACCTGAGCTGATGCGACTATTGATGGATGAGGAAGGACTTGGTTGGGATGAAGCCTGGGATGTAACAACAAGGTTTGCAGTGGTTTCACTAAATTTCTGCAACTATATTCTTCTTTGGTTACAAGGAAGTATTTATTTGTTCATTTCAATTGAAACTATTGAATAGAAATGACTAATGAGAATATTTTCTCCAGGACAATTGCTTATACGAATCACACAGTTCTTCCTGAAGCACTAGAGAAATGGTCACAGGCTATAATGGCAAAACTGCTTCCTCGTCATTTGGAAATCATTGAAGAAATTGATAAACGAGTGTGTTCCTCATTCTTCATTTGTTCTGTTCAACATTAGATGATCCATAACTAATCAAATCCTTACTTTCTGCTTTTATGCAGTTTATGGCCATGATTAAGTCTACACGGAGTGACATGGAGAGCAAGCTCCCCGCAATGCAGATCCTAGATGGCTCCAATCCTCAGAAACCTGTAGTTCGCATGGCTAATTTGTGCGTAGTGTCATCACATTCAGTAAGACATCTACATGGTGGAAACCCCAAGTACTATTTACAATTACTTCTCTCTTTGCCGGAATATTCAGTCTCAGACAGTGAAATCTGTGGAGTCTGAAGTTAAATTCATGTGAACAAGTTTAGATAACATTTTCCGCTCCACAACCAACATAATGGAAATAAAGGTAGTAATAAAAGGAAAAAACAGTTTTTTTTTTCCTGGCTGACCTCTTTCTCCTTTTTGAGTGACCTAATATTTATCCATATTTAAGGTCACATCTGTTGATGGGTTAGCTGACAGTCTTACTTCTGGTTAGTAGAAGAAGGTTCGGAAAATGGGGCTAGATAAACTTTTACAGTTTATTTGAGTAAATGTAGAATTAGGGAGATTGGGTAATCTAAGGAGCTTAATTCTCCTCATCGTTATCATTCAAGTGTTCTCCCATTAAAATTGATTGGCTATGATGGAGCATGGAATGTTGAACAAAATATTTGGAGTTTTTATGACACCTATCAATCTTCCTCATCAACCTTCTTTCTATGTTGTCAAGAAATTAAAACCAAAATAACTATGAGCAAGTGCACTATCAAAGCGCTACTTTGCGCCCTTCGCCCTCCTCCGAGTCTGAGGGCCTAGCTCCCAATGTTTTTCTTCAGAGAAATGGTGATAAAAACAATTGTTAATTGTGGAATTTTAACCTTGCTCGCTAGAAAAAAAAAACCCTACCAGACTTACCAACACCATGTGTATAAGTTAATAAATGAAGAATCAAGTATTGAAATACACACATATGGGGTTTCTCCCAAAAAAGGGATGAGTGGGACCGGGTCATCAATGGACTAATCACAACAGGTAGAACTACCTCAAGGAGCACCCTGCAAGTTCCTCTAGACTAGGATATAGTCTCGATGAAGAGCTAATATGACACAATTCACATGAATAAGCTCCACAATAGAACTGAGTTTTTGGGACCAACTGCCAACTTGAGATCAAGCCTCTATGTTGGTGCCAAGTTTCTAGCCATGGTAGGTATGAGCAACAGATGATTTTCATAAAACCTATAAGGTCAAAGGTCAGCTAACATGTAAGTACACTTTCCTTTTTGGCTATGCTGTTCCAACCAAGGAGCACCTTCTAAATTTTCCTAGACAAAGAAAGCTCCTATAGAGAAGCTGTAAGATGATATAAAATTCCTCATAGGTCCCCCACGAAATATTTTAAGTCAATATCTCATTTTACTGCCATATAACAGTATCAATTTTCTTCTCTCTGGAGAATATAATAATGACAGTACCTTTCTGTCCATGTTTGAAGGTAAATGGAGTTGCCCAGTTACACAGTGACATCTTAAAAGCAGAGCTATTTGCAGATTATGTCTCTGTCTGGCCTGCCAAGTTTCAGAACAAAACAAATGGCATTACACCTCGAAGATGGCTTCGCTTTTGCAATCCGGAGTTGAGTAACATAATTAGCAAATGGCTAAAATCCGACCAATGGATCACCAACCTTGACCTCCTTTGTGGGCTTCGTCAAGTATGATTACATCTGTCCTAAATTTGATAGTTCCTTCGCATCGTCTTTTGATGTGTCTCCTTTTACCTGACTTTTTCTTTGACAGTTTGCTGACAATGAGGAATTGCATGCTGAATGGGCTTCAGCTAAGATGGCTAGCAAATGCCGCCTAGCACAGTTTGTAAAGCAAGTGACCGGAGTGACAATTGATCCCAATAGTCTATTTGACATTCAAGTCAAGCGTATCCATGAGTATAAGAGACAGCTGCTGAACATTTTGGGGGCAGTGTACAGATATAAAAAATTAAAGGTAATGAAAGATTTCTCAGTTCCTAATAAATATCCACAGTTTTTTTTTTTTTTTTTGGTTGCTTGTAGTCCAGAATCTCCAGATTCATCTATTTTGTCATCATTATACCGACTTTTTTTACTCATTGAAAGTGAAAGAATATTACACTTCTAGCCATGTTGGAGGAAATTACTTTTTACATGTATAGTGGTTTTGCAATTATTTCAACCTAGAATAATATACTTTGGCCCCGTCATGAAAGTTTGTGGCCACTGGCCAGATCCGAGATTAGTCAATACCCTTATTTATTATTTTTCTTTTGGGTGTCATTGACTCCCTTAGTTTCTAAAAATACTTGACAAATATGACCAGATTCTACTTCTATAACTTCGTAGCTCAACCTTCTAGGTCCTATTATTTGACGTGACTACTGAATTGAATTTCGTAGGATATGAGCTCTGAAGAGAGAAAGAAAACAACACCTCGGACGATTATGCTTGGAGGAAAAGCATTTGCAACATACACCAATGCTAAAAGAATAGTCAAGCTTGTGAATGATGTTGGTGCTGTAGTAAACAGTGACCCTGAAGTTAACAATTACTTGAAGGTACTATGTTTTTACTTTGCATGCAAGGAGCCCTTTTACCTTACATTCTTTTAACTGGATGACTTACTTTAGTTGCAAGTGATTGTGAACATTCGGAGAAATAGAAATCTATCAACCTTGAGATTCTGGTAGTGTTCAGAGATTGTTTTATAATTAGTTATTGTAATGATGAGTATGTTACATTTTCTTCATGTTCTTTTGTTTGTTTCTCTAAACTTCATGCCTTGTTGCTTCAGCAATTTTCAACCATTATTTTTCTTCTTATTTTTTCCCAATCATATTCAGCCTTTATTACTTGCGTTTTAGTTTCTGAATTAGATTTAATTTGACTTTTAAAATTGTTAGAGTTATTTTATTTTGTTGTTTATTATATGAGGGTATAATAGTAATTGTGGGTGTATTTCATATCAATATAATTTAACTTCTACTAAAAAAAATCTGGCTGTTTTTCGTCTACTTTTCATGATTCGCCGTTCGTCGTTCGTTGTTCGTGGTCGTTCGTGGTTCGTTTATGAGATCTAGGGTTTCTACAGATCTCCGTTGGTTATTCGTCGTCGGTTGAGGTTCGTTGTGAGATCTAGGGTTTCAAAGGCATCGTCTTTCT
Organism: Iris macrosiphon; assembly: GCA_036927795.1. NCBI lineage: Eukaryota > Viridiplantae > Streptophyta > Magnoliopsida > Asparagales > Iridaceae > Iris > Iris macrosiphon. Next base: position 153,832,766 of record JAYESA010000018.1, on the reverse strand, counting down.
GTTGCATCTGCAAGTACGGTGGGGACCGAATCTTCTAGCGAGGTTAATAGTGGTAGTGGTAGCGGAGGTGGTTCTCCTTTTACTGTTATTCATAATGATGAATTGGGAAAGTCGATTACAGCGGTGAAACTCAATGGTGCGAACTATCTTGCCTGGTCCAAGTCTATCAAAGTGGTGTTAAGGGCAAAAAAGAACTTAAAGTTTTTGACGGAAGAACCCTCGCCTGAAACTTCCGCTAAGTGTGAAGATTGGATGAGTTCAGATCCATCGTGGTTGTGGTATAGTATGGAACCGCATATCGCTGCTAATGTTCAGTGATGTGAATCAAGCAAACAGATTTGGGCATCTCTGGAAAAATCGTATTCGCAGAAGCGAAACGTTGCTCATATCTATGAGTTGTACGAGTTATTGTTTAATACAAAGCAAAATTGGAAGCCTGTGAATGAATATCCACAGGCACGGAAGATATTCCTATTGCTCTCAGAAAAAGAAAACGTCTTTGTACCACAAAGAATAAGCATCTCATTTCTAACTATGTTTTATTACACCGTGCTTCATCATCTTTTCATGCATTTGTTGTTTTATTGTCTTTTATTTCCATTCCCAAAACTTACAAGCAGGCTATGTCATCTTCTGGTTGGAAAAGTGCAATGGATGAGGAGATGTATACTTTACATCAAAATCGGACTTGGGAGCTTACATCACTTTCTGTTGGAAAGCAGACAGTAGGTTGTAGACAGGTGTACACTGTTAAGTATCATCCCGATGGTTCTGTTGAGCGCCTCAAGGCACGGTTGGTTGCCAAAGGGTATACTCAAACATATGGTGTGGATTATATGGAGACTTTCTCTCCAGTGGCTCGGCTGAATTCAGTTCGGATTCTTATTTCTGTGGCGGTTAATCACCAATGGCCTATATATCAGCTGGATATAAAGAATGCTTTCTTGTATTGTGACTTACAGGAGGAGGTTTATATGGATCAACCATCGGGATATGTTGTAGCAGGAAATAAAAAACTTATATGTCGATTGAAGCTTTATATGGACTGAAACAGTTACCTTGTGCTTGGTTTGACAAGTTCAGTTCAGCTCTCATTCAGTATGGCTTTTAGCGCACCACATCAGATCATTTAGTATTTTGCCATTCTTCCTCAGCAAGTATTATCGTGTTGATTGTTTATGTTGATATTATTATATCTGGGAGTGATCATGCTTGGATTGTGGACTTGAAGGCCTACCTTAGTCGTCAGTTTCATACTAAGAATTTGGGTCTTCTTCGATATTTTTTTGGAATCGAGGTTGCTCGATCTAAGAAGGGTGTGTATCTGTCACAACGCAAGTATGTTCTAGACTTGCTCTCCGAGACTGGGATGTTGGAGTGTCAGTTGAGACTCTTGTGGATTATCATGACAAGCTTGATGCTGACAGGGGAGAGTTATTTAGGGATGTTGGATATTATAGACGTTTGGTTGGCAAACATACATCTTACTGTTACTCGACCAGACATCACATATGCAGTTGGAGTAGTTAGTTAGTTTATGCATGCCCCTCGGCAACTATATTGGGAGACTATCTCTCGCATTCTTCTATACTTGAAGGGTGCACCTGGAAAGGGTTTATTGTACAAACCTTCCCAGTTGCTTACGGTGACGGGGTTCAGTGATGTTGATTGGACAGGCAATCGCAGTGATAGGAGGTCTACTTCTGGCTATTGGACGTTTGTGGGTGGTAATCTTGTCACGTGGCGTAGTAAGAAACAAAATGTTGTGGCTCGTTCTAGTGCAGAGGCCGAGTACCGTGTAATGGCTCATACAGCTTCTAAGATGATGTGGGTGCAGACTCTTCTTCATGAAATGAGGATTATGATTTCTATTCCGTTGGAGATGTATTGTGATAATCAGTCGACAATGTTTATCGCAAGTAATCTGGTGTTTCATGAACGCACGAAATATATCGAGATGGATTGTCATTTTGTTCGTGATTTGTTGCTGAAGAAACAGATTGTCACTCCTTATGTTCGGTCATAGGATCAATTAGGTGATATCCTCACCAAACCACTTGCTCGTGGTTCATTTTCTGATTTATGTAACAAGCTGGACATGTTTGATCTATATGCTCCTACTTGAGGGAGAGTGTTAGAGTTATTTTATTTTGTTATTTATCATATGAGGGTATTATAGTAATTGCGGATGTATTGCATATCAATATAAATTGACATGAGATGCAACATAGGGTTAAAAGGCTCTTGCAATCTCCTTTCACATATTCTCTCTTCTCCTACTTTTTTTTCCTTCTCCTTTCCATCGCCAAACTTCACTAAAATCAACACATACAATTTAACCGGTGTTGTTGGTATTTTCTAGTGTGTATTATACAACAACATGAAAGCCTTTATACAAAAGTTTTAGGGTCGGCTGCTTGAATTCTTTTCTTTCATTCAGCTGTTAAGGGTCATCTCCTCTGTTATGCTAGCCAAAACATTTTCTTATTTACAAGTTCAATCCATGCTTGTTTAGGCCTACAATTTATCCCAGTGGCTTCTTTAATTGCCATCTTTATTGCTCATTTCTTGGGTATATATTGGTTTGTGTTACACATATGCAAACCACCTAGGACCATTTTCTCTCATCTTGTCCTCAATTGCTGCCACCTCTAACTTCTCATGAATACACAAATTTCTTGTCCTATCTATTAATGTATTGCCATTCATCCATCTCGGCTTTGTCAAATTTATGATGTGCATTATGGTGGAAGTACTTTTTTCCTTACAAAAATTTAATAGCTGACAAAACTGTAGGGGTTTGAATTTGCAATCTAGGGAATATTCCCATATTAATGTGGCAACCCCAAGTGTGTATTTCAATATAAGATTCATCTTTTTTGACTTGTGCACATGGGATGTGGTAGCTCATGTGGTTAAGGTGGTAGAGTTTTCCTAGAGGGCAATGTTCGAATCCTCAAAGAAACATTTATGTTTTTTTGTCACTCATTTCCTTGGGATTTCTCCCAAAGGGGCTTAGCGACTCGGGCAAAGGGCACAAAGTTGAGCTTTGATGGCGCACTTTTCACTTTGCACGAACGCATCGGGCATTTTTGTGCGGAGTTGCTTAGGCACGTAAGCGCTGGGCGCGGGCACCGCGCGTTGGCGTTTCGCACGGAAATGCTCCTCTGTGCACAAAATTTGTTGTCAGTTGCTCCTGGAGCATAACTGTCATTTAGTGGAGGTTACTGCTATAACCGTCCACTTAATGTGGAGTTAATCTCCGGATATATTGTCCATAATGGACAATTGGCTGCTAAAAGGGGTTGGTTCCCCTGTATATTCAGAAGTTCTTCTATTTTGCAAGAGAGAACTAGAGAGTATATGCTATGTGAGGAGAGCTAGCAACAACCATTCCAAGCAACGAAGTGCTGTCAATTTGTGGAGTCCAAGTTTTGTCTGTGCAAAGAGTGAGATAGAAGCGTTCAGAAGTTCTATCTTTTGAAATTATTGGTTCATGTGAACAGATCGACGGAATAAGGTCAAATCTTGCTTTGAGCAAAGGTGATTGTCATTACCCTAGCAAACTTTCTTCTCAAGAGTTCTTTTTATTTTCTGTTCAAGAGTTCTTTTATATTCTGTTTCTGAGGAACCAGTGTTGTATTAGCATTTAGGTTGCAAGTTTGAGAGCTTTAGCTATTTCATCACATCTTGTAATATTCTTTTCCGTAGTTGTAAGCATCATTTTATTAAGTTGTATTTTCAGTTTTCTACTTGATTTGTAACATCTTTGTAACCGTGGGAATAACAAAAACTCTATAATTGTGTTGCCATGAAGTGAAGAACGCCACTTTAGCTGTAATAACTTAATAAGGCATCACATCGATTATCTTTTTCTTCCAAATTTAGAGAATATTCACATGGGTGGAAGTGAAAATTGGCTATTGCAACTGAATCAATAGAAATTTCATCGCCATGGTTGATTATAGTTCATAGGTTATATGTACTTACATAATGCTGTCGCTAAAATAGTCTTGTGAATCTCCAGGTGGTTTTTGTACCCAATTATAATGTATCTGTTGCTGAAATGCTGATTCCTGGTAGTGAGCTATCTCAACACATCAGCACAGCGGGCATGGAGGCAAGCGGGACGAGTAACATGAAATTTTCACTAAATGGTTGTCTTATAATCGGGACTTTGGATGGTGCAAATGTTGAAATTAGAGAAGAGATAGGAGAGGACAATTTCTTCCTTTTTGGTGCTGAAGCAGATGAAGTACCAAGGTTGCGCAAGGAGAGGGAAAATGGACTGGTAATGTGATTTATGCTAAAAGAAAGTACTGCTTAAGCTTAATAATGGACTTCCCATTAAATAAGACAATATATTTCCACCAAGTGTTTTACTTTCAATTACCTTTTTTGTCACCTAGGTTGTCATTCAGATTTGTTCAATTAGAAATCACTATGCTATTTTATATAGTTTGCTGATAACTTGATGTGTTGTCTTCCTTTGGAAGTGCAATTATACACACTCATTTTGATCTGAATTCTTTTTTTCCTTTATTTTTGCTGATTACAGTTTCGGCCAGATCCTCGTTTTGAAGAGGCCAAACTCTTTATAAAGAGCGGCGCATTTGGTAGCTATGACTACAGCCCTCTTCTGGACTCCTTGGAAGGAAATTCTGGTTATGGACGTGGTGATTATTTCCTAGTTGGTCAGGACTTCCCAAGCTACATGGATGCACAAGATAGAGTGGACGAAGCGTACAAGTAAGCAACACTGACTATATATACTCTTATCACTTCACTATAATTTACTGATCCAATTTGTTTCCATACTTCTTTTCCCTTTTTGAACTATCCACTCTATGCTTTATCCTTTACTAGGTATTTAGCTTAAAGCACATTGTATAGTGCATACTCTCTCTCTCTCTCTCTCCATCTTTGATTAAACATGTATATAATTTAAAAGCATTTTAAGAAATCTACATACAATTGATCAAAGATCTGATGGACAAACTTCAAAGAAGCGAACACACACCCAGTGATACTGGAAAACCTTAGCATCAAA